>JANRMT010062789.1:19628974-19701747 GCA_026402145.1 Polypterus bichir lapradei
ATCTATCTATCTATCTATCTATCTATCTATCTATCTATCTATCTATCCAGTGTATCCTGCTTCGAGCCCACTGTGGTCAGAGTAGGTTTTGTAACTCCACAACCTTGAACTCCAACAAGCAGGTTTAGAAAATGAAAAAAAAAACAAAAAAACGACAGCTTTATGGGTATTGGTTCAAAAGCAAGCCATCCCAGTTTATTTTACTATGCCAGTTTTCCAAGCTTGGTGGGGTTTTTTTTGGGTTGCTATGTCGCCCTCTGAAGATGATTTATGAAAAACAAAATTCTGTCTGGCACACAAAAGTGATAGGGCATTGAAAAGGCTGAGCAGTCGGTTTCTAAATTGCCTAAAATGGCTTAATTATAAGCAGCTGTTGAAGCTAGACTGACAAATTTGACTAGCCAAATGGCAGCAGCAGCCAGCAGTGAGAAGTCATCTGCGTCATCTCAGAAGAGAGTTCAATATCTGAAAAATGATTTTTTCCCTCTGAACTGGCCTTTTCTCCACTTCCAGAAAGGATGGTACTAGTCCTTTTTATCACTAGTGAATATGAGCAAGCTGCTCTGTCTTTTCATCAGCACTGATCTGTAGTAGTTACTGCCCTCCATTTAACATACCTACATTCTCTCATCAGTTTTTTGCTTCTGCTTTACGTCATAGAGGATGAAGGGGAGCCAGAGCCTCAACAGCATTATGCACAGGGCACAAACCAGCCCTTGGTGGGTCAGCTGCATTATACAGGGCATGCCAACTAGAAATAGGTCAATTTACACTGTAGACTATGGAACCTACATGATCACAGAGAGAAAATTAAACATCCATAATCCATGTGGGAGTCAAATGGGGTTCTGGGGAGACACTGAACCACTATGCCACCTATTTGCAGACACTGTAATTGTCCTCTGTATAAGTGTTCTGAAGTTCCATTTGGTGAAGAGTGTTATACAGTGCAAAATGAAATTCATTGAAATCTGTCATACTCAAATATATTGGAGGAAACAACTATTGTGTAAAATCTAGCTTCATTTATTCTTATATGTTTCCCTGCTTATTGGGCTGGTGCAGAGTAAGACATGGTCTTTCCATCTCTCCATTTGCAGACCCATTTAATCTACTTTTAAGGTCTTAGGGTGGGAAGCCTGATGTACTCTGCTCTGCTTAACCAACCCACCCATCCATCAATCATCAAACCCACTATCAGAAAGCAAAAGGGTTCAAGGCAATAACCAATTCTGGATGGGGCATCACAAGGTACACTCACACATACTCACACTTAAGCTCTTACTGTGTCAATTTAGAGTCAAGAATGAAGCTGACAGCTACAATACACTTTGGAAATGGAGGAAAACAAGGGTATTAGTACACAAATGAGGTGGACATGCTGAGAATGAGCCAATTCCACACTGAGATTGCTTAAAAATGGCAGATGACTTTTTTTATCTTTGTGTATCTTAAGATATTTGAGACAGAAATCCCTTTTGTCCCTTGCTGTGTAACATCCCTCAGGTTTCCATCCAAGTCCTCCTGATGTCTTGTATCTGATAGACGTGTGTTTAAGTCATCCATTTGTACCAATCAGTTGATAAATCTGACTTTTTAATCTTATTAGCACAGTAAAGCGCCATATGATGGTGCAAACTATTAATGGCTCTGTGTAATAAAACCATTAATCAACAGGCACCCATTTAGATTATACTGTACTACCCATTAACAACTTTTTGTTACTGTATATCAAAATGCATATTGTGATAAGAATTGTTATAGCATACAATATTTTAACACACTTACATGCACACAAGGGGCCAATTTGTAATTGCTAAATAAATTAACCTTTACATCTTATGGTGATGTGGAAGCAAAACAGGAGCATTCGGTGGAAATCCCCAAATGACAAAGGCAGATCATTCAGAGTTCATATAAACAGCAGCAGCCGGCTGCTTGATCAGTGAAGAAGCTTTGTTAACCAATGTGTTAACATTCTACCCAATTTCTTAATTGAGCTTTCCATGACTTCTATATTTAACAAGTAGCTGTACACAGAATTTAAACCCAGAACACTGGACCTGTTGAGCCACAAAAACCATAAAAAACTGTTGAATATAAATAAATGTAAATCAGGGACATGCACAAGTGAATGGCTATTGTGGCTCAGGCCCTGGACCTTTATCCCCTTATTGGCCCAGGTGACCTTTACTTCCATTCGAAATTAATTAATCACTTCTGATCACATACCTCTGTGGTGGGCTGGTGCTCTGCCCGGGGTTTGTTTCCTGCCTTGCGCCCTGTGTTGGCTGGGATTGGTCTCAGCAGACCCCTGTGACCCTGTAGTTAGGATATAGCGGGTTGGATAATGGATGGATGGATGGATTATCACATACCTTATTCAAGTTAGGTAGATTACTGTTTACTATCATAATAAAGTGTTATCAATGATAATAATTGGCATTTGTTCCACAAAAACTATAATAAATATGTGTGTGCTGGTCATGCTTTCGATTGTTATGATTATCTGTTATTTATAAATTAGCTGTTTCTTACAGTGAGAAGTCAAGCAAAATGACACCTTTTATTGGCTAACTGAACAGATTAGAATATGCAAGCTTTCAAGGCAACTCAGGCCCCTTCTTCAGGCAGTTTGTAATCAAAACAATCATTACAAACTGCCTGAAGAAGGGGCTTGAGTTGCCTCAAAAGCTTCCATATTGTAATCTGTTCACTTACTCAATAAAATGTGTCATTTTGCTTGACTTCTCATTGCATCCATAATGAATAACACGGTACAACACCCTGCCACTGTTTCTTACAGCAAACAGCTTTTTCTGCCTATTAACTCAAATGCATTGTAACAAAGCAAAGCATTATAAAACTATTGGCATCATGAAAGCATGCCTCTAAGGGACCAATCTCAGGTTTCAAATTTGGCAGTGCCATTCAAGCTTAGTTGGCTTGGGTATACTAATACAGTTCAGAGTATTTCATTCTGCATAAACCTATCCAAAGATTACCGACCAAGCAATGCTGGGTATATTGAAAGAGTGTGATGCTGATTGAGTTGTTCCAATTGCTGCAAGTCGATGCCACATTGCCTGTATCTACAGCAACTGCTGAATGAAATGTTTCCAAGCTCAGTTAAATCCAACTTCATAAATCTATGACAACAACACCAGCTCTCTGATGTTCTAATTCTGTCAAGAGTGATTTAACTATTAAAAAAGATGAAGTCATTGCAACCTATTAAAACACAGGATCCAAAGAGAAGATTTTGCTTTAAAATCCAAAAGATGACAAATACAACTGTTTAATATTGTACTTTAGGGTTCAGGATCATAACAAAATGTTCATTTCATTGCTGAATGATTAATGCGCAAAAAAGAATGGTGATCTATGCTAACAGATGATCAGGTCTAGTGGATTCTTGAATAACTGACTCACAAAAGGCACTTTATAGAGGGAGAAAAATCTTTGACTTGATGTTCTCTGATGTGAACTCATGCTGTTAAGGTTCGTCTGGTATTCGTGGACCCAGTGCTTGAAGTGGAACCAAATTACTGGCAGTAGTCTTTTTAATGGTGATACAGTGACATTCGATCAAAGAGTTGGGGGGGTGGTCTCCCGTGAAGCTTTGAGCATCGGGCTGCGTCACTACTTGATTGAAGAGTGTGTGAGTACCGGCTCACTTCAAGCACTGCATGAACTAATTCTGTGATTTTCTGTTAGGTGTAGTTAAGATGTGTTATTAAGAATATAAATTGTAGGTAAAGTAGAAGGTGTGTAACATCTTTCCTGTTAATATAAAATATTCAGCAATGTGGACAGAAGGCTGTGAATATTATAATGCCCTTGAAATTACATCCAAATTTCCTGGGAAATTAAACATTGCAGAAGTGAAACACTGACTTGAGTCCAGGATTGCAATGTAACAAAACTTGTCTCATAATAACAACAACAACAACATTTATTTCAATAGCACATTTTCATACAAATGATGTAGCTCAAAGTGCTTTACAAGATGAAGCCAAAAAATAAACTCCAAGGGGCTGGAGAAAAACACAAAATCTGTAGGGGTTCTGAGGCCACGAGACCATCCATGCCCCAAATGGGAATTCTACCTAACATAAACTATCTAAATCAGTCCTCATGGTTTTCAAGCTTCACGTGGAAGAATTAGATGATGATGGTCATGTGGACATCTGGCCTTCAGTCCATTAACGTAAGGACTACATGGTGCCTCTAATCCCGCTTTTGAGCCAGTGCCTACCAGAAGGTCTGCGCACATCACTGAGGGGACCTGTTACTTAGATTATATAATGCACTAGTGAGACCGCATCTGGAGTAATGTGTGCAGTTATGGACACCCTGCTACAAGAAAGACACAACAATACTTAAAGCTGTACAGAGGAGAAGAGTCAGTGTCCCAGGACTTGATGACATGTCACACTGACAGGTTCAGAGAATTAAACCTGTTTAGTCTCGAGCAGAGGAGACTCCGTGGGGACCTGATCCAGGTCTTCAATATTTCCAAAGGTATCGATAAAGTAGACCCAGCAGAATTCTTTCAAATGAATGGTGAATCATATACTGAAAGACATGATTGAAAATTATGGGGAAGTGCATTTAGGACTGAAACTAGGAAGCACTTCTTTATGCTAAGAGTTGTGGAAATCTGGAACAAACTACCAAGACACGTAGTTGAAGCAGAAATCTTGACAACCTTTGTGAAGTACAGTATCTGGATAAGATATTGGGGCAGCTCGGCTATTAGCTAAACAATCGAGCCTGATGGACTGAATGTTCTTTTCACATTTGTCAAATTTCTTATGTGCTTATGTATCACTACCCGCTACCATGCTGCCGATATGAAGACAAACTTTCGAGTAAACAGGTGATTAAACTGTTATGAAGCAGTAATCATAATAAATAAAACTCTTTCATTTAATTTGAAAATGAGAAAATTTTGAGCACTTGCCAAAAATAATGAAATGCCTAGCTCTTGGGATGGTTTTATGGCCAACTGTGTACTAAAAGAAAGACTTCATAAAATGCAGGAAAATTCTGTACCAAAATTTAGAAGCTGAAAAATAACTAATAAGTCTCCCAGATTATGACCAAAGGCATAAGAAACAAATTACTGAAGAAAAGCTAGCTGTCTCAGGCCTCACATACCCCACTTACAAATGATTTGCTTTCCCACCACACACACTATCCAGCAAGTTATACTGTAGCATTCACTGCCATGCAAACAGACTCTGAGGCAGTTTTTAGCCACTGTTAACTCACATACTTTCAACTCATTGATGCTTGCCCAAGACTTCATTATATAACCAATCAGACTAAACTACCAAATCAATGTTACAGGATGTCTAAAACTCTGTTACTTCCTTTGTCCGTTACTTGTTCTCTCTGATACATTTATTTATTTGTTTTTGATACTGCTGTTGCTATTGCTTTGTTCATTAAAATGTGTCTGCTATATCCTTGTGCTCCATATACTATATATATCACATACTATACAACCATTCTGGTCATGATGATAACAACCAGCAAGGGATTGCTGATGTATAAGATGTGTCTGGTCTACAAATGTGCATGATAATGATAATAATAATAATAATAATAATTAATTACATTTATATAGCAGTTTACATAGACTTTGGGCAACCATTACAACTATCATCAATGTGTAGCATCTACCTGGATAATGTGACGGCAGCAATTCTCGCACCAGTATGCTCACCACACATTAGCTATTAGGTGGTGAAGGAGTGAGAGAGAGTTATCCAGTAAGAGACAAGGGATTATTATGGGGTCAGAATAACAAAGCCATGGTGGGCAATTTAGCCAAAACATTGTGAAAAGCCCTACTCTTTTCAAAAGATGTCCAGAGATCTTTTATCAACACTGGGAGTCAGGATCTCTCTTTTACAGTATGCCTTATCCAAAGGACAGTGCCAGTTTTTACAGCATAATGTCCCAGTCACTGCACTGGGATCCACACACTGATCACAAGGTAAGAGACTCCGATGGCCTCACCAACACCTTTTCCAGCAGCAACCCAAGTTTTTCCTAGGTGGGTTCCTCTCCAAGTACTGACTGGAATCAAGCATGTTTAGCTTCATGTGAATTACCTGTTCTGAAATGCAAATAATATGGCTGCTGGCTGATTCACATGGCCAGCACACCTGTCACCCCAGTAAGCCAGCACTAGCATTTTGTATACAATATGTGCAGCCTCTAGTATGGAGGACAAAATACTGTATGTCACTGTGATGGAAGGCTGTTATATTCTTGATTAATTGAAGTGATCTGATAGCATATTGTTGAATTTGAAACTACATTGACAATGTACAGTGAGTTACTGGGATTTTGTCACCTTTCCTATATTCTTCTGTTTATTATTCAATTTCCATCGCGAGCTTGCATGCACTAGTTAATCACATAGATTGACACAATCATATTTGCTAGAGTTGAGGAGCCTTATATGTGAACATGGGAACATGTGACACTCAAATTTATTTGCAGACTCTTGTATCTGTCCTGTTCTATGTGTATGGAGCTGATAACCTTTCTTTCTGTTTTACTTTTCCAGTAAAGAAAGCCAAACTTGATGGTCCCCAGGGTGAGTTATGTTTTATATACAGTATTTTCATCTATATTCTTCTTTTTCTCCCTTTCCAGTTTTCCCCACTTTTATGTGAGGTCAATGTACTTGATCAACCTTCTCCAAACAGCTCAGTCCTACACCTCCTCCTCAGTCATTTCTTTTTCTTCAAATATTCTTTACTTTATCCATTCACCTTCAGTTTGACCTCCCTCGCTTTCTCTTCCCTTGTACTTCCATTCCCATCATTCTGTTGTACACATATTTATTTTCTCTCCTCATCACAAGTCTTTAACACTTTAACCTACTTTCAGCACTTTCTTAGATATCTTTCTCACTTTTGTTGTACCTCTGATTGTGAAATTTCTTATCCTGTCATTTTTTGTAACTCCATAATCCATTTCTCACTTCTGACACATCTAAGATCTTCTCCTGTGCGCCCTTTACTGCCCATTTCTCAGCTCCATACATCATTGGTGGTCTTACCACTGTCTTAAAATCCTTACCTTTAACCTTCGTCTCAATTCTTTGATCACACAATACTCCTGATATCTTTCTTCTAATTATTCCATTCACATTGCACTCTATGATTTATATCTTCATCTAACTTTCCATTTTGGGCTACCAATAATCCTAGATATTTAAATTGATCCACTATTTTCAGTAGTGCTCCTTGCAGGCTAACTTCTGAATTCTGATCATCATTAAATATCACATGTTCTGTCTTCTTCCTATTTATCTTCAATCCTCTGTCTTCCAAAGTCTTTCTCCAGTCTTCGAACTTCCTCCCCATTTTCGCTTTTCTGGTGCTACACAACACAATGTCATAAGCAATATCCTAGTCTTTACTTTGTATTGCTCCTACTGTCAGGATTACATTGGTTACTGACTTTTTTAAAGTTGCTCCTCCCATCAAGACCACCCCCACTCCCAGTGTAACCACACTTACACTGCTTGCCTTTAAGCTGCACCTAACATCCATGTTATAGAATCTTTCTACATCAACCTACTATCGCTTTCACTCTTATTTTACTGTTTATTGTTTTTATTCTGTAGTCCACTTTGTTCCACTTGTGTTTCCACCTCTTCCATTTAGCATCGTCATTCCTCCCATTGACACCCAGCATCATTTAATTTCAATTACTCTATCAGTGACATCTTTTTGATACTGCACTGTAATTTCCATTTTCAACACATTATGAGTCAGTATTGCGTAACTGACTTATAGTCTTCACCCATTACTTTAGGTTCCTAAACCCTTCATCTTTTCATTGAATATGAAATTAACATTTTCACTTCCTGTGCACAACCTAATCTCCCCTAGTGGTCCTCACCTTTAACTGGGCATCTGTTGCTCTGTGATTATGCACTGTTCTTTTTAAAGACCATTCTTTTTTTTCTCTAGACTCTTTCCATTTGCATATACCTTCCCAGTCCCCTTATTTCTGGCCCCACCTGTACACATCTTTTAGTTATGCTAATTTCATTCTTCTCAGCATTTGGCTCTCGGTCTGTGCCCATGCTGAATTTACTCTTTATGTACAGTATGTCTAGTGGAACTACCTATTTGATAAACTGATTTTTATTCTGATGTTGTTTTATTCTTGTCTCTTCTAGAGAAATTCAATACGTATGTGTCACTAAAGGTTCAGAATGTGAAGAGCACAACAATCGCTGTTAGGGGCAGCCAGCCATGCTGGGAACAAGATTTTATGTTGTGAGTGATAATAGGCCAACCCTGATCCCATTCAACTCATTGCTCCTATATTCAACTTTATGTTCATTGCAGAAATGCACAGTGGTACCAAATCCTAATTGTATCATTCTGTCATTTAGCGAGATCAGCCGCCTTGATCTTGGGCTAACGGTGGAGCTATGGAACAAAGGTCTCATATGGGACACCATGATGGGCACAGTGTGGATACCTCTGCACAGCATCCGCCAGTCAAATGAGGTACTGTGCCCCTGAATGGTGTGAGGAGAAGATGGGAACAGGGAGTATGTGGAAATAGTGTTAGTGTTGCTGTTGTTTGCAGGATTCCATTATCATTTGTTGAATCAGAATATTAAATATATGCAAAATTCAGCGTTCTATGTCAGTCTGCCTGTGAATTCATCTTCATGTCTGTCTGGGGTGTGTCTAAGAGCTCATCTTCTTCCCAACTATGTTTTTACAGGAAGGCCCAGGAGAGTGGCTCACTCTTGACTCCCAGGTGATAATGGCAGACAATGAGATCTGTGGTACCAAGGACCCTACTTTCCATCGCGTTCTTCTAGACACACGCTTTGAGTTGCCTCTTGGTAAGCCCTGTAGTGGGAGGGCCAGTGCTGTCACTTAGTGGTAATATATGGGATGGGCAAAGAGGGATTCCATTTGCATCCTGTATCTCATTTTCCTTTCACCAGATATCCCAGAGGAGGAGGCGCGCTATTGGGCAAAGAAGTTGGAACAACTGAATGCCTTGCGCGACCAGGATGTAAGTAGCTGCAGGGCTTTAAGATAGTCTTGACCTCTTTGAAAAAATCAACGGCATATGAGGAAAAACTGAATCATGATTCCAGTTCCACTAACCTCCTGTCCCATGATTCTACTTTCAGTACACAGACCAGGAAGAGCAGGAGCACCCGCTGCCAGTGCCAGGGACTCAGTGCTGTAAGTATTCCTGGAGAGCATAAATCAAGGGAGACTCATTTTTGTCATCTTCCAAGAATCATTTTGGTTATCACCAACAAGAGAAATGTGACTTCTGTTACCTTCTACCACTCAGAATGGTCTTCACTGGCCCTATCTTGCAAAGCCCACTAGATCACTAGATCTTCTCTTGGTCATTGTTATTGGAACTTTGCAGTAATTTGTGATTACTTATCACCTTTATTTCTGCATCACTGAGTCTGTCTAGTTGTTTTAGATGACCATCAGAATGATGTGGTAGATGCTGACCAGGTAGAACTTTTGATCTGTTACTTTTCTAGGTCACCGTGATCAGTTCTATGCAATACTTTATGCTTTATTGCCACCACCAAATGAATGAAGTCACTGCTGGTCAGTGAGATTGGACTGAAATACTGTATTCTTTAAGTTAATATAGTCAGAACAATACCATAAGACGTGGTTCCCCCTCATGGTTTCTGGCTTGTATTTACTCCTTGTCAGGAAACTCCCCTTCACTGACATGTTCTTGAGGCTACAGTGGTCTGAATTACACAACCTACAGCCATTTATTGAAATCATCTCTGATCTTCTTGAGGTTATTGTGATTAGTATATTTCAAGTATAATTGGTTGACATTAGTCTGTAATGGCCAATGACATATATGGTTTCCTGTTACCTCAGTAAGGTCTACCTGTCACCTTCTCTAGGTTAATGCAGTCATCATTGCTTGCTAAGATACAATTTACTGTTACTTTTCCTGGGTCCCCGAAGTTACCTCTAACCAGTGAGATCTATTAGCTTACTGCCTTCTTCAGGTCAGTATATTAATTTATGACTAGTAGGATATGTTGTCTATATTCAGCAATGACAACTAAAAGGCTACTTTGTCACCTACTCTGCATCAATGAATTCACTGCTGGGCAGTGAAATCTGGTTGCTTCCCACTTTCTCCATTGCTGACCACCGAAGACTAATCCTACACTCCCCTCTATTTTTCTGTTCTCCTTGCAGGTAACTTGAATCTCTGGTGGGACCAGCAAAGTGAGTACAGGTTTTGCACTGAGTTGGAGGGCAGGGGTTCAGCAAAAATCTCCAGGATTAGAGTGACCAGACCAGAGGGGGAAAAGCAACAAAAATGTTGTTTTAGCAAAGATATGATAACACTTTTTTTCATCCATATAGATGATGACCCTGACAGCGCGGTGGATGACCGGGACAGTGATTATCGCAGCGAGACCAGTAACAGCATTCCACCACCTTATTACACTACCTCCCAACCCAATGCCTCTGTCCATCAGTATCCAATGAGGCATCAGCAGCAGATCTCACGGGACTCATACACAAGCTCTATGCACAGCTGTGATTTGGACTCTTCTGATCACCAGAGGGCAATGAGGTAATCCTTCTGTGGGTGGTGTAGCCCTTGTACACTCATTTTCTGTGTTACATCCTAAAGGAGTTACCACATAGGCATGCAAAATAGTTCTCACACATGTGGGATTCCCCATATGGTGAGCCCATAGGTGGTCAGCTGCTAATATTTCCCACTGTCTAACCACTGAGGATCATTTCCTGTAGTGTGTGGGATATCAAACTGTGCATGGTATAACCATCTCCCTGCTGTTATGCACTGGCCAGAAGATAGCCACATTGTTATAGCAATAAGGTGACAACTCCCATGTAGATAGGATGAGCATCTGATGACCATTCTGGCGGGTACTGACAGACCTCTCCTCCCTTCCCTGGCAGACGCTATGATAGCTTAGACTCTGCCACCAATGGGCGCAGCGACCTTGAATCAGCCTCAGGTTCTAGCAGGCTGACCAGTCGGCAGTACTCGCTAGACAGTAGGCAATCCCTCTCTGATAGGTGGGTGGCCAGCCTTCATCTCTAGCCGTGCTTGTGGTGGGTACCCTGTCCTGTGCCGGCCATGTCTGCATGTGTGCTTTCTTGGTGCTCTCTCTCTGTCTCTCTCTTTTATTTTCTGAGGCTCGTGTGTACCAGAGTCAGGCAGTGGAGCAGCGTGGTTGCTTAGTACAGCAGGAGAAGGTGTATTGGAGTGCATTAAGGAGTTTCCTGGTGGTAGCTGGGACTTCATGAAACACTGCATGAGCAAGTGAAGCAGGGCTTTAGAACAGAGATTGGGATGTCATTGGGTTACACAGGTTGGCTATGAGTAACACCTGGGTTACACACATGGTCATGTGTCAGCAATGCCTGAGGTCACAGTGCACCAGATATAAAGAATGATAAAGATCACACAGGTAGATAATAATGTATGTACCAGATAGGGATGTACTTTATGGCAAGGATTTAACACCAAAGTGGTCATAAATGATGGCTCAAGTCATAGATCAGTGGGCGAAGGAATGGCAGAGGTCACATTGAGGTGGCTGTAATTAATGGTTGGTTATTAAAGGAAGACTTTAAGGAGTCAGTGAGGCTGAATTTATCAGTAAGTTTTTTTGTGTGCATGTGAAAAGTGAAAGCAGACAGGACTACATATAATTTGGTGAGGTGATCAGTCAGAGTGGGCAAGTAAATTAAAGATTAGCAAGGACAGCTGAGCCAAACAGTTTGTTTCTTCAAATTCCCAAAGCATAAGCATCAATGGCCAATGTCATGTAGTGCAGGATTACATTTCAGAAAAGGATTCGATGGGGTGTCAGTATTGCCGGACACTGGTGAACCTTTCCAGATACCGGTCTGGTCCTTTCAGATGCGTCTGTTTTAACAACAGAGGCCTGATGCCCAGGCACTATTTTTAACACTAGGAAGAGGGTGCAGCTATCTCCTGTAGCCCAGCCATGCTGGGAATGTGCACTTTTTGCTCCTCTTTAGCATTGCTGCTGGTCACACGCATTCTGTTGTGTTGATTTTGAGTGTCTTCTGCATGTCCTTTTGCGTGTGCAATGTCCTGCGCATGCATGCAAGATGCCTAATGGTGTGCTGGAGTGTGAGAGTGTGCAGCTTTTGTGGGTCTATGTATATCTCTGCACAAGTTATAGGTAATGCAGTGTTGCTAACGCTAGTTGTGACTACAACTGTGTAATACTTTGTGTGTTAAGATAATCTCATGGGTGTGCGAGGTAGTCTGTTTGAGGGTATTTGTTTGTGTGTAGCTCTTTGTGTGGTGGTATTCATGAGATTTTAAGTTTATGTTGCTGTGTTTTTAGTTGGCAGAGCATGAGATTGTAATATGTAGCTCTGCAGTGTGTATGACTGAATGCAGTTTTGAGCCCAGCTAGTTGTGTGTGCAGTTATGTGCAATATGATTAAAAGCAAATGGCTGTACCTGTAAAATTGTGTACTAGTGTTGCAATGTATACAGGAGACTGTGTACTTTTGTGCAGTTACTAATGTGATTGTATGTAAATAGGAATACAAACGTATGAAGAGTTTCACTCTGTGTCTGTATAGCTACAAGTATGTGTGTATTTCTCTGACTTGACTTTTGAGGAGTGTATGAATGTAAATGTACCCAGCTGTGAGTAAGCTTGTGATTACATGCAGTTATAGGTGTGTAAGTACCTTTTGTATTTGTGTAACCACAAATACATTTGCGTCAGAGTTCTTATTTGCATAATCATGTGTGCCATTGTGGATGTGTGATCGCTATAGGCTATAGATATAAAAGTGGAGTTATTGTGCATTCGCTCATTATTCTCAATTTGAATAGTAGCATAAGTACAATTAGTCACTGGTTTGCTTATGAATGCATCAATACACTAAGAGATGTCTCAGTGTCCTTTTGTTTTTAATTAATCAGAAATTCTTACTTAGTCTCAATTATAATGGACAGGGCCCTCTGTACAGACTGGACCACTTGTAGTGTGGATTTCCTCCTTATACTTATTCTTCAGAGGCTGGGAATGAACTAAATTTCCAATTTGCAGGTTTTCCTCTTTTCTTACTATCTTACATCATGTGAACAGAAGGGCTTGGTTTTTAACGGACTACACTGGAAGGGGGAATCGTTGCCACTCAAGCTACCAGTGAACATCCTTACAGGGTCTCCAGGTGTTTCCCAATCCATCTGTCTTGAATGTCACAAGGAGGAGTGAATTGTGGCAGTATGTGTGTAACTGCAAGTGAGGTTGTGATTGTGTAATGTGTAAATTTAGCATTTGCGTGGCTGTGATTTTGTGCTTGTTCATAGTACTGTTTGATTATGTGTGAGTGTGCATGAGTGTAGTCATGTTTGCGAGCATACAGTTGTGTGACTGGTGGTGCAAAGTGCGTATCTACACACTGGCACACCCATCTGCTCAGTTGGTCTGCCCTTCTTGTCCATCCAGCCCAACTGGCAGTAGTCGATATGCATCTTCGGCAGAGCTGAGTCGGGGGAGCTCCCAGCTCAGTGAAGAATTTTATCCTGAGGAAGACAATGAGAGCCTTCGAGGGTCAGAGCTGGATGATGACCCCGAAGCAGAGGAGTCCTACCACTCCTGCCACAGCTCAGTCAGTTACACCAAGGAGTCACCTGACTGGGAGACAGATGAACCTCCTGGCATCTACAGTGATGAGGGAGAGGAGGAGGTTGGCTATGAGCAGGGAGATGAGTTCTATGAGGAAGAAGAAATCTATGAACCTGAGGAAGACCAAGGTGCCTATGAGGAAGAGCCCCTTTATGATGAGGATATTGATCTTTACTTAACTGAACAGCAGGAAGAGACAATACCGGCTCCCTTGGCATCAGTCAAGCCCACTCTGGAAAAGCAGCCATCCTTCTCCCAACAGATCCCTTCTCAGACTACAGAGGAGGCAGCCCCAGAAATTCGACAGGCATCTGAAGAACCACTGCCCACACAGCCTGATGCTGTGCCCCCAACAGAGCCAGAAAAGCTGCCGGACAGGTAAACTCATCTAAATGATATACATGACTCAGAACTTGCTCCTTGGTCTTGTTCCCATCTCTTCATTACTGGAGCTTTTCTGTTTTTCACAGCTTTGGTGTGGAGGAGCCTGTGGGGCATGACTCCATGTCCAGAGCTAAGGCTAACTGGCTGAGGCTCTTCAACAAGGTCCGAATACAGCTACAGGAGGTAAGCAGATGTATGGGCTTGTGGCCCCATGTCAAAGGATTTTTAAGAGAGCCATAGGAAAGATTGGGTAAATCACTGGCTTGGATGCATTTTAAGTGGAAAGCAACATAAACTAGTAGTCGGTTTCATCCAACCCACAGTGTCATTGCATTATTGTGTCCATATAAAAGGAAGGACATGACACTGAGTCTTAGTTACTGGCAGAAAGAGCATTGCTGACTTACTGCATTGGGATATTGGGAGTTAGTTGAAGAGAAGTGGAGTCCACTGACTATTCTGTAGATTCATTTCATCAGTACCAGGGAGTATTGTAATTGCAAGAGTTGGTAGGGAAAATTGTTTTGGGAATATCATTAATATGACACAGGATTGAGGTTTGTAACTAGTAGTAGGAAGAGTTATTTAGAGGAAAGAATGTGTTTGGGAGGGGCAAGAAAAAGAGCAGGGGTCACTGATCAGCAGTCACATTGAAAGAATGGTGATATCGAGAACTGTGTTTATACTGGGAGAAGTGGGAGTCTTTATTTTTGGCAGATGAAAGCATGGATCAATAAGAAGGAAAAGACTTTTTAACTGGGAAAGGAAAGTGTTTGCTTGAGTGTGAGAGGATGACTGGATGGAAGAATGTTTACAGGGTAATGACTGTACATACTGGTGGTGGGAGCATTGGTTCTTTGGAGTAACTGGATGTAGCATGAAGTGGTTTAGGTTTGGGGTGTCTGGGTAAAGGCATATTTCTCCACAGCATTTAAATCTGACTCTAAGGGAGAGTTGTATGGATCACTAGGTGAGGAGGTGGGTACTGAGGTATGTGTTGGCCAATGGATTTGGAAGTCACTGAGAAAGATTTAGTTATTATTAATAAAGGCACTGACCAAATCCTTGGAGCTATTTTATGATCGACTGATTAAGAGACAGGCACTGTGAAGGTGTGACTGGTATATAATAAGGGGAGGAAGCAGAGTCTCACGGTGTTGGCCCCAATGTCTTCTGGTGTTTTTGTGTGTGTCAGCATTTTTGTTTATACCTTTGTTGCTTAGTTCTTTTTTGTTACTTCCATTCCTCCTGTTAATTCATTACTTTTGTTTTGATTGGCACTGTCTGCTGATGTCTTGATTTGAATTATTTTCAGTTTGTTGGCACTTTGTTTTGTTTCTTCACCTTTGTGTTCCAGTCACCAGCTGTTTCCATTAGCGATATTCATTGGGGCACTCGGAGACAGCAAGACAGGTGGGTCCTCACAGTTTGGTGTGTCTGGTTTGGTATGGCTTGTCCATGAAAACAAGAGCATCTGAGACTATGAACCAAACAGTTCCCCTTTACAAGCTGAAAGAGAGAGAAAAAGAGAGAGAGATGGTTTAAGAGAGAAAGAATGTGTGAAGGAGAGAAATGGAGGGGGGATTCTCATGTCTAATACTAGCTAAGGAAGGGATTTGTATACAGGGTGTAACTCTAAGAAACCTAACTATATTTGTTTTCTCCTCTCCTCACCAGGCCCGTGGAGAAAATGTTGGGGCTCAATCCTTATGGTTTAAAGGGGGGTAAGTAAATGTGCATCTGCAGTGCCACATTCAGTTTCACACAGGGCCAGATGTGTCACTTGTGCAATGCAGATACACTCAAGACATTGGCACACCTGCAAAGTTAAGTCCATTTAAACACAGCTGCATACAACTCAAACAAGGTTTCATTTAGACTTTTTTGGCAGATCTTTAAAGGACAAGTTATGCATTTTTTAAATCAAAGTTAACAATACAGTCATGGTATACATTCATTTGTCATGGGAAGTTGTGTCCTCAAGTGATGTATTTTTTAAATAAATAAATAAAAAAATACGATGCTGAGCTTTTTCTTGTGGTTTAAAATGGGGTATATGAGGCACTGGTCCAAAAGTGAAATCAAAAACCTTAAAACGAATGTCTATATTCAAGGCAAGAAACTTCTTCAGTGTGAAAGCTTATTCCTGCCACTCAAAAAAATGTTATTGCATCACTTCACAAAAGTATTGCGTTATTTTGAAATACTTATTGCATTATTTTGCAATACTGTAATTATTGTGTTGTTTTGAAAATATATTACCTGCTGCACTTGACTAGTGATGAGAAGAAATTTTATTTGCATATTTTTATGAAGAATGAGAAAAAACAATTTATGATATAATGGGCCATAATACTGACTAGATCTCTCCAACAGCAAATGATGTGAAAATTTCCATGGGAAAAAGAAAAACACATTTTTACATAACTCGTGTCATATAATCCATAGTCCATTATTAAGGTGCAAAATTTGTGCATTTTTGCAAAAATACTATTAATACTTACTTCTGGGAAATTCAGAGCTAAAGATCAACAGAAAAGGCACATTCCCTCAATACAGTACATCTGAATTGAAGATAGGATTTTTAATCAGTGAATGAGTTGAGAGAGGTGGATTTTTAAATCAAATGCAAATAATAACATTTTAGCAAAGAATGCACATATGTTGAATATTTTGAGCATATGAATGGATAACATATACAGCATGTGGATTATGTGATTTTTTTTTTTTTCTTTTTTTCCTTGGACATTTTTTACAACAGTTGGATAGAATTGGTCACCATTATGCCCCATTATACCATAAACTTCTTTCTCTCATTCTGGATTAAAACATGAGATTAAAAATTTTTCTCTGCTACTACTACAAACTATATAGGGCAAGTAGCATATAAAAATATCATTTTTGAATGGAGTATTCCTTTAAACATGTGTGTAGTGTGTAATTAAGTGACAAGACTTGAGCAGACATTTCAGGTATATACTGTATAGTTCACCCCATGTGTGCTGAGTGCCACATTTAATTTTCCCAATTTAGTGTTACAGGGATCCAGTGATTATTGCAGCAGCACTACGTGTAAAGCAAGAAGCAAACATGGTGGTCCTTTACAGAACACAACTGTACAACCAATCAGAAAAGAGTGTGGTGCATGCAAGCCAGTAATAGAAACTTATACATTAAGTATCTGTTTAGTTTTAATTCAGTTATTTGTTATAGATAATATGAAACAGTGTGATTTGGTGTTCATACATTGTATCTTCAGAGGCTCAGGCTTGTGAAAGAAAAATGAGATGAATATTATGTATTACACAACATATGAAGGACTAAATGTACTTTGTTAATTGAGAAATATTATTGACACATTTTCAGGATTCATTGTTAAAACACTTGATTATAACAATCAGTCCACAAATACATGGGGAGAACATGCAAACCCCAAGCAGACTCTGGCACCGTGGGACAGGAATGCATGCTCTGTGCTACCACTCTGCTTATGTTAAAACATCTGTATCTTGATTAAAACTAAATGTACACTTATAATTTTTATTTAGTTCTTGTAACTTGATTGCAAGCTACATGCGTTCTTAATTTCTCCTTTGATAGCCGTCACAAGGCAACCCAAGCACACACAATGCACAATATTACTGGCTGCAGCAGGAAATATTTTTGTAAGATAACAAATTTTTTTTTCTTGATTGGCATGAATAAGAATGCCATTCATAAGAAGTCCAACTTTGCTCTCACTGTCTGTCTCCCTCTGTGGTATTGTTTCACTCCCACAGGTTTCGTTTTCCTTAGCTCATTTTGTGAATGCTGCAGTTGTTGTTCTTCATAGAGTGATTTGAGCATTTATAATAAGCTTTTCTCAGGACTTAGCTAAATAAGCTGTCGTTTTATTCTGATTCACACACATCTATACACACTCCCACTCCCACTAATTTGAAATTATGAGTTCACCTAACCTGAATGCTTTGGTATGTGGAAAATAACCCCACACTGACTCAAGGAGAATGTGCAAATTCCATACAGGCAACAACTGAACACAAGATTCAAATTCAGGATGGTAGATCTGGAAGGCAGTGGCACTAATGACTGCACTGAAGTGCCACCCTACATAAAAGCCACTAATTTATCTGGTATTCAATTTGCTAATAAATTAAATTGACATTGTTCTAAACAATTTTATTTTTATATTTTATTTTTACATCCTGGATATGTGCATTTTTGAAATATTTTATTAATAAGGTAATATTGTGCTAAACAGTTTCAGACGTGCGTAGTTTAGTTGTATTTCACTTCCATATTTAAATAAAAACTCCACCCAAAACAGTTGCAGTGAACAGACAAGTGATTAGGAATGCATCTTTACCTGAGGAAAAATAGCGTCAAGAATGTGTGATAAAATTAATTATTTCCAATATCTTTTTGTTGAGATTTTGACAAGTTCCGTCCTCCTCTCAAACATTTACAACCACGCCCACGGTCCAATCACTTCTCATTTGTGTGAATGCTATTGTAGAGACACAGTTCCTGTGCTCTCAGCAGGGTCGGAAATAAAAGGCAAAGAGTAGAAGATAAAGTAGGACGCCGTACAGAGGTTCAAAAACGCTGGTGCGGTACACATGCAGGTGAAAGTACTAAAATTCAAAAATCTCAAAAAACTGATAGTAAAGATTGCATTAGTGCAAACAAATGGAAATTATTACTCGGTGAAATAACGGAGGAATTATCATGTCATAGGTGATATGACTTAAGTATATAGATATTTTTCAGATTTAAACTTTAAGTCGGAGACTTGTAGATCGTCTAATTTGTGTTGCCATCAGGGAAAAGTAGTGTTTCTTCCGAATGAAGAGGCGTATCCACGAGAATTTAAAGATTTGTTGTTTGGTGAAAGTGAAATCCACATACGCAAGCGGCAGAGACGCAAAGTGGCTGGCGCATAGTGCCCGCACGGGGGTTGGCGAGCAAACTGAGCAGGGGGCAGAGCCCCCTAGTATATATATATTATTATGTTTTTATTTATAAAAAATGCATAAACTTAAGAACAAAATTATCCATGATAAATTAATATATATCATGATTGTGAAAAAATAACTTTGACCTGAAAAGTACTGAACTTATTCTTTAATTCCATTATGCGCATGGCATTAATATACTCCTATGATACTGAAATGCTCGTAGCAACATAATGCTCAAGTAGGTCCATGACAGTTGCACATCTGACTAGTCCTGTACTATCTGTGTGTTAGATTATAGCCACAACACTGGAACATCAACAGCTCCAACATCTTTAATGTGCATATATATGTGCAACCATATTACTGGCATACCAGAAAGAGTAGTAAATATAAATTTGTCTTCAAAATGTGTACTCTGCCCCACATGGGTAAACCCACATATGCGTTTGGCTCCTGTTGTTTACATTGTTCCCATGGTACCAGTACACAGAACTAAAATAATGCAGGGCAAGTGCCCAAGTACATCCATTACTCTGATATACTTAACTACACTTACAGATTTGATGCCCTTGACTCAAATGTATATTTGTACCCAAGAACACTCACAGATACATCCATGCAATTGTTTGGTTCAGAGTGCCTTACTATGCCCTTACAAAATTGTCATGGCTATGTATGTCCAATGAATCTCAGATAAAAATCCCAGTAGATTCAAAGACATCCAGCTACAAAGAAACACACCATAAAATTTCTAGTGATTTATCTGCAAGGTCAGCATGAACTTGTTCTGCCTCATAGATACAAAGGGGCATATAATTCCACATGTTCAAACGAACTTTGGGAATTGTTGTGCTTTTATATCACTGGTGTCATACATCAATGGAGGATGGAAGAGCTTTGATGGGTGTCACTTTAATGTTCAAGGAGTCTTCAGGCATCCAGGCCTGCATTCATCAGTTGTTCTTCAAACTAGACAAAATGCATTCTGCACTATGAGAAATCTCACAAATCCAGTGTAACAAAGGTTCTGCTTTGCTTGTTAGTGTCAATGCAAGTTCTGTTGTTCCTTCACATTTTGGGCTTACTGCAGGGTGGAGAAGATGTTGCCTACATGATGTTGTTGCTGTCTCTCTGCAGGCCAGGTGGGGCGCTGTATAGCATAGACAGCATGCCTGACCTTCGAAAGAGAAAAGCGGTCCCTCTAGTTAGAGATTTGGTGAGCACTCTGATTCTGCCCCCCTCTTAATGACCCATTCCTTGTAACTCCCTTCCTCTCACCCCTTCTGTAAACACCCTCTCTAATTGCTTCTCATTGTATTCTGTACCACCTGTCCTCTCACTTTCTCTTAAACAAAACCCTTCCACTTCTCCCCTGACTATTCTCCAAAGCTTTTATGTCCCTGCACTCTCCTTCTCCTAATATTTTCTTTCACATTCTTCAATTGTAAGCCCCTTTTGTTTCTCTTCCTCTCTTTTCTTCCTCCTTTATCTCTATATCTCCTGTTCACTCACTCTTTTGTTGGCCATGTCTGTCTCTGAAGCTTTTTCTGCTAACCAGTTCTGTTCTAGTTCCGTTAACAAATTTCTCTCTCCTTTTCTCTCTCTCTGTTTTGTCTTCAGCTCTCCATTGCTCTTTCTGTTTTAATACATTTGGTCTTCTGCTGTTGTTCCTCCATTCAGCACTTTCCTCTACAATACTCTTTCAACTCCTCAAACTTTCTCACTCAACCCTATACTCTATCTTATCTACTCCTCTCCTCCCCCATCCAGCTTCTGTCTGCCTGCTTTTAATTTCCATCTTTCTCCTGTTCATTGTTTTCATTCACTTTCCCCTCCATTCCAGTTCTTACTTTTTATGTATTTTTTCCTTTACATTCCATTTCATCTTCTAGCCTCATTCCCATCTCTTTTTCTATAGGCCTTCCTTCCCTAAATCTCATTTTATAAATGTCTACTCTTCCTCTTACTCCTCCTGATTGACTAATAGATTCTCTTCTTCTATCCTGCCATTGAGAGGAGGCTCCAGCTGTTCTGCCTTCTGTTGCTTTCTCTTTATCTGTTTGTTGATTGGCTCTTGTAGCTGCCTCTGTTAATATCGATCTCATGTTTTGTTATAGCAGGCTTGTTGATTTGGGTTTTGGATTGTGTCCTTCTCTGTTGGTCTGACTAGGGGAGTGGCTGTTAACGTCTTGTAGAGCATTGACAGCATGCCTGATATTAAACCATGGCACAAATCTCTCCCATTTGTCACTGGCCTGGTGAGCTTACCACAGGCTTAGTAGTTTATTTAAAGAGACAGCACCACATGTTGTACCAAATGATACCTTAGCAGTTATGGCCTATAAGAAAAAGAAGAGCAATATTGTAGCATAATGAGTAGCCTGAGACAACTTAATGGCCCACGCCAGATTTCAATTTGAAAACTGCCATAATATTTACTGTACAGTTGTGGGGAAGGGGTCTCTGCAATCTGAGCACATTATTCATTGCCTATCCTAGGCAAACTTTTTGCTTTGTTCTGAAAATGACATCAAAGAATGAGAAAATTATCATAGGCTGAGCTTTCCACTAACCCAGATAACTGAATGGGCATCCTTAATTAGTAATTGTTAATGCCACATAAAGTATTCTAGAACTATATTTTAACAGTTGGCTTTGTTACCACTTTTATTAGTCAGGGTGCTGTCTCTTTAAGGGAGCTCATCAGAGGGCACAACCCAGTCCACAATGTAACTGCTTCCAGAAAGTTTGATTTCACAGTGGTCAAAATCTACAATGTGAAAGATTATTACAATAGATTATGACTGAATTAAACCATTATTACCTATCATTGAGGGTGGGCCTACTGGAGGAAATCAAATGAGTTGATGCATGTTGCTTATTAGGCTGTTTGTGAGAGGCAATGCATGGGGAAGAAGGAATACAAGGGCAACTAAGTGCTGCTGTGGAAAAAAAAAGAAAAGAAAAGAAAATATAACTTTCACATGTTCCTCTTAATATTGACAGGTCCAGATTCAGCAGCCTTTTGTTATCCTCCTTCTCCACCTCTCCTAAAATTCCTATGCTTTGTTTGCTGTTGCTTTGCTTTCTGTAGTTCGCATTGTGTACACCTTGTGTTCAGTATATTGCTGACCTTAGATAGGTCTGGCCTCTTCAAACAGCAAGAAAAAAAGTAAGACTCTAGTCTACAATTGTAGCCCTAGAAACATAAGAAAAAGAAGTAATTTGATAAGCGAGAAGAAACCATTCAGTCCATCAAGCTTGTTTGTTTAGCTAATTGTTAAGCTGTCCCAATATTTCTTCTGGACACTTCTTAAAGGTTGTCAAGGTTTCTGCTTCAACTACATGTCTTAGTAGTTTGTTACAGATTCCCACAATTCTTCAATCCTAAATGCACTTCCCCTTAATATCTGCTAATGTCCCTGAATACCTAATTCAACATTAATCTAAAAGAATTCTGTTGGATCTACTTTAGAGTGCATTTGATACTTCTGTAGACCTGGATTAGATCCCCATACAGTCTCTTCTGTTCAAGAATGTTTTAATTCACTGTGTCTGACAGAGTACGACATGTCCTTAAGTCCTGGAATGCACTTGGTTGCTCTTCTCTGCACAACTTCAAGTGCTTCTGTCTTTCTTGTAGTGTTGTGACCAGAATTTCACACAATACTTCAGATGCAATCTTACTAGTGCATTACATAGCCCAGGGGTGGGCAATGTCTGTCCTGGAGAGTCACAGTGATGGCAGGTTTTTGTTCCAACCCAGCTTCTTAATGAGAAGTCAGTTATTGCTGATGAAACACCTATTGCTCAAGTGACATTTTGATGCTTCATTTTAGTGGCCTCATTTGTTAAGGTTCCCCACCCTTAATTGCTTATTTCAATCTTAAACAGCTGCATTCACTGTTTTAATGGCTCCTTATTAGCAGTAAGATGTAAATGTCAAAGCAGTCAGCAGTTCACCATCTAGCTTGTTTCGATTTACATCTCTGTGTGTTCATCATGCACTATTTGATTTATTAAAACACAGTAGAAAAATGTGACAGGATTGAAATCATTTTGATGATATCCTTGGAAAGGAAAAAATCTACGATATAAGAACCTTACATTGCAGACTAACAAGCCATAAAATTAAATAAGGTCTGAAATTGGAAAGGATTGGTTTCTAATTAAGCAATTGGGTTGGAATGAAAACCTGTAGTCACTGCGGCTCTCCAGGACCAACATTGCTCATCCTGACATAGCCTAAACATAAAATCCATTGATAAATATTCAGCTGTTTTTATGATACAACCTAACACTTTATTTGCCTCTTTAATAGCTTCAAGTGCACTGCTTAGATAATGAAAATGTTGTTGTCAACATAAACCTCTAAGTCCATTTTGTAGGTTGCTCCCTGTAAGACAGTGTTTTCCACCTTGTATTTATAAGTGACATTCCTTTTGCCCATGTGTAATACTTTGCACTTTATTACATTAAAGTGCATTTTTTAAAGCATTCAGACAGTTCTGAAGCTTGTCCAAGTCTTCTTGAATTGTTTTGCTGACTGTTCATTGTCTGCAATTCCTCTAATTTTAGTGTAGTCTGTGAATTTCACAAGTTTACTCACTATACTGAAATCTATGTCATTAATATAAATCAGAAAAAGTAACGGTCCCATGACAGACTCCCAAGAGACTCTGCTGATGACCTCACTATATGTGGAGCATTGTTCTTTTATCGTTTCCTCAAAAAACAACAAAGTAATGCTCTGGCAAAATGTTAAGCCACAGGAGAAATCTGTTCCCAATGCAGAGTTTCTTGTCTACATGGTTGATTCTCAGAGTCATGCAGGGTTGCATGTTTCAGGATAATTTTTGGTGTAGATTAGCACCAACTGCACCTTTCACATTGTTTTAAGTCATGATTGCCCAACTTAATACTATCCCTTTTTCAAATCTCTTTTCCCAACATTGCATCTTTAATTTTAGAATATTGTCAAAAAATCATCAACCTTTAAGTTTACAGTTATTTGACTTGTAGCAAGAAAGACAGTTTTGAAGACTTGAAGGCTTAAGATTCATGTGACTGAAATCTTGCACCCCTTTGCAAGTGTCCATATCTGATTCTAAAGTGCAAACCAGGCCCTAAGACATTCTGTTGGAGGGGAAAACCACACCTGATTTAACCCATTCCCTAAGGCTGTTCACTCTGACTTTATGTGAATTTTCCTTTTAGGCACAACATGAGTTTGAAGTAGATTACATTTTACAGAGATAAGTCCTTCAGATGTAGGTGTCAAATCTCACCAAACTGAAAAAAATGACGACATTTTCACTCAGCCTATCTACACAAAACAATATTAAGAAAAAAACAATGAATATGCTAGAGGCAAAAAAGGTATAGACCTATGTGCCACCAGTCTAAGGCCAGCAAGCTGTTTGGTTTTCTCCGGTTTGCTCCCATGGCAAAGAATTTACTTATAATGTCTTGTCACTAGCCCCTGCCCTTTGGCTGCAAATCATGCTCTTTATTTTCCTCTTGAATTATGGATTGAAGTACCTCTAAGATTCCATCAGCTAACAAATGTCTTTTTCCCTCCAATAATGGCACTGTTTCCCCAGGCTATGGTGAGTAAATATTCCTTTGTTCTACATGATGGGGTATATTGTTCTCATTTTACCTGTTGTGAAATCTCCTCCAACTTAATCATTACTGTTTTACTTTTCCAGACTCTGGTTAATTCTCGAAAAGTAGGGATCCCCTCAGCACTTGCTTCTAGCACTCTGAACAATGAGGAGCTGGTAAGAGCCTCCCATCCAAATTTTTCCTGTGGTTGTGCCCGTATAATGTGTATCTTCACTATCTGGTCACTGACTGGGTCTCCACCTTGGCGACTGCCCTTCTTTGCAGAAGAATCATGTGTACCGAAAAACACTGCAGGCCCTCATCTACCCCATCTCCTCCACAACACCCCACAACTTCGAGGTGTGGACAGCCACCACGCCTACCTACTGCTATGAGTGTGAGGGACTGCTGTGGGGCATTGCACGCCAGGGTATGCGTTGCACAGAATGTGGAGTGAAATGTCATGAAAAGTGCCAGGACCTGCTGAATGCTGACTGTCTTCAAAGTGAGTAGAAGTCTTCAATAGCTTTAGTCATATACCATACACCACTCTCCCATTATACAGAACTTTCCTGTTTTTCTACCTTATCTAATTATTATATTATTCATTTTCTCTTATGCCACTCATTGCATCTATGCATTGCATTCCTGCAGGAGCTGCTGAGAAGAGCTCCAAACATGGTGCTGAAGACAGGACGCAAAATATCATCCAGGTTCTTAAAGATCGGATGAAAATACGAGAAAGGAATAAGCCAGAGATCTTTGAGCTTATTCAAGAGGTTTTTGGTGTGGTTAAGGGTCCCCATGCCCAACAAATGAAACAGATCAAACAAAGTGTGCTTGATGGAACATCCAAGTGGTCAGCTAAGATCAGTATCACAGGTAAGACCTGCCAGGAGTTCCTTCCTTGTTACTTCTACTAAAGGTCTAATACATGTGTTTTGGAGTGTCTATAACTGATTTGTCTTGAAAATATATTCTTATTGTGTGTGTGTCTTTCTCTTTTAACAAATGAATAAGTGGTCTGTGCTCAAGGTCTTCAAGCCAAGGATAAGACAGGCTCTAGTGATCCATATGTCACCGTTCAGGTTGGCAAAACCAAGAAGAGGACAAAGACCATATATGGAAACCTGAACCCCGTTTGGGAAGAGAATTTCCATTTGTGAGTGAATCCAATACCCCTCTTGCATGCTAGTCCTTCATTAGGGTTATCTGGTCTTCCATCAGCCCTAGCATGGACTGAGGGAGGGTAAGTGGACAACAATATATAATTGTTAATGTGAATCTATTCTCACAAATCTGACCCTTGCTTACTCTATATGCAGTGAGTGCCACAACTCCTCGGACAGGATTAAGGTTAGAGTCTGGGATGAAGATGATGACATTAAATCCCGGGTCAAACAGAGGTTCAAGCGAGAGTCTGATGATTTCCTGGGTCAGACAATCATTGAAGTTCGAACACTGAGTGGAGAGATGGATGTATGGTACAATTTGGGTGAGCTCTGGGATATGAGGAAGGGTCCCATTTTCATTCAGTGTTATCAATTGCATATCCTCTTTGATACTTATCCAATGTTTCTTGTCCATAATGTTATCTCATGTTATCCTGTCCCATGGCACAAATTATATTCTTTGCTTTATATGCCATGATTCTCCAATATGACCTCTGATTTTTACCTCATCTCATGATTCTCATTGTCCATTGTGTCTTCCTCATTGCCTCTTATCCTGTGATTCTCTGTGTCCCATATATTATGTTCTTCTCTGTTTTTGAAAAACTCTTCTCCTTATCCAATTTTACTTTATACCACTTTTTACTTACACCATTCTCTCTTGGCTGGAATGTTGTTAGTTTTAAGGGTAACTTTAAAATGGCAATATCTATACTAATAAAAGGCAAAGCCCTCACTCACTCACTCACTCACTCACTCACTCACTCACTCACTCACTCATCACTAATTCTCCAACTTCCCGTGTAGGTAGAAGGCTGAAATTTGGCAGGCTTATTCCTTACAGCTCACTTACAAAAGTTAAGCAGGTTTCATTTCGAAATTCTACACGTAACGGTCATAACGGTCGATAACGGTCGACAACGTCCGCCATGTTGAACTTTCTTATTTATGGCACCATCTTCACGAAATTTGATAGGCAGCTTCCCTGCGCTAACCAAAACCGATGTATGTACTTATTTCGATGGTATGACGCCATTGTCGGCCGCCATATTGAACTTTCCAACGTCACTAATTTTCCAACTTCCCGTGTAGGTAGAAGGCTGACCCCATATTCACGAAATTTGGTAGGTGGCTTCCCTGCGCTAACCAAAATCGATGTACGTACTTATTTCGGTGGTATGACGCCACTGTCGGCCGCTATATTGAATTTTCCAAACATCACTAATTCTCCAACTTCCCGTGTAGGTAGAAGGCTGAAATTTGGCAGGCTCATTCCTTACACCTTACTTACAAAAGTTAAGCAAGTTTCATTTCGAAATTCTACGCGTAACGGTCATAACGGTCAACAATGTCCGCCATGTTGAACTTTCTTATTCATGGCCCCAACTTCACGAAATTTGGTAGGCGGCTTCCCTGCGCTAACCGAAACCAATGTACATACTTATTTCGGTGGTATGACACCACTGTCAGCCGCCATATTGAACTTTCCAACGTCACTAATTCTCCAACTTCCCGTGTGGGTAGAAGGCTGAAATTTGGCAGGCTCATTCCTTACAGCTTACTTAAAAAAGTTAAACAGGTCTCATTTCGAAATTCTACACGTAACGGTCATAACGGTCGATAACGGTCGACAACGTCCGCCATGTTGAACTTTCTTATTTATGGCCCCATCTTCACGAAATTTGGTAGGTGGCTTGCCTGTGCTAACCAAAACCGATGTACGTACTTATTTCAGTGGTATGATGCCACTGTCGGCCGCCATATTGAAGTTACCAACGTCACTAATTCTCCAACTTCCCGTGTAGGTAGAAGGCTGAAATTTGGCAGGCTCATTCCTTACAGCTTACTTACAAAAGTTAAGCAGGTTTCATTTCAAAATTCTACGCGTAACGGTCAACAACGTCCGCCATGTTGAACTTTCTTATTCATAGGTAGAAGGCTGAAATTTGGTACTTATTTCGGTGATATGATGCCAATGTCGGCTGCCATATTGAACTTTTCAACGGTCTTTGTTACTTATGGGCCCATCTTCAAGAAATTTGGTACGCGGGTTCCCAACGCTAACTGAATCCTACTTACGTACATATATACGTCCATAGCCTGCAGCTCGGTCACCGTGTGAGGCGGCGTTGGGTCCCCCATCCCAACGCCTCCCACGTTGTTGGCTGCCTGCCTATATAAGGCCGTCTGTCGCTCCAGTCTCTACATTCCCTTCCTTGCTTCGCCACGGTATTCACGTCTCCCTACTGATAACTACAGCCTTTTTATTTAATCCACAGCTTCTCCGCTGTTTTATTGTTCATTTATTACGATTATAGTTATTGTATAGGTATTTAAGACTTACTTTACATTGTTCAGGTACCCATTTCCTTTATCATTCCAACCGTACCCCCATTAACATGTCTATCGAGGTAATCACCATCGATCAAAGAACTGTCTCTTACCAAGTGGTTTCCATGCCCGGAGATGGCACCTGCCTTTCCATTCTTTTTGTTACATATTGCACGGCCATATCAGGCTCACTCTTGATATCCGGAGGAACATTGTGTCTTATGTATTGAATGACTGGGACAGGTTCAAGGTGTGGACTGATGACGGTACAGGAGATAATTATACTACACAGGAGCACTAGAAGAGTGAAATGCTTAAGTGTACCGAAATGGCCAAATATTTTACACCTTTGGACAACCGCCAATGCCTCTTAAACATCTTAGCTTCACAGGTGACGATTTCAGTAGTGGACACTTTGATGTTTAGAAATGTTTAAACTCTCAAAAGCTGGATGTGAAGTTATCAATGAAACTGGTTGTATACTTACAACGCTTGACAGATGCCGAATGTCTCTTCAACACAAGTCCTACAAATACTGTCGTAAATGAAACAAACCATGAAACTCAAACCGATTATGACAGCAGCAATCCAAGCTGTGAGATATGAAACAAGATTACTGTTCACATGGCCAACTGTACGTTGCATGCTCAAGAGTAAGCTCAGCGCACAGCTACAGCTTGGTCATATTACAACTGGAGGGCCGAACTGACAACGTGGCATACAAAGAGATCTTTAACAAATAATTATTGGTATATTTTCCCTCAGTTTAAAAAGGTTTAATTTTCTTCTTAATAAAAATTTTAAGGCAGTACTTCACCGCTGCGAAGCGCGGGTATTTTGCTAGTGTAAGATAAAAGAGAAGTACACTGATTAGACTAATATCCTTGTTTATTTAGTTTCTCCTGAATCATTTATCTTGTGATTTATCTTTGATTCTAAACAGACAAGCGTACAGACAAGTCTGCTGTGTCTGGAGCAATTCGGCTTCAAATAAGTGTGGAAATCAAGGGCGAGGAAAAGGTGGCACCCTACCACGTACAGTACACTTGTTTGCACGAGGCAAGTTTGATGGCACAGTGATATTGGACAAGGGTCTTCAGGAAATATCAACTTCGTAGTATTAATCGATCATCTCCCCCACAGAACCTGTTCCATTATGTGACAGATGTTCAAAACAGTGGTGTGGTCAAAATCCCTGATGCCAAGGGGGATGATGCCTGGAAGGTCTACTTTGAAGAAACAGCACAAGAAATTGTGGACGAGTTTGCCATGCGCTATGGTGTGGAGTCCATTTACCAGGCAATGACGTGAGTGTAACCATCTGATAATTGCAAAATAATAGTACTGTATTTTGAGAATATTCAGTAGAATGCTTTTGTGAGTTGATGTTTGTTTAAGAAGATGTATGTGTTGTATTGATTGCCAACTATAAAGTATCTCAATATGACTGAGTATCGATATGTGAGTCATTGTATATATATATATATATATATATATATATATATATATATATATATATACTCTTGGTAGAGAATAATGGTTTCAATTAGAATTGAACTCTTTATTTTTAAACATAAGGGCAGAAGCCCATCATAATTAAATAGGTGAAAAACTACATGTGGTAAGAGAATCACCATCTTATAAATTCTACCTTTAATCCCACCTCCCAGGCATTTTGCTTGCCTCTCCTCCAAGTACATGTGTCCGGGTGTCCCTGCAGTGATGAGCACTTTGCTTGCCAACATTAATGCCTACTATGCTCACACCACCGCTTCCACCAATGTTTCTGCTTCAGACCGCTTCTCAGCCTCAAATTTTGGGGTGAGTCTTTTTAAGTGCTTAGCCTCACGAGGTGCAAGAAACTAAGCCCATTTTGGTTTTTCTAGTAGTAACCATTTGAATCTTTTTATTATTTCCCCCTGCAGAAAGAAAGGTTTGTGAAACTTCTGGACCAGCTACACAACTCCCTGAGGATTGACCTTTCTACATACAGAGTGAGGATTACACCATACTATACACTTATATCAGGAACTTCAATATTTAATACTGTAATATGTAAATGCAGTGGTACCTCAGTATACGTCCTTAATCCGTTCCAGATCCTTTGACTTATACCAAACAGAATGTATACCAAACAAATTTTTTCCATAAGAAATAAAGGGAAAATGATTAATCTGTTCCCATGAAAAAAATCCTATTGTTATTGGCATATTATACATTGATAGGGTTGTATGAAATAATTTAAACACTGCTTAATACTAAAATGCATAAATACAACAGCAATTAGATGAAATAAATGAAAATTTAACCTCAATTTACTTTTTAATAACGTCTTTGTTTTTCACAATCGTAGATATCATCATTCTCGGCATACGGTATGCAGCAGCCATGTCCCGGATACACATGCCACCTTCATACTTTTCAACAATCAATTCAAATTTACGTGAAAAAACGCAAAATCATGTGAAAATTCACAGAGAGTTATAGCGCTGGTTGTTCACTGAATGCTAGCAACTGACGTACTGATGCTTGTGGGCAGTTGTGGCTTTGTCTCGAGAGAGGTAAACAAGGGTAGCGTAGTGTTCTCTAGATTGAAGTAGTGATGTTTATTTTGAACCCTGTTTAACCAACTCTCCATACAGCGTGCCTTCTAAACCACACCCCTCCTTCCGGTAGTCATACGTCTCAAAAGACGCAGACCATAGCAATCAACACCCGAACATAAAGCAATGGACAAAAGCATCATTGAACAATCATATACAACAGGTAGCACGTAGGTTGTTCACTGAATGCTAGCAACTGCCGTACTGACACTTGTGGGCAGTCGTGGCTTTATCTCGAGAGAGGTAAACAAGGGTAGCACACGAGTCGTATTCCAAACAAAGGTCGTATACCAAGCCAAATTTTTCATGTCCAAACAGGACGTATACCAAGTTGGACTTATTCCAAAGCGGACATATACTGTGGTACCACTGTAGTACTATTCTATAACAAGTAAATCATAACCAATTGTATAAAAAAATCATAAGCCATTTACTGAAATAATATCCAGAGAGAAATAAGCATAAACATAGAAAATAAATCTTCCATATCTGCATGATTTAATACCAGCCTATTGCACTCTCTATTCTAAAGACATAGATTTCTTCTCTTGACATTTTAGGCTATATATTTTCAAAATGGTTTGTCATGTGGTGGGTGTGGCAATGCTCTGTACCAATGCATGCTCCCAACTCTATAAAAGCGTTGGTTGGCCTGCTGGTGGTCGTTTTGAACATTTCCTTTATGGATGCAGATAACTTTGGTTTTCTCAAGTGTTAATGTCAATTTGGAGTTTTTGTTTCACCCATTTGTGTGGCAGGAAGTTAATGGACTTAGTCAAGTACTGTTTTGTAATTGTAACTTATTGTGTAAAATGTTCTATACATATTCATTCTTAATTTTGTATTGGGTAGTTTGTTTGATGCAGTGGGCCATTTAATAACAAGGAAAGTGGCATAAGAAATTAAGTACTGGGTTTAGTGGTGGCTTTTTAAAAGGTCAAATAGAGAAGCTTCCCTACCTCAGAATTGTCATGCCTAGAGAAGGAGAATAAAGCAAACTCTTCCTTTCTCTCAAGTCATATGTCTCCTTACCTACAGAACAACTTCCCTGCCAGCAGCCCTGAGCGTCTACAAGACTTAAAATCAACAGTGGACCTACTCACCAGCATCACATTTTTTAGAATGAAGGTCAGATGGTATCAAGTGACTGAAACCTTTGTACTTCATGTTTCCTCTTACAGTATTGCAAGTTTTTCTCTCTAACATTTCCACCTTTCAGGTGCAAGAGCTGCAAAGCCCACCCAGGGCCAGTCAGGTTGTAAAGGACTGTGTGAAAGCATGCCTGAACTCCACTTATGAATATATTTTTAACAACTGCCATGAGTTGTACAGTCGGGAATATCAGACTGACCCAGTAAGTATGAACTTTCTACATTGGGTTTACACTAGGGCACCAAGCAGCTGAAGACACTGCACATTCTTTCATGTCTTTGCAGACTAAGAAGGGTGAGCTACCACCAGAAGAGCAGGGACCCAGTATCAAAAACCTTGACTTCTGGTCCAAACTCATCACACTTATTGTGTCCATCATCGAGGAGGACAAAAACTCTTACACGCCATGTCTTAACCAGTTAGTGAAACTCTGTCCATGTACAGTGACATTTTCTAAACACCTCTACCCTAGATAAATTGCTTGTTCTCTACAGGTTCCCGCAGGAGTTGAATGTGGGTAAGATCAGCGCAGAAGTCATGTGGAATCTGTTTGCTCAGGACATGAAATATGCCATGGAAGGTGATTGCAGAAAACAGTTTATTCATCAATCATAAACTTCTCAATCTTAATCAGACAGCCTGCTGCTCTCTGTTTCAAAAGGTGGAAGGGTGATCATATTCTGTACTTGAGATAATTTAATTCACACCTGATTCAAAAAGAAGATGAGTCACATCAAAAAAGAGGAGATTTAGGTTAGAGGACTGAGGCATGAAACTCTGGGTGTGTTGCAGACCTTTCAAACCAAGAGTAAAACTGTTAATTAACTTTATAATGATATTATACAAGTTAGGTTTGAGGAGAAATACCAAAAGGAAAGATTAAGATACAGTACAGTACAAGAACTAAAGTTCAGAAATGTAATCCATTACAACTCATGTGAAGGCACTATGTCTAAGCTTAATATTTTCTTTTTATGTACACAAAATCCAGAATAAAGAAATTATAGAACCACTGTGATGCAATGATCATAATATAATAAGTGTCACATAATTTAGATAGAGAAAAGTAAGACAGAATTAAGCGGCAGAAAGTAAAACTGGTAATGTAATTTCATAAAGCTGAACTTTTTACAAATGCAACAAAACTTTGAAGGAAGAAGTTTGGAGTAATTTCTGTACATTACTTCATACAATGCAGGACAATTTTATGCAAAAAAATAAAAGCATTAAGAAACCTAACAGATATTCTCATTGGATTAGTAAATGAATTGGAAAGCACCACTGTAGAAAAAGTGTTCTAATACATTTTAACTAAATTACAAAACTGCTAGCTGTATCACTTATGAGCACATGAGAGTACCTGTTATGAATGGGTTCATTATTGTTTTTCTATGCATTTTTCTTAATCAGTTTTTTAGATTGTGGTTTCTTAAGCCCTTGATTCTGAATCTTCTATTAGTTTTTTATTTAAGATTTAGTTTTGTAGTAATTAATAATTTTTTTTTACCTATTTGACACCACTTTGGTCATTTTCAATCATTGCTATTTTGTCTTCTCATTGTTAGGGCAGCTCTCATGTTGTTAGGGGCATCTTCTCAATGGTAGTGACTTACATTAACAATGTGGTGGGTTTAAAATGTCATCTATAAAATAATTTTCCTATTAGAGTTTATAGATTCCAAAAACACTTTTTGACACTCAATTTTGTGATTTGTTATTCTCTCTGATTAGTTTCTTTTTGACTCAACCCTTCAATTTACAAACTCAAACCTTGGCTTTTGTTTTGGCTTTGGCACTATAAAATAATTCTTGCAGTTTTGACCCTTTCTTGACACTAACTACACCTCTTCTCCAAGTTTTCCTTTCAAGAAAATCCCACAATGCTAGGTTTGCTACCAGTACAGTAGCAGCTAAAAAGAAAAGTGCAAATTAAGAAAAGACAGGTAACTAAAAATATTCTTAATGATAACAAAAAAAGAATTTCTTTCAATATTTTAGCAATAAAATAATGGTCAAGGAGCAAAGTGAAGTATATTAAGATGAGAAAGATGAAAGTATAATATATTGAGAAAAAAATTACAATTAATATTAATTCATATTTTCTGTGCTCCTCACATGTATAGAGTTTAGTAACATGTCAATAGCAACAGGCAAAATTAAATACTAAGTGTCTTGTGAACTGTACAGAGTAAAATGATACTAAGATTAAAAATACTGAAAGCAAATAAATCATCCAGAGTAGACATCATTTACTCTGTGGTACTATAGAGGTATTTTTCAGATATCACTATATGCCTGAAAGACTGAAAACTAGTAAAGCTGACATTATATAGAAAAATGTTTGGGTCAGCCCTGGTAATGATGGGTCATTTAGCTTAATGCACATTAGAAAAAATGGAAAAAAAATAGCAAAAAAGTTGATAGGCAAATAGTTATGAAGTCCAGGGGCATTGGTGGATTGTTGGGTTTCAGCAGGAGAAGTCATACTTCACAAATATGCTGGAGTTTAATGAGGAAAACAAAGGAAAACTGGATTTTAATGGAATGCTCTATACTATATACAGTTGCAACAAGTGTTCATAAAGCACCTTGGAGAGGCTAGTCATCAGATTTCAAGAAGGTGTTGTGCAGTTGGATGCACAATTGGCTTAAACGCAAAAAATACAGGAGAATTTTCATCAAAATTACGTTATTTCACAAGGTTGTGTTCTGCAAATAAAGGGCAACAATGTAGCTGCCAAATTGTTTAATTTTCTAGATTGCAATAAATTAGATGGCTTAACACAAAGCACATACACTAGTGTCAGAAAAATGGCAACAAAATACAACAGACTTTCAGATATGGACAAATATGTAGAGGATTTAGCTTAATACAAATAAATGTAAAAACATGTATAAAAAGGATATATATTCTAAAACAAAGTCTATATATTAACAAAATAAATAGTCTGGAACATGAAAATATGTTTTGTAATAAAGAGTCTTACACTGTTTTACACAAGCGATTAAAAAGCCCAATAGAATGTATGGAAATAAAGCACACTACTGTGTAGAATACACATGAAGAGAGGTGACACTTAAGCTGTATTACTTACTTGTGAGTGCACTTCTGGAATTATCATGTGTAGTTTTCCTCTTCATGCTATAAGAAGGTTAGCAATGCCAGATTGGTCCTAGTTTGTGTGTATGTGTGTGAGTGTGTTGCACTCCATCCAGTAATCGTTCCTGCCTTGCGCCTGATGCTTGTTGAGATAGGTCCCAGCTTCTCCACAGCCTTGCTCTGAATAAATCAATTTTCATTCATTTCACATTCCTTCTTTCTCCTACCCTTTTCATGCACACTTTATTTGTCCACTATTAATTTAACCAACTATTTCCCTATTACCATGTTATTGCATTTTTCAAATCTTTTCCCATCTGGCATTCACAATTGTCTTGGTCCTTTTCATTGTCATATTTCTTTTTCTAAACTTAGTCTTTCTCCTTCTGTTTCTTCATCAACTTTCCCTTTCAGAACATGACAAGAACCGTTTGTGTAAGAGCGCAGACTATATGAACCTGCACTTTAAGGTCAAATGGCTATACAATGAATATGTGACAGAGTTGCCTTTCTTCAAGAATCGTGTTCCAGAATACCCTGCGTAAGTGTTGATTTTTTTGTCTCCCTCATTTTTTTTTTTTGGTTATCTCACTAATGCCTCCAATATGTAACCCTGTCATTTCCCATGTCTCCAGAACTGCTTTGCATTAACCTGTTTAAGGCTGTTTACATCTCTGTCTCTCTTTGTGTCGCAGCTGGTTTGAGCCTTTTGTTATTCAGTGGCTTGATGAAAATGAGGAAGTTTCTCGTGATTTCCTGCATGGCGCACTTGAAAGGGACAAAAAGGATGGGGTGAGTATCTTAAAGTATAATGGGAGAATCATCCAAAGTGAAGTGTCTGGAATGGAGCTGTTTCTATGACAAGTTCCTTGATGGAAATCAAATACATCTAATGGGAATCAAGGATGCTTCCTGGCGGCAATGAGGAGTAAATCATTTCTGCAAGGCTTCTTCAAGTTAGTAAAATTTAAAAGAGTATTGATTACTGAGCGATGAAGCAGAGCAAAGCTGAGCTTTTTCTCCTGCAGGTTGCTCATCCATGCTATGCTCATTAGTTCCTGCACCTTCTTCTGTCCTTTGGGAGCAACTTGTCAGGCTCAGGGTGAGTCCTGGCATCAGCTGCACATTCGCATAACTAATTGCACTTTTCTTTCCTAGTTTCAACAAACCTCAGAGCATGCACTTTTCTCCTGCTCCGTGGTGGATGTCTTTTCTCAGCTCAACCAGAGTTTTGAAATCATAAAGAAGCTGGAATGTCCAGACCCACAAATTGTTGGTCACTACATGAGAAGATTTGCCAAGGTAAGAGAGATGGTCTTTTGCTTTTTATAGCATTTTAAAATATGTATCAGGACGTGATGCTTAAGATCTGAGGCTTTAGTCAACTGAAAAGGTCTGTATCAGTCATTGGCACTCATTCTCATCAAGACAGATTGAGCTCACAGAATAAAAAGAAATGAATAAGAAATAGCAGTCTAATTACACAAATACTGCAATTATTCTATGATGTGTTATGATGTTAGGCTATCCATCCATCCATCCTTCCATTTTCTGTCCTGTTTATCCTGGTTATGATCATGGGAGCCATACTTTGCTCCAACAACATTGAGCACACAATTGAGATCCGACACTGATTAGGATTTCAATCCATCACAGGGCTCAGACAACCATACTACATTTATATTTGCTGTTTATTATGGTCCCATAATTGAAATCAGTGCCATTTTTCATAAGCCATTTAATCTAGATATAGCATTGATATAATTTGTTTATTGTTATTATTATAGTCATATTGGTATATAATGTGTATAAGAATAGAAGCAATCATTTATTGATTTGTCAGGTTGTAAATCTAAAACAGAAAAGATGTTTTATGGGGGGGAAATTAGACCAGAAATTGAGTAGTGTAAATGGAAACTCATCTTTATTAAGTTACTGGGAGGGTTGTCTAAGGTCTATGAAATCATCCTGAACACCACAAGGCTGCAGGGTCAATTCACAAAACTGCCTCACTATGTGACACTTAGTGATTCACTTATGAGGGCTTTACTTTTATGAATACATATCTTTTCAAATAGTGCTGTATTGTTCAAGTAAGAAAATGTGTTCCATCGATGAACTACGAGGAAATTTTTCCACAAAAATAGCATTGACATTCACTGTTTGCCATATATTAGTCCCTGTTCCTCTAAATGCCAGCAGCCTTACCACCTACACTTTAGAACAGGTAATCCACCTGAAGCTAAGTATGTTTGGGAAAGGCCAGTGAATGGATGGGAGGCCATCTAGGAAAAGCTTGGATTGCTGCTAGAAGAAGTGTTGGTGAGGCAAGCAGGGGACACTTATCTTATGACCTGTGTGTGGATTTCAATTCCCAAGTGCAGTGACAATGACGTTAAGTTGGTACCGTATTTCAAATGAAAGATAAAACTGAGGTCCTGACTCTCATAAAAGATCTCTGAGCATCTTTTAAAAGTATTGGATGTTCCCCAAAGTCTTGGATAAATTGCCCACCAAGGTCTTGTCCATTCTGGGCCCAGAATCATATCATCCTCTGTCTCTAACTGGCTATCTCTCTCACCTCTTCACAACCTAATAGCTAATGTGTGCTGAGTGTATGACTGCCGTCACATCATCCATGTGGATTACACACATTGGTGGTGAATATAGTGGCTCCCTACTTGCTATGTAAATCAGTTTGAGTAGGTTAGAAAAGAATTATATACAGTAAATGTAATTAATTAATAATAAACATTATTATCATTATTAAATCTGTATCACTTTCTGAATCTTAAGTGAGTTTATAAGGGTAGAGGAGATAGGAATTGCTTATTAATTTATAAGCCAATTGTGTTTGATGAGAAAATCTGAAAAAAAAAACCAATAGTACTCTTAAAAAGACTTCAATCCTGGCAACTGCAATTGAAATAGATGAAGGAGGTATTGATCATCATATCCTTAATTCATCTGCTTTCCTCTTTTGGAATTCATGTTTTCATATTCCTATAATATAATTGGATAATATGCTTCAGAGTCAAGAAAATTGTCAGTATTTATAACATAAGTCATTCACTGGTTTGTCAGGTCATATCTAAAATATGAAATAATGACCATTCCCAGATTATATGAAGTTTTAACCCTGCTTTAAAAAATTCAATCCACATTACTTTGTCATACTTAATTTGATTATTAATCTATCCATCAATTTTCCAATACAGAGCCAGAGAGATCTAAACTCTGTGCTGGCAAATCCATCAGAAGGACACACTCACACAAACCACACAAAAATCAATCAATTTAAAAGCACATCTTTTAACAGTGAAAGAAAATCCTCATAAGTAGAGTGGAATATACTAACTGATGCCACTGCTGGAAATAAAACTGAAGTCAAAGTGCTATGAGGTGCCAGAGTCACATTCTGTGTCAAGAGTCTTTACTGCTGTGTTATTACTCCTGTGCTTGACCTTTTCACTCACTCTTCCTCTCTCTGTCTTGGTCTCTCTCCCGTGAACTGACAGACCATCAGCAATGTGCTACTTTCTTATGCTGATATTATTGCCAAGGATTTTGCCAACTACTGTTCCAAAGAGAAAGTGGTAAGCAACTCTTACTGTGGAAAAAATGCCTTCTACATGTGGTCAATGCAGACTTGTGTTGTTTTTGTCCTTGTGCCATCAGTCAGTCCTATTGCTGTTTTACTTGGTCTGCAATCTTCAGATTACATTTCTCTTGCTCAAACTATTTTCTTGTCCACAGCCATGTATCCTGATGAACAACATACAGCAGCTACGAGTTCAGCTGGAGAAAATGTTTGAAGCTATGGGAGGCAAAGATGTGAGTGTTGCTGTCTTTGAAACTGCTTGTGCCACAAAGCATTTTCAGAATTCTGGGCTGCATGCCTGATGATAATGTTTATATATAATAATATATCTAATATATTGTATTATTATTATTATTATTATTATTATTATCATCAATCTCATTGTAGTTGAATGTAGAGGCCAGTGACATCCTGAAAGAATTACAGGTAAAGCTGAACAATGTCTTGGATGACCTCAGCAGAGTTTTTGCTACTAGGTAAGTGGAGCTTAAAAAATGGTGAATTCTTTAAGAGTTGAGACCGAGCATTCAAAATGTAGCAATATGATACATAGGACCTAAGATGCTAGGAGTACTTAAGGTGTAAAAGAGTTAGAAAGTGACAAAATGCTTAAAATATAATATAAAGACAAAAGGTGGTGGTGGTGGTGGGGGGGTGGGGTGTGATAAGGAACTGGTGCTTACAAAACATAGGATTAAGTAATGTAACAAAAATGCTAACATGGGATGAGCCAAGAGGATATATGAGACACAGCAGGAGTGAAGCAAGAAGCGCATTCCAAATCAGGAAAGATGGATTAAGCAAAACAACTGACATAGGAGATCATGGCAAATTGCAATGGGAAATCGAAATGGGGTTGGAGGGATTGTTAGATGCACATATGTTGAGATAAGGTCATAGGGTGACCCTATTCCCTTTAATAATCTTTATTATGTAGACATGACCAAAACAACTCCAATTCCTTACTCTAACCACACGTTCAGGTATAATAGTTCAGCACTTCCCCCTTTATTTTATATTTGAATTCCCAAATAGTACTAGAGCAAGAAGGAGACAAATTTTTCACATTTATTCATCATGTGTTATAAATAATACACCCAAAATATTAATCAAAGAAAAATAAGTGTGATAAAAATACCATTACAACCTACTTAGAAGTTCATCTTGCATCCATATTCTTTTTTGTCCTGGTCTGGCCTGATCCTTCCTGGTCCTTGATCCAGCATGCCATCTGCATAGCGTCACGCAGCATGGCCACTCTGAATATGGCATCTGAAAGAGATGATCTTCTCAGGATATAAAATGGCAGATAAAAGGTGGATAAAACAGAGAGATTTTGCCTTTCAGTCTGCCCTTAAATTAAGTCCAATCTTGTCATTCTGGACACATCTCTTGGTCAGGCATACTCAGCCCCCATCCAGTTCATGTTTCTTTCATCTCAACTGCCTGGTATTCCAGATAAATTGTCTTGTCCCTTCCTTGGGGGCATACACATAGACTATCCTGCACAACTAGTCAATTCTAGCCCCTAACAAAGCATATTAACTAATCTGGTAGGTCGTAAATGTCCCTGGGCAAGGACTGGCTCATACACCTTTCCTGCATTTTAAAATTTGATATTGTAAGACTTATTATTACTATATATGCTAGGTATCATTCTCCATTACAGAGTCATGTCATTAAATGGTTTTTATTAAGTGTATAAGATATTTTGCCAACTTTTGCTGTCTTCTCACTTTCAGCTTCCAGCCACATATTGAAGAATGTGTCAAGCAAATGGGTGACATCCTAAGCCAAGTGAAAGGTACAGGCAATGTACCAGCCAGTGCCTGTAGCAGTGTAGCCCAAGATGCAGACAATGTACTGCAACCAATAATGGATTTCCTGGATAGCAAGTGAGCAAATGAGTGTTGTAAATATATTATGTGCAAATTAAGTATGTTGAGGGAGAGAATATTCATGCATTGTGAATCAAGGGATGCCGCGCATTCTGTAACATGGAAGCTCTTGGCGTGTGTGATTTAGCAGTCTCTGAAAGTGTGAGTCTAAATGTGAGACAAGTGCTTGAGCCTTCCTTTCGTCTTCCTTTTTTCGTGCCACTTTATGCATGCATATATAATGAGCACATATAATATGGCTGCAATGTTATGTAATGGGGAGTACCGGTCATGTTTGCCTTAAGATTAAGGATATTTGTGTAAAGCCACAAGTTTGTGTGAGAATGAGATACATGTGAGAGGGTATCAAGATACAAATATGGAGGAAGCACTTTTCTCATTTTTTGTTAACATTCTCACCGCAGCCTGACCCTTTTTGCAAAGATCTGTGAGAAAACAGTTTTGAAACGTGTCCTTAAGGAATTGTGGAAGTTGGTGATGAACACAATGGAGAAGACTATCGTGTTGCCACCTCTCACTGATCAGACGGTAAGTACACAGTGTTACCCAGCTTAACCTTTTCTATAACTGAAACTCCTCGAGCTGTCACTAACCTTACTGCACCCAGTTCTCACCTGATCTATGAGAAAGCCTAGGTCAACGTGTGGCTGTGTCACCTAGCAGGCCGTGTGGATTATCAGTGTTTCCCTACTGGGCAGTACCTACAGTAACCTTTCTTTCACTTAAATATCCTCCTCCTTGACTTCATGGCTAAAATGAAAAGCAGATATGCTTGCCATTCTGAGTAGAGCAGTGTGTGCTGGAGGGTGTCCCCTTTTTGTTCTAATGAATACTTTGTTCTTGTTGTCACTTGGGCCTATGGATACTTACTGACCCTCTTCTCTGATTGTTGCACCCTGCCTCTCTGGCTACTCCACAGATGATTGTAAGTACGACACTTGTGTGTCTATCTGTCTGTCTCCAGTGCGTCGCTGCAGGTGGCCAGTCCTTGTTATGTGTGGCTGCACCCTTCTTGCAACCCTGTACTCTTCTGCTGTCTCTCACTCTCATTGTCCATGTTTTCGCAGCCCATCTTTCACCTGTCTATTGTTCCCTTTCCCTGTCTCGCACTCTTTACACTTCCGTTGTTTTTTCTGTTTTCACTTTTAACATTTTCTTTCTCTTTTTTTTTAAATCATTTTCCTCCACACCTCTGGTTAGGTCCTTTGGCTCATCTCTACTAGTCCCACCCCTCCTCTTCTCTCTCTCTCTCTCACTCACCTTTAGTCATTTCATCTACTTAGTCATTTTCTTTGCCTGCTTGTCAAATTCCAAGCAGCCTTGGCCTAATCTGGCAGCCACAGGTGCAAGACAGGAACTTTGCCTGAATGAAAAGCCAGTATTTCACAGTGCATTGGCACACAGTAATATATTGACGCACTATCATGACCTTTTCAAATAAACAATCAATTTGATAAAAGCTTTGCACCACAGGGTTAAACCAAAGTCATTAAAGGCATTTAAACAAAGCAACATAGGAGTCACAACAAACCAAAATTGAAAGTGAATTTGAAACATTGGGAGTTGGCAGCACACTTGTTCCACTCTTCTCCTTTTTACCTAGTCACAGTTTAAATTATTCTTCAGTTACACCTCATTACATCTGTTTCTATAATTAGGGAGGTTCCTTAGTTCTGTAAATTCTCTTTATTCATGCATCACTAACTATACCCCTTATTCTCTTCACTTCTTTAAATCTTTATTCCCTCTGTTCTTCCCTCCCCTACTAATTTTCTCTCCTATATCAGTCTCTTCTAGACAGCAGCATGGTGCATTTCGGTAAACAGCTGGGCCCAGCCCCACACACAAAACCCATTCTCGCCCTTGTGGGCCCACCTCACCCTGGTGGTCTGATATTTTGACTAGGTTTGTTGCCATGTTTCTGTGCATTGTCTTGACTGGATTTCCTGTTTCCCGCCCTCTCCCATCCAGCCTTGGTCTCTGTGGATGATTTCAGGTACTCCACCTCCCCCACCTGCCCCCTGCTCCTCGTTCAGAATCATTGTACTGCAGCTTTCTTCACTGTCTACCTGTTCCACACTGCATCTCCAGTGCAATGTTTGCTGCCAATATATGCTTTTGTCTTTTTACTGTATGTTTCTAACTAAATGTAAATTAGTAATAAATGAGAAGAGCTCTCTGCTCCTCCTATGGTTTGATTAGTAATGTAGAAATGTTGCCTGCAGCTCCAAGTCTTGAGCAACCACACACATTTCTTATTAGTGATTAGGTTGATATAGCAGAGAGGAAAACAGTATAAAGCAGGTCAAGTGGGCTTAACATTTAGCTCACATGTACCTAGAGGAATATCTGGGTTGACTTAGGATATATACATGTCTGTGGTGGGCTCTTCTGAGAGTTTGTAGCTCAGAAAATGGTTAGATTGTGTGAGCTGGGGTAGTTTTACTTTTTGGATGTGACCAAAAAGAGATTTAATTAATGACTGTATGCTTGGGAGGGATCAAATTTTTATAGGCCTTATAAGGTTCAGGATCTGGTAAATAGAGCATGGAAGAAGCAGTTTATGGGTGGTGAAGTTGACCGTCCAATTCAGATATTTTCTCTTAAAAACACTGCTATTGAACTGAACCAATCTAAGGCTTTCCTGACATACTACAGAATGGAGCTGCTGCTCATCCTCTTACAGCTACAAACCTCTGGAACTAAGGGCAGCTGGTGTGGTACCGCACCAGTTGCTGCAATGTCATTAACTCTCCTCTCTTTACAGGGAAGAGTGAAGCTTGTGTGTCACACTGATGTAAGGAAATGCCTTGCTGCCGTACTCAATGTGTCTCTCTTCCTTTTGCTCCTCTGTTCTTTGTTCCTCAATGCTATTTGTATCTTTCACTCGTGGGGACTTTGAAACTTTGCACGGACACGAGCCCCTCTCTCTGCTTGCAGGGCTCCTTCGTTTCGCTGCGTGTCAGGATTTTGTCTACTTGTCTGGTTGCCCTCATAGCTGCTTTCCTTGACACTTTCACCTCCACCCCTCCACCAGCCTTCCACTAAAACAGGAGTCTGTCCATCTGAGTTGTCTCACAGTAGCAGACTGAACTGTGCCTTCCAGTGCCTGTTCTCTCACTCTTGGCTCCTCTTCTTCTCCTCTCTTGTTTTCTTGCTCTCATGTCTGCACGTTTCTCTGTTCAGCTCTTGAACTGTGCCCTTCTCTTTTCAAACTTACCTACGGGGGTTAACTCCTACTGTCTTTTTATTTGTAGGGCACACAGCTGATCTTTAATGCAGCCAAGGAACTGGGACAACTTTCTAAGTTGAAGGTAATAATGGGTTTATCATTGGCTGGGTGCATTGGTGGAAAAGTGGAGCCACATGGTGAACAGAAGATTATCTCATTTGTGAAATTGCTTTTCAGGACCATATGGTAAGAGAGGAAGCGAAGTCACTATCGCCAAAACAGTGTGCTGTTGTGGAACTTGCCCTGGACACCATAAAGGTAAGTAGGCTGATGTTAATTCAGTTCACTCTACTTTGTGGTTTCTCTGTCTCATTCTCTCACTGTCAACTGCAGATTTCCTCCCCATCAATCTTGCAGCTCATTTTAGTTTTGCAATATTGACATACAATGGGATATGCTATTTTATAATATTGTATGTAGAACTGGAAATGATTAATTTTGAATTAGAAGGGTCAAAAATAACTTCCAACTACTCTGAGGAGAAGGAAGCACAAATATACAACTCATTTCTTGCAGAATAAACAGCTATTGAACAAACCGATGTGTGTATTGCGTCATTGTAAATTAGAATGTATTGTGATTCTACAAAAAAAGAACCAAATGAAATTTTAAGCAATTGGCTTTCTAATCCATTTGAGAATTAGTAATTTATAAATTCAAAAACTCATGCAGGTGGCCCTGTAATGCTTAAACATAGAGGTTGCATATTTAGAACAATGGCTGTCTGGGATGTATTAACACGTATATCAATGGGATTAGAATATATATATATATATATATATATTCCTATAAAATTGTCTTTTACAACAGCCATCAAGAAAAGCTAAGTCACTAGGAAAAGCAGGAGTGCTTAACTCAGTACAATTGTGCATAGCATGTTCAATAGTAAGTGGCTCCAGTGACCTAATAGTAAAATTATCACTTGACTGATGCCATTATTCAAGGTAACTTACAACATTTGAGATACAATTAGTTACATTTCTTTAGTTTTTCCAATTGGACCACATGCAGGAGAAGTAACTTGCTCAGTGTCAGTAGCAGGATTTGAACCCACAGTCTCAGGGTTTGAAGTTCTATGTCCAACGCCTTAATCACTACCTGCTAATAATATCAGTACTTGGTAAAAAATAAAACAACAAATATCGTGTACAGAAATACACTTAGTTACATAGTACTTCTGATACACTTGATTAGCCAATGGTGCTATAAGTGAGGTGCATTGTCTTATGACATTTCCTGGACAAAACCAGGTATACATACTATATGATTTAACCTGCTACAAGGAAATATGGCAGGATTTTAACTTAGGGAATACAGTATTTATAATAGAAATCAGGCACAACAAAGTTTCTTGAAAAGCTTTCTTGTGCATGAACATTTCATTTTCAAGTGGATGGACCAGGATCAATACTCGGAATCACACTGTGGAAAGGCTGATCCACTTACAGTGCTACCTCAAAACCACAACACTGACAAAATAACCACATCATCAACATAAATCAATCATGACACAAATAACAGCTTTATAGTTAGTTTGTATTAAACAATCTTTCAAGACAAAAATCCATAGTCAGGCATCTGCCAGAAAACCCAAGAAAAAAGTCAACAGAGAGAAATGCAGCAATTAGAATAGTTCAGAAATTATGAGTATGGAGAGATACAGAAGACCACAAATTAAAAGCCCCACAGTTAAGCAGGTCAGCAGTTATGATGCTCCAGCTTGTACAGGAGGTCTAAGATATCAGGGTGTGGTAACGCATTTTTGTAACTTTAAGACAATACTGTTTTGATACAATACAGAAGTGCTAGAAGTGTCTTAAAACAAAATATTCTCGCAATTTCTCTTGGCAGAGTCCAAAAAACACTTTCTCATGGATTTACATAGTACAATAATGAAAATGAATAATAGAGCATAATAAAAAGGAAAATCAAGTACTGTAACATAGTGATAATAATAATAACAGGACATACCATTTACATAATGTACTGTATATAATGTATAAAATAATATTTCATAAGCTATAAGTTCAAAGTTTATTAAATACACTGCACTGAATATTACTGATCTTCACTGCTGCCTTTTTATTTTTTTGCATGAGATATTTGTAAGCTTGTCTTCTACAAGCAAAAATACAAAAGTATTTACAATTTTCTATTAAATGAGCTACTTTTAATCCAAGTAATGTCACTAAAGTCATGAATCCAAACACCAACCTTTTTATGATATGTTTTGTAACAACTTTATCTAAAGGTGTCAGGTAAAACCACTACAAATATCAATGTTGTAAAGAAAATACTGCTGTCTGTTATTGTTACTGTGTTAAGCAATTAACCTGTTAATTTCTAAAATATAGTAATTTAGTAACATATTTACTCCTAAGATCTTGTTAGATTTTTAATCAATTCAAAACTATGTATATTTGAGATTACATTTTTCCAGGCTATGATAAGGTGTTGCGTTGCTATTCACTTAAGCAATAAGCAAAACATCTCACAGTGTTAATGTCTAGAAAACAGCTGATCTATATGTCACAAGCCCAGAGGTTCCCACTGCTGCCTCATCATTGTATGTGTGTCTTTAATGAGGGTACTCAGATTTTCCTCCTATATCTGACAAACATGCAGGTTAGGTTAATAGATGAAAGATCTAAACTTACACTACATAATGGTGCCACAATTGAAAAAAATAAGTAGTACAGTATATGCAAAGAAAACCCATCTTTCTGAATATAAAGAATACTCTTAAAATACACTGGTCAGCTAAGTTATCTGTTACTTCGGCAAGCTCAAATCATAGTTGAGCATGTTGCAAAGACACATTGGTCACTTTCACAGATTTTAAAACAGTGAGATATTTTCTAAAAAACTGCAGAAAAATAAGAAATATTTACAGTGTTCTGTTTGCATTTAACAACTGCTTTTATTCCATAATAAAGTGCAACACGAGATAATGAAAATGCATAATAAATCACATTCACAGAGAAATAACTGAGATAAGCTCACAAAGATAAAAAAATAAAACATTTTAGATTGATAACCATTTATCATAATACAGGTTCAAAGTATGAATAATTTTACAGTGTACTACATCTATGTAATTAAACAAAGAAAACAGTGCAACTGTACTGCTTTAGTCTCACTAAGATACCAGCATCTAACACACAGGATACACTGTAACTTTTTAAAAAAATATATAATTCTTCAAAACATGGGTAACACACCACCTTTCAGATCCGGTATGCTGGGTTTGAATTCCATGCCCATTCATGGTACATGTAGTGTTTACATAATTTCTTGGTGTTTTCATGGGTTTCAGAATTTGCTGTCTGCATCTTACGTATGTTGATGCACTACACTCCAGCTCCCAATGGGTAAATTGGACTAAATAAGCAATTGACTGATGCCTTAAAATTACGGTTTAAACTGGGAATATAACATAATTAGCCATATGTAAAAAAATTAACAGCTCAGAGGAGGTAGGCTTGAGGCAAAAAATGCATATTGCATCGCACTAGTGTGTTCGTATTTAGTTATAACAGTCAGGTTTTCTTCTCAAATCCTTGATTTTACAGATTTTACCACAGCATTCACCAGACATAATTTAAGCAAAAGAGAAGCTTGAGATGGGCACAAATTCATAATAAAGCAGATGCCAGCTGTGTCATGTGCTGTACAAACATGGCACTTGTTAAATGTAAAGTTTGACTTGGCACAACATACAATACGTTGGCCCAGAATAGCCTGGCGTGCATCAGTGTTACTAATTTAAATATAATTGGCAGAGGTTCAAGTGATGCTCACTCAAACTTGAAGACCTGAGGTTTAATGCTTGGTTATGCAGGTTTTGCAGGGAATAGTTTATAGGTTAATGGGGTTAAAAGAGTTCATATTGTGTAGTGAATACAGGGGAATTCTTACTTGCTAGTGATAATCAACATGCAACATGTTGCCATGATTAGTATTTATTTCGACCTTACTTGTTTAAGTTATACCTGAAAAGTCACAACACCTTAAAAATGTTGTAAATATTTTGGTATAATAGATTCAGTGCTCCAAGAACAGTTAGTTTTTGTAACCATCAAACCAGTGGTTCTCAACTGTTTATTTCTCCAACCACAACTATATTTGAGGCCCTCCTAACGGTGGCCATGGCACTGTATTTTACACTGTTGTGCTTTTGCTGCAGTCTTGAATAAGCTGTTTATTTTTTTTTTATTTATGTTTATTAATAAACACATATAATTGCTGCTAACATTTATTAATAAAAGCAAATTTGCTTCTTTTAAAAACATAATACAAAATTAAGAAGCCATTTCAAAAAGCATTTTTTTTTTACTAAGGGCCAAATTCTTTAAAACATAAAATAAGTGGGGATTTTTGGGGGATAAATAACAACCAGAAATTACCAAAATACAGATATCTTACTACAGACAGAAAAGCTGTTCACTATACACTTGACTTAAGTATTACTTATTAAAGTATGCATAAAATAATTACATATTTTTGAAGTGCAGAATTAGTCCTTTTTATCATAACTTACAGAAACGACTTCGCTACCCTCTGGATTCAGCACTGCAGCGTTTCCATCAGCGACAGCCTCATTTAACACCACTGAAAATGCAAATATGCCTTTTCTACATATCCTCACACAATAATCAAGCCAGTGGGAAAGGCAAAAGAATCGCGTTCACGTAAGGGCGGCCAGCCCTGGCAGTTTTAAAAATGAGCAGTGCGCTGAAGCAGCGCGTGTCGCGTGTACAGTTTTTCCTGTTGGGTCCCGTTACAATTCCTACAGATGACCCATTATATATAAAAACATGGCTCTGCGACTAGGGTTCTGCGATGGCACTCGGAACGTTGCCGGTTCGAATCCCGTAAATGCCAAAGGGGACCCTGTTGTGCCCTTGACCCTGTCCTTAACCTGCAATTTCTCCGTCCTGGGTATGACGTTATTGGTCCTCAGTTGGTTGCGACAATGCGCTGTATCAGCGCGTGCTTATAATATATATATATATATATATATACATCATTTAACTGTATAATGACAATAACGTTGAATCATCTTCATATATATATATATATAGTTGGTCTGGAATACGCTTCCGTAAGGTCATCCTTTAAATCACATACGCAAATTAAGCAAACATGCAAATTATCCATGAAGTGGGTCTTTGAGAAAACTGACAGTCTTGGCGCGCATAGGCTATATAACAAATGTTGAATATTGATAAAGGAATCTCCTTTAAAAAGAAACATCTGACACCCTCGTCCTAGCCTGATTTTCAGTATTATGCTATCTTATATTTTTCAGTCATGTTGCTGCCCCCTAAGTTTACCGGAGCCCGCTAGCGCGTCGCTCCGCCCCCTCTTATAGATACGGCATTGAACAATTGGCCCTTCCATGCGATTGCTATGCACAGCTCTAACATGACACGTATGGAGGAATACTTCGGACAAAATTAAATAAATAAATAAATTCGCAAATAAATAAAAGTACTGTGAAATGTGAGTATAAATAAATAAATGTGTCATGAAATGAGTGCCTAAATAAATAAATATGTCAGGAAATGAGAGCATAAATAAATAAATGTGTCACGAAATATGTTTTTTGTTGCTTATTTATTAAATACGTAATATCTTCGGAAGAATCTATTTCATCGGCAGTTGTAAGCATTTTTCTAATTAATTCTTGTGCTATCGATTCACCAATCAGAAACTAGAGGGCGTGTTAGAGCCCACCCTCTCAACTTTGACGAGTGAAAGTGACAGTTTTATTTCAAGTCGTATTTCATGACGCTTTGCAGGAATGTTACGGACAAAGTTAAATAAATAAGCAACAACAAACATATTTCGTGACACATTTATTTATTTATGCTCACACTTCACAGTACTTTTATTCATTTGCGCATTTATTTATTCATTTAATTTTGTCCGAAATATTCCTCCATAGACACGTACTTTTTCATGGAACAAGTTTCATAATGCGGGATATGACTACAAATTATTCAACAAACGAAGAATTTTTTTTTTTAGAAAAACTACTAACCTTTACATTTTCTTCCGATTCTCTTTAAACGCATGTGTGCTGGTTTCATCTTATGGTGCCAACAAGTCAAAGGCTTGTTTTCTGTCGAATTCTGGTATTGATTCCAAGTGCCGAAGAGAGTAGTGAATAATCTCTCCAAATGTCCGAATCGTGCAAAGCTAAGACAGTAGGATCTGAATGATTGGTAGCTTTTTTTGTGTGTCTTTTTGTCGTTGAAATTCATGACGCATTTAAAAAATGCACTGTCTTGCTCAGATGCAATAGTCTTCCCTGAACGTAGTTCCAAAACTGTGTTTCTTTGCGTTGAATGCTCCTTTGATGCCCCTTTTATCACGATTTTTTTGAATAGTCTATCCTAACGTGCTGCTTGCAACCTGTCTTGTTGTGTCCAAAAAGCGCGCGGCGAGTCGGTTTCATACACGCCCGCTTTCGCGCTCTTTTCATTGGCGGGTAGCCGTGACACGAGCCTTTATTGTGTTAGTCAACACCACGGCTCCCAGTTATTCTCTGTAACGAAGTAATATAACCTTACTGTTTCGTCTTATTTAATACGTTTTTTTTTTCTAAAGTTCCTCGAGCCTATCGCGAACTTGGTTTACTGTTTTCTCTCTGTCAGCATGTGGGAGTGCTGGCTCTAGGGATCTGCACAGGCATTCAATCCCGTAAACGCTAAGAGTGACTCTATTCCGATGGGCCCTTGAGCAATTAACGTGCATCTGCTTCGTACTAGGTACAACATTAATTTGCATTACAGCCCTAAAAGCAGGTCCTCCAACGTAAAGGGAAAACATGGGGGTTGACGGCAGGACTGGCACTCCAGCCACTGTAAAAAAAAACAAAAACAAAAAAACACTGCGGTGGGTGCGGCAACGAGCATCAGCGCATGCTCCCAATCTCTCTCTCTCTTCTTCTTCTTTCGGCTGCTCCCGTTAGGGGTCGCCACAGTGGATCATCTTCTTCCATATCTTTCTGTCCTCTGCATTTTGTTCTGTCACCCCCATCACCTGCATGTCCTCTCTCACCATGTCCAGCATTCAAAGGTCCTACCCTCAGTTCCACTCTCTTTACTTTCCTCCTCTCCTCATGCCTCCGGACACGTCTCCCCCCTCTTCTTCTTCTTCTTCAGCCAACAGTGGCCCAATTTCCGCCAGCACCCTGTTGGCTAACAGAACTGGTGGCGGTTGTTGTTAACCCGGGGCTCAACCGATCCGGTATGTAAATTTGTATTGTTGTCCACATATTGATTTGGCAAAATTTTACACCGGATGCCCTTCCTGACGTAACCCTCCCCATTTATCCGGGCTTGGGACTGGCACGAAGAAACACACTGGTTTGTGCATCCCCTGTGGCTCTCTCTCTCCTTAGCCGAAATGACTCGGCGGAGATTTAGGGTTTTAAAACAGTGGGAAAACAGTAACGCAGCGGCTTATTGCTTTACCTAACATTTTCACTTCAGTTGTTAGTTTTTTTCAGAATTTCATAGCATGTGTTGCGGAATCGGTTAAAATCCCATAAAAACGCCAAAAGTGACTCTACTCCATTGGGCCCTTGAGCAAGGCCCTTAACCAGCAGGGGAAAAAACCTGGGGGTTGGTGGCAGAACTGGCATTCCAGCCATCATAGAAAAAAAAAAAAACCTCACACAGTTCCATTCCATCTGCACTAGTGTGGCGCTGAGGTGTCACCCGTTGTATGGCTGTACTCAGGTCCTAATCTGGGATCCTGAGTTTGCTTGTCATGTGGTGGGTGCTGCAATGCACTGTATCAGCACGTGCTCATAACCCTGTAGCGGAATGCAAGAAATACAATACAATACAATACAATTTATTTTTATATAGCCCAAAATTACACAAGAAGTGTCGCAATGGGCTTTAACAGGCCCTGCCTCTTGACAGCCCCCAGCCTTGACTCTAAGAAGAGAAGGAAAAACTCCCAAAAAACCTTGTAGGGAAAAATGGAAGAAACCTTGGGAATGGCAGCTCAAAGAGACCCCTTTCCAGGTAGGTTGGGCATGCACAGGGTGTCAAAAAGAAGGCGGTCAATACAATACAATACACAGAACAGAACCAAGTAATCCTCATTACAGTATAAAAATAAAAACATTACAAGTAAGGAGCAGAATTTAACAGTAGATGATATCACATAATATGATTTGGATTTGTTTAGAGTCCTGGAGACCTCAGCCATCAAGCTGCCTCCTCCCAATTGGCCATTCCACAGCTGAGACAGCGCTAGGCCAGCCAGTCCGATGAAAGGACCCCTCTACCCAACGATTCCTGCAATCCTCCATCAGGGATGACTTTATCTTAGGCAGGCAAAACAACTTGGCAAGCGGGCAGTGGCACCAAGTGCCACATTTGAGTACCGAGAAGAGAAACAGAATAGGTGAGGGTTAGTAACAAATTATAACTATCATGTTACTTATGTTTTAGTACTAATGACTGACAACAGAGATGCAGTCTGCACAGCTAATCAGCAGCTCTAGTCAGGGTATACTAAACTGAAATCGTGAGTTTTCAGCCAGGATTTGAAAGCTGAGACTGAAGGGGCATCTCTTATAGTAGCAGGCAGACCACTCCACAGTTTAGGGGCTCTGTAACTAAAAGCTCGACCTCCCACTGTTATTTTATTAATCCTTGGAATCATAAGCAGACAGGCATCTTGATATCTTAATGTGTGTTCAGGTTTGTAAGTCATGATAAGTTCAGCCAAGTAAGTCCGACCTTGGCCATTTACAGTAAGGCTTTATATGTTTAAAAGAGGATTTTGAAATCTACCCTAAATGTAACCGGGAGCCAGTGTAAGGATTTAAGAACTGGAGTTATTGGTTCATACGAACCTGCAGTGACCCTCAAAGTGGGTAGGGAAAGAAAGAATTGTTGACATAAAAAATTTTGTTTTTTGCAAAATAGAGTGTAAGCTGTCCTAATTCAAGTTGTTCATAAGAAACGTGATGATTTACTTCATAAATTAGAACTATTTAATAAGCAAGAATAGTATTGTGACGTCCCATCAAATAAAACACACTCAGGAGCCGTTTTTCAGGGGGAGTCTTCCAAATGGTGACTGGCTTTTGATTTGATATGCCATAATATAAATGATGCCCTACCACCACCCATTGTCTGGGCTACGGGGACACCTCCAAAATGATAAAATCAATTTGTCTTCACCCTGACTACCTCTTGCCTGCCTTTTAACTGTTCGCTCCCTTCTAAACCTGATGCTGTCTTCCTCTCGCTCCAACAACAACTATTCTTCCAAGTACCCATCCTCCCTTTCTCTCCACGCACTCTTAAAATGAAACGTGATCCCTGTCAGTCAGCTCTCTCTAGGGAGGTGCACAGACCCCTTACAAACTGTGTTCTCCCAAGACTCTACCCCACCACTGGTACCACTCCCTACAGCCCATGCAGTGGCAAGACCCGTCACTGTATATTTGAAGTATTAAAATGTGTGCTTCAATTTAAATCTTAAAAGTCTAAATATTCTTGATTGTAATAGAAAAGGTATCATTTTCACCCTCTGATAGAGGTCTATTGAATGCTAGATGCCTAGAAAATTATCAAAAATCAAAAAACATTATATTCATTGAAATAATCCAAAACAATAGTCCACATGCTAATGTTTCAAATTTGTAATTTTTAACTTTCAGGGAGTGGCTATTAGAGGGCTAGGACCACCGGTAAATATCAAAAATATTTTCATATCCATGATCAACTCAAAATAACATAAACAGAGACTCTGCATGTCTATTTTAATTATCCCCATTTTTCCAAACTTTTTTGGTATGCACAAATTCAAGTGCTTCTGAACATTTTTGTTGAAGGCACCCATTGGTTTACTCTTAATCATAAGGGTGCAATTTCCTTCAAAAGTATGATCCAGAAATGGTCTAACAATTAGAGTTTTTTTTTTTGGTCTACAGGATCAATAAAGGGGGCAACTACAAAAAGCTTGATGTCTTACATAGCTACTGTAAACAAAAGACAAGTCAAATGGTACGTCATTTTAGGTAGAATGTCCAGTGGGGACTAGGTAGTCTTTTGGCCTTGGAACCCCTGCGGATTTTGTTTTTTTCTCTAGCTTAACTGAAGTGTTTTTTTATAGATGTTTTTGGTTTTTTTTTCTGTCCTCCTGGCCATCTGACCTCTAAATCACTTTGAGTTACAATCCGTGTATAAAAATGTGCTATTGAAATCAATGTGGTTGTTATCATATGTGGAGTTTTTTTCTCATAATGGTGAGTCACAAGGTGCTGGACAAAAAGAAACTGAAGTGATTTCAAAGTGATCACAAGTAATTATTATGAACACAATAATAAGAGAATAGAGTTTTCAGGTTACATGACAGTAAGAAAATGAAATTAGCAACTATTTACATTCCTAACCTCTTTTTTATGACCTGACTACTGGCTCTGGTGTTTCATTAGGCCCCAAAGCTCACCACCTAATTACATTGACTTCCATGCTTTTCACCTTTTCATTCCCATTTGGTTCTCACTCCCTAGACTCTGATTTTAACTTCACTTCTTCTGCTCCAGTTCCTCTTTTTAATCTTTTTGTCTCTTTGCATAGGCAGAGACACGGTACACTTTCCTGTGAACTTCATTAGTTGAGTGCATCCCAGCAAGCTATGTCCACAGTTTCTTTCAGTGACTTAATTTGTATAGACTGCAGATCATCAGTCTCCGCATCACCATGTCCCAAAAACAAAGGCAGTGTCAGTCTCTAACACTTACAGACGTGCCATCACATAGCTGATAGCCCAAGACACTATAATAGAAACACTGAAAGCATTCGTAGTGACTGTCGTGCTGTATAAGTGAGTATTGAAAGGACTAGAAGAAACAGGAGATTACACAAAGAGAAAACCAAGGCCAGATTAAGTCCCCCACAAGCCCCAGAGTGTCGAAGTTCAAAAGACTCTTCTTCACCAAACTTCTCTACCCCCACTTGGCATACACATATACTGACATGTTATGAATGATACATGTTTCAATAATAAATCAGCTACTGTTAAAAAATCCAAAAAGTTTATAACAGGCGTCAGGTGGAACAGGTGGAATACAGTGGTCATGGAGGAAGTTTTGGGTACCAACCAGGTTGCGCCTTTAAATATTTACATGGTCCTTAAACAGACATCATCGCTAGAAAATCCAATAAAGCAAAATGAAAAAGCAAGTTAAATAAAAATTATTCAAGAGACTTATTCATTCTACATCAGTTTCAGTATCTGTATCAGTATACGAGTCTGCTCTTCTCTCTTGAGTGAGACGTGCCATTCTGGGAGCGTCTTGCTTTTATAACAGTGGGACCGCATTTGCAATGAATTTAACAAACGACTTAATGAGGGCAATATCACAGTTTTGAGAAATCAGCTTTCTTCTGATTACACAGTTAACGAACATCAATTAAACATTTTCAGAAGGTTTTTTTCTACTTTCTGTCAAAAAAGGTAATATATAACTGAGTGTTTTGGGACCAAATGAAATTCAGGACCAGAAAGGGGATTCTTCATTTAGGATTGGCAGTGTTTGGTGCTTCTTATCTTCTGCAGTGGTGTTGTTATCTGCCACATTGTTCTCCATGTCTATGTTGGTGGCTGTGTAGAATTGGACTGTATGTTGATGCAAAGGTTGCTTGAAGCAGTCATGTCATCCCTCTCCCAACAATCAGTAAGGGGAGTCTCATTCAGTAGTTACTAGCAAATCAGCATCTAAAGCTTCTCTCTCTATCTCATTTCTTTTCACTGCCCCACTGATCTCTCATTTTCAATGGCCATCCATTTTCTCTGTTGCAGAACAGTAAGTGAGTAAATGTATAATGTAATAGAAGTGACCTATCAGACACTTTCTCTGATCATGGCCCACCTATATCAACCACATAAGACTCATATTTTTATTTTCGAAAGCTTTTTATTTCAATCTAATGGATAGGATTATAACTGTGAGTATTGGAGTGGGTTTGGGTGTGTTATGGACAGCAGATTGCTGTGAATGCTTGTACAGTCAGTAAAAACCTTAGGCATTTTTTTCTCATATATACAAAAGCCCCCTTTGCAAGCAAAGCCCCATGGTGTGAATCCAAGCCATCTGGCAATGAGTAAAACAGCAACGAGGGAAGGAAAAACATGAAACTAAAACAACAGCATTTAAAATATAGTATTAAAACTTACTTCTCCGTAGCCTAAATATGTTAAGTACACAAATGTTTTTAATCCTCCATACATTTAATGACCCACATAACGGAAAGACACCTAGAGCTACGCTAAAAGCCCCATTCTGTTTCCCAGTATCACTGGAAAAGAAGTATGAGGAAAGAACCTGCAACACTGGTGTGTGATGCCTCAGTATAAGAGCCATCTCTTAGCCCATTTGTTAAGCCTCCCAAACTAATTCAGAGCTATGTTGGGGGGTTGACCCCATCCTAGTATCATTAAGTGCAAGTGATGTCCATCACATGGCACCACTTTATAATTCATTTTACTGACAGGGTTATTGGAAGATGGAGGAAGTCAATCCAGAAATTCCCTGATGTTCAAAGTAACCACTGCCTCTTGGTGCCATAACCTTAAGCCATTTTAAGTCAGGATCAAGAGTCCCCAAGAACTTTGTGCCATGGTCACTGGCATAGCAGATGACCCCGCAGCCACGCTTTGAGTGTGTGGGTTTCCAGACCCAAAGGGCCCCCTCATCAAACCTCTACTTAAAACGAGCCACAAAATTACACACAATTTACCTATATTTATAATTTTGCTGGAGCATGTTGCTCTTGGATAGTGCAGTACATTGAGTTTGAAAATCAAAATAGCACCAAAGATAACATATGAGATGTTTGGTAATGTAGCATATCTAATATTTATTCTCCTAAACTAAATACTGACAGTATGTTTATTTATTGTCTCCAGCATTCCAACTCACTAAATCAAATTCTTTTATTTCTTTGTTTAAAGACAAGCAGTGCCCATGTAACATTTTCCCTCATTTGTTCTTATTGAGACAGGGTCCGAAACAGATGTGTAATAAATACAATACATACCTGCATGAGTGGTGACTACCTATTGTTAGTTTTGTACTTTATGTCCTTTTTCCTACCCTTACTTATTACATCTGGTTTTCCCTCTGCAGCAATACTTCCATGCAGGTGGAGTTGGTCTGAAGAAGACCTTCCTAGAGAAGAGTCCCGACCTGCAGTCTCTGCGCTACGCCCTATCCCTGTACACACAAGCCACGGACACACTCATCAAGACCTTTGTTCAATCCCAGAATGCACAGGGTAAGTCAACCAATTCACAAAGGAATGTTCTCCCAAATCGAAGTGTCTACTGGCCAGCAGGCACAAGCCAAGTTGAGAAGGAGACACAGCACTTGGGTAACAGAGTGACAGTAAGCCTTTGGGTTGTGTAATTGAGCCATGGTCTCCAGATGGAGTAATTGTACCTTTGGAAGAAAGGTAGTTCACCTCTACTGGATAATTTCATATTGTTCTTCATTTTTGCTGTTAACACCTGTCCACGGTTTTCTGCGTGTTGTAACTGTTTCTGTTTTCCTGTTCTCTGAACCCCGTTCTTTATCTTTTCTTCTCTCTCTCTCTCTCTCTCTCTTTCTATATTTCTCTTCTCTTTCCCCTTTTTCATCCATCATCTGAATAGTTCACGGAGGCAAGGGTGTTAGGTTCACCCTTAGTGAAGATGTGTACCCGGAGAAGGGTACGTTTGCACTGGAGTGCCAGATTGTCACTGACTTTTTTCAAGATCCTGAGAAATGTGTCCCCAGAGAAACTGCCCTGTTGTGTATACCTGTGTGTGTGTGCACCTACAATGGCGCGTGTGTGAGTGTGTGAGTGTGTGTTTGTCTTCACCTGCAGGGATAGGCACCAGTTTTACGCTGGAAGCAACCTATTGCCTCCTGCAGGAGTCTTGACTTTGGAATGCTACTTCAGATTCAGTTTTGATAGTGGAGCATGAAGCTGTTTGGCCACTGATCCCAGTGTGGCTCTGATTTGTGGACTGTTGTCATAGGAAATGACAAGCAACAGTAGAAAGGTCTTGTTGCCCAGGCAGGCTGCATCCTCACAGGCCTCCTCATAGGTTTTCTTACTAGGATAAAATAATGGGATTTATCACCATTGCAGTTGAATAAAACTGGGTTTAGACAACATTTTTTTCTAGCCAGTCCAGTGCCACTGGTTCCTGTGATTTTGGAGCTGTTCAGTTGGTCCCAGCCCAGGGTGTTTAAGAAACTGATTGAGCCCAATAATATAACCGTTTTTTTAAAGTCCCTGGCAGACCTCTTTTCCCAGCAATGGACATTTAGTCAGCATTTCTGTGCACCTCAGATACCGAGGTACCCTCACCTGGATTTTGGTGGTTTGAGGTGCTGAGGCATTCAGTCAGTCTTATGGTCTTTTCACTGTTGCCTCTCCATTCATGCTTAAGCCTTTTTCACGCTTAAGCTTTAGACACTTAGACCAGCCTGTCTGGGTAACAGACCTACAGCTTCAGGTTCAGGTGGACTGTTGCTTCATTTAAAGCATAGGCTTGCTCTTTAAATGAAAGGGGGGCGGGGGGTTGGCCTGCAGAAAAACTGTACCCCGAAAAAGACTTTGCATGTTGTTGTTGTTTTTTGAATGAGGTCTGATCTGAACCCTAGAGCCTTTCTTCCCAGTAACACTCCAACGTCATTCCATTATTCAACCGGGAAAGAATTTCAGGGAAGTATCCCAATTTCCATTTTGAATTTGGATGCTCCCTGCACACCAAAGCTGCACTAAGGTTGAAGCCTATGCATATTATGGAGGAGACTAGGCTTCCGATCGGACCAATCACACTGCCAGTTGTTCACTGTGCTTGCTCGGACATAAGAAAGCCAGGAATGTCACTGATTGGCTAGGTTTCAGCATGTGACTTTGACTTGCCTGCGGGGGTTTTACCCATTTTAAACACGAACGGCATTGGCCGGAAAGCTGCCTCGAGAACCTGAGACTACCTTATCAATGAAGGCTATGGATTAAAGTCTGATGAGTTCTACCATGCTTCCTGCTTGCTTTCCTGCATTCAGTTCCCCACACAAATGTCCTTACCCTCTAACCCATGCTCAGAAACAAGCCGCTGGACATGCAAAGCTAATCCATAGCCTTGGCAGCAGCTGGGTGCATCCTTCCAGCACCTATAGGCAGTGCAGGAAAATTGAGTGCCCTATGCAGTCTATCACAAGGCTGTGCTCAGTGGATGGGTAACCTTTGAGTAATACAGACAGGTGGAAGGAACTACCTTGGCCGGTGTGTGGTGTTTTTCAGATATTGAGTGTAACCTATCACCTACAGGCTCTGGAGTAGATGATCCCGTTGGGGAAGTGTCTATACATGTGGAGCTGTTTACACATCCTAACACTGGCGAACATAAGGTTACAGTCAAGGGTGAGTAACACGGATGATGAGCCTCAAATGGATCTTGGATTAGAAGGATGACTCCATTCTTTCTCCCATCTCTTCCTGATTTAATCAATGTTTTCCTTCCTTAGTGGTGGCGGCAAATGACCTCCGATGGCAGACTTCTGGGATTTTCCGTCCGTTTGTGGAGGTGAACATCATCGGCCCGCATCTTAGTGACAGAAAGAGGAAATTTGCCACTAAATCCAAAAACAATAGCTGGGCTCCCAAGTACAATGAGACCTTCACCTTGTAAGTCTAAACGATTGTTCTGATGTGTCTAATTAGTATGGACAGAATCGCAGGGCCTAAGTCAGGTTTCCTCAAGTTCAATGCAATTTTTTTATTTAAAAACCAATTATGGCTGGTAACAGAACTTGTTACTTAATTCCATGGCTCTCATTCTACTATTTCTGGTCATTCTTAGATTGTGGATTTTTTTTCCTTTCCAAGGATATCATCCAAATGATTTGTAGTCCAGAGTGGATTAGTAAATCACAGTTGTTCACTTTTTCTCTTGCATTTCATTCCATTTATTTTATTCAGATATTTTATGATGTCGTGGAGTGGTGGGTCTGAGGCTGGGAATCTGTACCAGCAATCATAAGGTTGCTGGTTCGAATCCTGTAAATGCCAAAAGTGACTCTACTCTGTTGGGCCCTTGAGCAAAAGCCCTTAAATTGCAATTTTTTCATCATGGATATGATGTTAACCTGCATCTAGCCCTGCAAGCAGATCCTCCAACTTATAGGGAAAACTTGGGGGTTTGAGGCAGGATTGGCAACACAGCCACCATAAAAAAAAAAAAAAACCTCGCACTGTTCCAGAGTGGTGCTGAGGTGCTGTACTAAGGTCCCAATCGTGTGGTGGGTGCAGCAATGTGCACAGGCTTAAATGAGACCAAGTTAATGGTGAACTGCTTCTCAATTTCATCTTCTTGTTAATTTGCATTTGGTTAAGAAAGCAAGAAGCAATAAAAAATGAGAATGCAGATGTTTAAGACTAAGAAAGCAATTATGGGCATTGTAAAAGCCAAGCTAACAAACATGAAGCACAAAAATGTTGATTAAGTGATAATTTGCTTCAGATTATACAACTTAGTTGATACAGATGAATGAAAGAATTAGGGTAGAATGATTGAGGGCCACTTCTCCTTCTGCTGCCTCAGTGTTGCTATCTAAGAAGCTTCTTTCTCTTAGTCTGCTTTCACCTGCAGAATTCAGCTACCTGGTCTTCTCTGAATGCAGAGATATTATGCAACAGCTGAGATGTTCAGCTAGAAAGAGAGTATACTTGAGCAAATGCAGTAATGTAAGTACCCACTTTTTCATTTTTATGGTTTTACATATCAAGGACATAATCAAGAATCATCTAGTCCGGAGCAAGTGAGATAAATAAACTTCAGAAGACAAACAACCCAGAAGAGATTTTACTCTGTCATATTTATCCACTTTATAATAACTCAACATGCAGAAATCACCAATGAAAAAATGTGTACCCCCTGACCCAACAGCATGTACAGCAGAAGCACTTTTGGCAGTGTTAACATGAAATAGTAATTTACTATGAGTTTATTAGTCTCTCCCGTGGTGTTAGAAGAATTTTAGTCCACTACTTCTTACATCAGGTTGCACACGGTGGTTCTGCTCCCTCGCAGTAAGGAGACCAGGGTTCACATCCCAGGTCCTCCCTTTGTGGAGTTTGCATGTTCTTTCCGGGTCTGCCTTGGTTTCCTCCTACAGTCCAAAGACATGCATGTTTGGCGAATTGGTGATCCTGGACCTATTGTGTGCTTGGGGTGAATGTGTGTGTGTGCATTCACCCTGTGATTGCCTTGCGCCCTATGCTAGCTGAGAGAGGCTCCAGCAGACCCTTGTGGTCCTTGTTCAGGACTAAGCGGATTGTAAAATGACTGACTGACTTCTTACAACACTGGTTCATTTATTAGTGTTTGGGGCCATAATTTTATGCACACCTGACTTAAAGTTTCACCATGGCATTTTAAAGGGATGAGATTTGGAATTGGATTTGTCCATTCTAAAACCCTCTGGTTTTTTTGACCATCCTGTTGTAGATTTGGTAGTTTACTTGCTGTCATTTTGCACAATGTGAATTTTGGCCAAGCATCATTTGTTGGATTAGTTCCCAGACAGTTTCCTTTAGAATACTTGAATGTGAACAGGAGTTCATAGTAAACACAGTGACTGTGAGACATCCAGGTGTTCAAATCATCACCTCTGCAGTACTGTGCTTGGCATTTGGTATGAGGTTTTTGTGATGAGAGTCTAAATTTGGTTTTCAACAAACGTGACATTATGCATTATGAGCAAAACACTGCACTTCAGTCTTTTCAGTCTAGAGGACATTGTTCGAAAGGCTGTGAGGTTCATTATCATGTAGCATTGCAAGTCTTGATTCTGTTGCTATGTATTTAGAGAAAAGAGGCTTTCTCCTGGCTACCCTTCCATGAAAGCTATACTTACCCATCTTATTCTAATGGTAGGGTCATAAACTTAAATATATACTATACTCAAATCCACAGATGAAGCTTTTGTTTTTGTTTTTCTGATTTTTTGGGGCAGAATATTAGAACAAAAGGACAATTGTGGCAAGAACAGGCCATTCAACCCAACAAGCTTATCCATCCTATTCAGCTAGATTGTCTAAAATAACATCAAATCAAAATCTGAAGGTCACTGAAGTCCTCTCTCCACCACACTACTTGGCATTCATTTATTCCATGTCTATGGCTCCCTGTGTGAAGAAAAAACATCTAATATTTAAATATTAAAATATTAGAACATTAGAATAATTGTGATGAGAACAGACCATTCTGCCCAACAAGCTTGTCCATCCTCTTAATCTACATTGTCTAAAATAACATTAAGTCAAGATCTGAGGGTCACTAAAGCCTTGTCTCCGCCACATTACTTGGTCATTTATTTCAGGTGTCTATAATTCTCTGCATGAAGAAAAACTTTTGAACATATGTGTAAAATCTGCACTTATGTTTCCAACCTTGTCCCTGTGTTCTTGTTGAAGATTTTTTTTAAGTAACAGCTGGGATCTATTGTACTAATTCTATTCATAATTTTAAACACTTCCTTCATGTCACCTATTAATAATCCCTGTTTGTTTAAACTGTAAAGGTCCTTAAATCTCTCCTCATATCTCATGTCTCTCAGTCCTTATCAGTCTTGTCACTCTTCTCTGGACTTTCTCTAGTGCTGCTATGTCTCTTTGGTAATATGGAGACCCAAACTGTACACAGAATGCCAGGGTATCATATTCTCTGACCTTTTGTTGAATTTGCCGGGTTGTCAATTCCAGACAAGAATCACAGCTGTCTTGAATGTTCTCCGTTTTTTAAATAATCTTTCTCAGTGTACAATGATGGACTCCAGGTTGTCTGGAAATAGACTTGTAACCCTTCTCAAACTGATATTTTTTTTCTGATCAGTGATCTTTATTAATTTTTGTAGGTTTTCCTGGATGAATTTGCAATATATTTGCATCTACATAGGGGTTTTGAACATCAGTGAATTCTAATACAGTAATCCCTCCTCGATCGCGGGGGTTGCGTTCCAGACCCCCCCGCGATAGGTGAAAATCCGCGAAGTAGAAACCATATGTTTGTATGGTTATTTTTATATATTTTAAGCCCTTATAAACTCTCCCGCACTGTTTATAAATATTCCCCGCAGAGTTAAACAGCATAATCCCTTTGTATTCTTAGATATTAGGTAAGATTCATTGAAATTATGTATATAAACACACTGTTTATATACAGTAAAACCTAAATATTATTTTAAAGATATTGAGTGTCTCCGATATCACATATGTTACAGCCATTACGATAGACAGGTCACCAGCAATAAATACGTACAATGCAAGAAAAATAGTATACAGTAAATGTGTGTACAGTGACACTAAACGTACGTACATGTACTAAGCACTGTAAGAAGAAAATTAATTATGGTTACTCACCAACAATGACACGATGACTTGTCCGATAACAATGAGTTTAATTTTACTGCACAACAAAGGAGAGCGTTACAGCCCTTGTAAAGGAGCCACTTCAGGCGATTGTGTAGCACTGCCGTTGTTCTTCTTCTGGCAGTCTTCAATCCAAATCCCTAAAGCAGATTCCATCCAGACTACTGCCTTATTACATCCACTTACAACTCGTTTTGCACCCTGGTTAAAAGGACACTGCAGCCGTAGATCTTATATTCCTTTCCTACTTTTTAAATAAAAAGAATCGTAGCCTTCAACAAATCCAAAACATTTACCTTTTCGGCAATCATTAACATCTTCTTCTTGTGCTTGGGCACGACACCTGAAGCAGTAGCAGATTGTTTTGGAGACATAATGAAGGGCTTGACTATGCACAAAGATAAACACTAAAGAGCACAACTCTTTACACAGCGAAACACGTTGATGCTGAATTAGAGAGACGAGACTTCCTGGTTAAAACTGCATTCAGCACGCAGGAGCTCAACTGCGTGCTCTGATTGGTTAGCTTCTCAGTCAGGAGAACTTAACTGCGTGCTCTGATTGGTTAGCTTCTCAGCCATCCGCCAATAGCATCCCTTGTATGAAATCAACTGGGCAAACCAACTGAGGAAGCATATACAGGAAGTAAAAAGACACATTGTCCGCAGAACCCGCGAAGCAGCGAAAAATCCGCGTTATATATTTAGTTATGCTTTCATATAAAATCCGCGATAGAGTGAAGCCGCGAAAGTCGAAGCGCGATATAGCGAGGGATTACTGTATAACGTTATTGTTTTGTTGCAATGCAATTTTTGTTTTGTTAGGGGCGCCTCCATTTTTGGAGTGATGTCGTTTGCCCATGCGATGGTGATCTATCGTGGAACCTCCCAGGAGTTCACAATGTATGACCTCCCTGCGATGGCCACATAAAAAGCGAGACGCATTCCTTATGTATCCAAGTTTTAGATAAAAACAGTGTAGTGTGCAAATCTAATTCTTGTTAAAATGACTTCTTGCTAATCATATTGTTTTGTTAATTTTGACCTTTGATTTGACTTTGCGTTTTGAACTTTACAATCAATTGGTTTACATTCTTTGGTAATGACCATAGCGCAAACTCCTGTTTACGTTCCAATATGTCCTGAACCCTTTTATTAAAAGTTTCACTGTCTTCTTCTGACTTAGTACAGGTGTATTTTGTCCGTGACATGGTGTAATGATAAAACTGAATGCTCCAGAAAATAAACTGACAAAGGGTTCTATTTTTATATTGAGGTGGTGTATTATCGTAGTATTTCCCTCTACTTACCCTTTACCTGTTTTCCTTCAAGGGTAAGTGCACTCGTCAAGTTCATTATCAGGTTGGTCTACTGTTGCACTTTAAGATTAACACACATACATAGATATACACATACACACAGATCCTAACCACAACAGTGCTCCATGAAGGTCACACACACAGCTGGTTAACCTCTAGCAATTTAAACCACACAAGTGCCTTATGAATAACACAGCCTGTCACTCTCTCAGCACTTCAAGAGACTTACTTATCATTGGCACGAACAACATACAAAGTTTTAATGATATCTCAGACCTAAATATTACTTTTGGTCTACAATAATACTTTTAAACATACAAAGGCTCAGCATCCTTCACTACAGGCCATTTATCAGCCAAGAATGCCTTACTTTACATACTATTCCCTACTATTGAGTGGAGCTCACACCCTCAGCCTTAATAAACCTCCCAGCACAAAGCGTATGGCAAACTTCCAGCCGCACCAGGTGCTCAAAGAAATCTACCTTATTATTTCAATCACACTACACATTAAGACAAAGCACAGAAAGTTAAAAGCAGTATGGTATTTATTACAGGAATAATAATAACAACCACTGGAACAAAGAATAATAGAAAACAGGAATGATAGAAAATTCTGGGTATATATAGTCTTTAAAAAAAGCTCACAAAAAGTTACAGTTGACAAGGATGAATGTCACAGGTGGCTTGTGATCTAGCACTTGTAGTTGCTCATGATGCTTTTCAGAAGACCAGATGGAAATGGCTTCACGTTGATGTTGCTCTGTTATCTTCTGACATCTGCATCTCTTCTTCTTCCTCCCTCCTTCCTTACATCCTTACTCACTCACTCACTATATTGCTCCTCAGACAAGGCATATTTATTCTAAAATTCTAATGGGGGTTTTTGCAAGATGTGATTGTTAGATATTCTGATTGGCTGGCTGTCTCTTTGAAGAATTAATTCACTGTCCATTTCCCCAAACAATAAAACTTTTTAAGTTCTCTGAGGTGTCGCTATGTCTTCCTTTCCCGGGCTGTAAAATAATTAGATGTCCATCCTTTCTCAGGTTATAAAGTAATTGAGACACCAGCATGTCTTCCTTTCTATGTTGGAACAGCTGTTTTGAAAGTGAGATATAACTGGGAAGAAGACATGCTTTGATGTGTCCTGAATGTAGTTCATCTGTTGTCTAGTCTTGAACAAAATATAATGGAAATATAAACCTAAATGTACAGATTTTGTACCCCTTAACAGGTGGTACCACATCTGATCACCAGCTAATTAGTGCACACTCTATGATAGCCAGCACCAGGCTTTAATGACCTTTTAGATGTATATGGAGCAGTATGAATGTGCTTATTTCTTTGCATGTGGCTTCTGAATCTTTTTTTGATGATTAAAAAAATGACAAAGTGAAATCTGCTCTTATGGGTGGTTTTGTCATCTGAGGTTACGTAGATTTATCTAAACTTCAGACTTGGCGAGAGCTAGTTGACTGTTAGGTATTTCACCACTATGTAAAACCATAAAATTAAAAGAGGTAGTTCTTACTTTTTCACATGTCACTATGTGCTGTAGAATACCCTCTTTCTAGATGAACCACTGTGCTTTTAGAAAATCAAAAGAAGACAATCACAGTAAGTATCTTGTATTATGCAGATGTTTTAACTAACCAGGGTTTTCTTAGAGTTCCATAATCCTACGCTTGTATCTCTTCTTTTAGCACCCTGAGCAGTGAGACGGGCCCAGAGTGTTATGAGCTGCAGATCTGTGTCAAGGACTACTGTTTTGCCAGAGAAGATCGCACCGTGGGCATTGCTGTCATGCAGCTGAAGGACCTCATGACAAGGGGGAGCGTAGCATGCTGGCTGCCACTGGGCAAACGGATCCACATGGATGAGACGGGTCTGACGGTTCTGCGTATTTTGTCCCAACGCAACAATGATGAAGTAGCCAGGGAGTTTGTCAAGCTGAAATCTGACACCCGCTCAGCTGAGGAGGGCAGCTAGGGGGTATGGAGTGATAACCAGATATTGACAGGATGGGATGGGCAAACCCTCCCTCTCTTTTCAAATCATCCCACCCATTGCTCTAAACCTCATGCCTTCAGTGGAGGGGATGAGGAAGGGGGCAATAACATTTTCTGAAGGACACACATCTTGTGCACTGTAGAATGGAATGGTTATAGCTGACTGCATGTTACATCAAACCCAGCTCAACCTACCCCACTCAACCAACCCCACTCCCCAGGGGAGAAGAGGACTGTTTTTCAGTTGGGTTAATGGGAGCTCTCTCCATTATGCAAATCTAGGACACTCGGCATCCTAGCCTGCTCCAGAAGGCATGACCACATGGGCAATAGAAGACAGAGCTCAGTTAGGAGCCATTTCTGCAAGATTGTGGTCAAAAAGAGTGGAGCAGAGCATCATGCCGGAGTCCGAATGCAATAGCCATTGAGAAGCCTCTCTCCTTGAACCGCAAAGGCGTTTCTAATTACTAAGGACTTCACTTAGTTATTAAAAAAAAAAATCTGCACTTCTTTAAAAGAGAAAACCATTAACATGGGTGTCTTGTTTGTTCCATTTTTATGTCAGTGCAGGAGCACAGTGCCCCTGGCTGTGGGTTAGGTTAGTGAAAGTCTATCTGTGCATTCCTGTGTAAATTCTTCAACGTGCGCATGAGAATTTGGATGCCTTTTAGCACTGTGACTGAGTAAATCCCAACCCTCCCCACGTGCACAAACACTTTGCAGACTGGAAAATTCACTGAATGGGAAAGCAAAATAAAAAAAGAACAAAACTACAGATGTGAAATTCTTCAGACCCAGACAAGACTGTTTACTTGCCAGACTGCCAAACTGTCACCACTGGGGCCTCTGTATTCAGATTCCTTCATTGGGATTTTTTTTTATTTTCTTGTTTTTTTTATTTTTATTTAATTTCTTTGTTTTTAACAAGTTACATTCCACTGCACGTGCCCCCCCCCCCCCCTTCCCCTTTGCTCTTGGATGAGGCGGGGGCCACAAGGGATGCGTAATAAATGCACCACTGCGTGTCTGCATGTGTGATGTCCTCATCTATTGTCTAACTAGTCAAAGAGCAGAGACACAAATCTTCCCTTTCTCCATCTCTCCAAAATGCACTTTATGTATGCATCTCAAAAATAATTTTCAAAAATAAAATCATCTCCCTGTTAAGACAGGCTCTGAACCTCTGCAACCGTGAACTGGATTAAGTGGGTCTGATACTGGATAGATGAGAAAATGTATTGCAGTTGTCTCTAAATTGCCCTTAAATGTGTCCAGAGCTGCTATGAACATCTAAATCCTTAACTCTAAATTAATATTAAACATTAGGGAACCTACAATGCCCTCTGTCCCACTGTAGCCTACTCATGGCAATCATGGATATCACTTCTCTAATAGATTTATGGGATATAACAAGTATTCAAGTCACTTGACTTTTTTACCTTTAATTGTGCCACAATATGGAATTTGTTTGGTTTAAGATTTTACCATTGGTAAATGCAAAAAATTCATAATGTCAAAGTAAAGCAAAATTCCGCAGATCCTTCTAAATAAATTATTAATAAAAAAACACAATATGACTATGACAACACAGAGCTTAGCACTGCAACCTCATTGAAACGGTTAAAATTGTACCCCCAATCATTTCTGATATGAAGTTTGCAGGTTCTCCCCATTTGTTTTCTCAGAGTGCTTTATCATTGAATGGTCCTAGGGAGACCCTATTTTCACTTTCAGACTCTTTATTACGTAGACCTGAACAGAGTGTCCAGGCTCCTCACTATAACCCTTGTTCTATAAGTTTACGCTCGCCAGCCTATCACAAAAATACAGTTGCAGTCTGCAGGTCCAGTTTCTTTTTTATCTATGACCCCAAACAACAAGACAGAGTACCAAAACAAGCAGGAGAGAAAATTTAAACTTACTAGGGGGCTCCGCCTCCTGCTCGCTTCGCTCGCCCACTCCCGTGTTTGGTTTACCGGATATACAATTTAAAGAGATTATTATTTTCATGGGAATTGTTACATATGTATTATTTTCACCTTTACTTTAAAACTTTTGTAAAAACAATATTTGGAATTATCTTTTCTTCAAGATCACATTGAATTTTGATTCCGCGTTTGGACTTATATCGTGACAACACAACATATAACTGCCTGTGAGTGAATATCGTTTCTTTCTCTCTAATAGATAAAATGACTTTCTTAAATGTTTGTCCATGCTCTTTCTTCTTCACTTTGTCGTTGACATGTCATCTGGAACGTATAAAATTATTGTCCTGATAAAATTTCTATGAGCTGAGAGCGCCGGGAGCGTGTCTGCCAAAAGCATTCACATGACTGAGGTTAGATGACCGTGGTCTTGTTTGAAAATAATTGTAAGTAGGGCGTGACTTGAAAGAATCTCATGTTAAAAGTCTCTGTCTCACGGGACTAAATACTGCGCCAACGTTTTTGGAATCTTTTAATTCTCACTGGCAACACAAATTAGACGATCTACAAGTCTCCAACTTAAAGTTTAAATCCAAACAATATATTCAATTTCTTTTCACTGTTCCATTATTTCACCGAGTAATAATTTGCATTTGTTTGTGCTAATGTGATCTTTACTATCCTTTGTTTGAGACTTTTGAATTTTCGTACTTCCATTATCTCTAACCTGCCCTGCATGTGTACAGCGCCAACATTTTCGAATTCTTTACGACGTTCTACTTTGTCATCTACTCCTTGTCCTTTATTTCCGGCCCCGGGCGTGGTTAAATCTCTTTCTCGCAGGACGTATAATGCTGTCCGCGTTGTGAAAGGGGGGGCTGAACGCATGCTAAGAAGATGCAGTCTGATCAGCTGCTGTCTTGCTTGTCATGCTGTGCGTCAATCATTAAAAAGCCTGTACAGCAGCTGTCCTTTTGTCTTCCGAGAAGATTACGTCTCGTCTCCCTTGTCTCCCTCCCAAGATTTTTTTTATAATAGAGAGATATGCATGTGCTATGTATTAATTTAAAGTTCCTAAATGTGGCCAAAACAAAAGCAAAGTAAAATGAGTGTGACAAAATAATATGAATGCAAGCTGGATAGGTAGCAGCCCATACTACCGCCGGATCGATTTATGTCTCTTCTAGCACCAATACAACAGGTGTCCATTCCCCTGTTTTAGGCCAATAGGAGAGGCCACTTGGGCTGTCTTTCTTGGTCTTCCCCTGCTTGTGCCTGGCACTTCACTGGAAGATGGCTGATTTCAATATGGGCTTAAACATTTCTGTCTATATGATCTTAAGCTGATATTGTTGCAAATTTGTTGTGGGTTTTCCTATTCTTGCCCCTTAAACTAAAACACATTCACAAAGAAACCCCCTACACTAAAACACTGACTATGAGTGATACCTGCACAATGGACCACTCCTCAATAAGTACTCACTATTTTTTGCACAAACAGCACATGGGTATCCCCAGATATAACTTAAACCTAAACTCTCAAACACATTGATCTGAATAAGAGCCTAGACACACTTATCAGCCCACAATGCATTATTCCCACTGTAACATCCTCTCTGCTGGGACATTCCGCTTAGCCTGCTAATGCTGTGGGCACTCCAGGCTCCCTGTGACTACTTTATTCCTCAATCACTAAGCAAAACAGCATTCATAAATGGGATGAAAGACGTGGTTACACCAAAATCCTTCTGATTATTCTGACTAAATAGTTTTATTGTGAAGAGGTCCTAAGGTGACCCTACTCTCGCTTTCCGTTGTTGTGTTGCTTCATGGCTTCATTTTCTTTTATTTGGTTTTCCCTGCCCATTTTAGTGTTTTGCTGATCTCTTTTGGATTTTATTTCTTGGAAAATAAACTTAGAATACTAATTATTATTCTCTAAGTGTAAATACTATTTAAAAGATTTTTTTGGTGTAGTTTCTATTGTTTTGTTTTCTCATTTACGCCACCATTTTATGTTAATCGTTTATGCATTTCTGTGGCAACATCCTGGATATTTGTGACGTGTTATGTCTATTATGTAACAGAAGAAAAATTATTATGCTGCTTCCACATGATCTGTATCAGAGATTGTGGATAAGGAGCTAAAACAAAAACAACCCATTTCTAACAAGTGTTTCTTGATATTCTGGCTTTTTGTTTTTTTTTGCATGTCTTTTTAACTATGGTTTCTGTCTTTTGTATTTGGCGCTGGCACATCTCTTATTTTCTTTACTGTTTCTACCTGTGTTTTGTTCCTTGACTTTGTCTCATCTGATCCTTAAAACTTTTTGATGCTATTTCTATTATAGCAGTACACTTCCAGACTCATTATTCAGGTCTATGTGATAAGAGTGTCACAGACTCCCACTATAGCCCTCATATGTTTACACGTAGCAGTCTGTCACAAATCGAAAACAAGCAGGAGAGAAAGCTTACACTTTTATAAATGCATTATAGATTAACATTAACTTAAGATTCCTAATGTGCTGAAAAAAACGAAGAAATGAGTGTGACAAAATAATACCAATACAACCTGGATAGACAGCAGCTCATCTTACTAGGAGTCCAGGCATATTGCTGGCTGTTTGTCTTAGTAAGCTGAGTGGATTCTGACCCAGCACGGTCTCTGAACAGATAGAATGATGCAGAGAGACTGAGACACTTGGCTTCTCTGTTAGCCTAAATTCATGTTGGTCTTGTTCTTCCTCGATGTACCTCTTGAGTTAATGGGACAACATAGTGTAAGGCCGACTCCCCTCTCATGCTCAGACCACTCTTTGACCGACCCTGTTTAGGCATTCCTTATGTCATTGAACCTTCTACTAACTCAACTTTTCACTGTAGCCCTTTGGCTAGGTCAAACTTGTTTTCATCCATCAATATTTAGTTTATACTGGCTCTGATTTGGTATTCTCTGAGAAGAACACACACATTTCTGTGTACAGCAGGTTTTGTTTAGGTCAATTAATTGTTATCCAATCTTTATCAATCAGAATTGGTAAAAGTAGTGTGGTAAACAGTAGGGACATTCAGAATCTGACTTGATATTATTTTGGTGGAATTAGGTGGATAGAATTGATGAGCATTGTTGGGCTAAATGGCCTGTTCTTGTCAACATTTTTCTAATGTTCTAATTAATTGGTATGTGGTGAGTAGAGCAACTATAAGTGGTTAATTTGATCTTTGTCAGTCTGAACTGATTTGTGGCAAGTAGAACAGGCTACAAGTTTTTATAAGTATATATATTTTCGTAATATTTTATGTTAAATTATGTCACAGAGTATATCAGTTGTCTTTACCAATATGAATGATGTGCAAGTTCGATTATTTACAAATTTAATATTGTCCCTAAGTTTGCCCTGCAGTGGGCTGGTCATCCATTTAAGGTTAGTTTCAGCATCCCATCATATGTTGCTGGGATAGTCTTTAGTCCCCCACAACCTATATTGCTTTGAGAATGTTGTATTAGGTTTTAAATTGACAGATTTATACATATTAATCCCACTTGAGACACATTTTCTGAAAAATGCGGCCATTGAAAATTTTTGAGTCTCTTCCATGTGCACCTGAAAATTGTAGTTTTCAATCTGTTCTTACTAACCAAATTTCTTAAGCTCCCTTGATGTGTATAATGAACAGAAGATTGTTATTTCTCTGGTTATATATTCTCAAATCACGTGAGGTTCAGTGTTTGAATGGCAACACCATCACCTTGACTTTTTATAATTAAGCCACTCCACTGTGGCTTATTGTCCACCTGACCTGAAAGGTTAATTTTCTCCAAAGTCCAAAACTGTTTACATACACAAGAGGATTTCTATGCATTTTGCTCCATCAATTCAGACTTTACCTTACTGATCTTAATTGATATTTGGTGTGAGCTTTTTCAGTGTCTTTTATTTTGCCAATCAGCATGTGTGTAGCTATCCTCACAGAGATTCTTTCATTTACATTATGGGATGCTTGTGATATAAGATTGTCCTTATTCGGCCAAATGGGTGGTATGGCAGTATGTTGGTTAGTGCTGTTGACTCAAAAATCGACCATCCTCGGCTAGAATCCCATGTATAGTCACTCTGTAGTGGAATAACATTTTCCATGAGTCTACCAGGGGTTTCCTCTTCCATTCCAAACATATGCATGTTAGGCTAAATGGTGATTTTAAATTGTCCCTTGTCAGTGCAGGTATGTATGTAAGTGAGAAGAGAAGCCCATCCACAGCTAGGTCCTGCATGAAA
>JANRMT010062789.1:19722264-19735901 GCA_026402145.1 Polypterus bichir lapradei
CTGCGCGATGATCATTTAAAAGGTACTGCTGTTTGTGACGTCCTGTGTGATCTACATGTTGCACTGCGCGATGATCATTTAAAAGGTACTGCTGTTTGTGACGTGCTGTGTGATCTACATGTGGCGCTGCACGATGATCATTTGAAAGCATGTACAGCAGCTGTCCTTTTATCTCTCTTCTTTGTCTCGCGTAACGTTAAAGTGTCTCCGAGAATTGGCAGTAGGGCGTGTCGTGCAAGTAGTCTCACGGGACTTCAAAGTGTCTTCTGAGAGGATCGCGTCTCATCTTCCTCGTCTCCCTCCCAAGATTTTTCGTTATAATAGAGAGAAGTATTACTTGGCTAAGAATTTTGCCTAGTGTTTCTGGTACTAGTGCCTGGTTATTTTAAATGTTTGCTTTCGATTCTTGCTACTTTTTTCTGATCCTTTTATGCCAGTTTTTTTTTAATTAACAGTGAAACTTAGGTTTAAAATAGCAGGTGGGGTTTGGCTATGTTGTGACCCAACTCAACTGCTAGCTCTTCTATCTGGAATTTATTATTTTTTTTCTGGCTTTTTTCCTTCCTGTCAGTATACCTACAGTCTTGCAAAACTAACACTAAAATCTGTCTAATGGAGGATTTTGCAAAATTGGAAACACAAAACTCAATATAAAGAGTTTTTGGAGGTTTTAAAGGTTTTATGGGATGGAAAACAATGACTGTAGCTCCCTACAGCCTCATTTACACTCCCTTGTTTACATGTATTCTCTTCTGCAGCTGTGTAACACAGGTACTCTGTTGCACCCCAGTAAGATCAATTCTATTATTGTGTAAGTGACATCAATAGGCAGGTCCAGAATGACATTGGTGGATGCAGACTATATTATATAGATTATATCTGGTTATCATTATAAAGAGGAGGCCAACAAGCATTTGGAGGCATAGAGTGCAGAAGCTCTTGCGTTACGTCAGTGAACTGACTAGATTTGAGAAGTGGCTGGGAGAAGGGATGAGTATCAGAAAACTGTCAAAATTGGAAGATCAAAAGCATGAGCGTCAAAAACTGCAGTCAGAAATATAGGGCAAAAAAGTCCGAAGCAACCAAAGATACTGAACACTTTTAGAAAGAGTGATTTGGAAAAATGATTTTGTATTTACAATTCACATTAGAAGTAATTTACCATATATGACCTTATATTCTGTCACATTGTTACTCAAAGGTTGTGATCTCCGAGGACACGCTCCTAGCAACGTATGGAGAACTCCTCACGATGGGAATGAAACATAGGGGAAGGTAAAACAGTGCAAAAGATTGGACTGGGTCTCAGAGACATTTTAAGGGTTGGAAAGTGAGAGGATGCCAGAGGAGTGGAGAAGAAGTGTACTGGTGCCGATATTTAAGAATAAGGGGGATGTGCAGGACTGTAGTAACTATAGGGGAATAAAATTGTTGAGCCACAGCATGAAGTTATGGGAAAGAGTAGTGGAAGCTCGGTTAAGAAATGAAGTGATGATCAGTGAGCAGTAGTGTGGTTTCATGCCAAGAAAGAGCACCACAGATGCAATGTTTGCTCTGAGGGTGTCGATGGAGAAGTATAGAGAAGGCCAGAAGGACATGCATTGCGTCTTTGTGGACCTGGAGAAAGCATATGACAGGGTTCCTCAAGACAAGTTGTGGTGTTGTATGAGGAAGTTGGGAGTGGCAGAGAAGTACATGAGTTGTACAGGATATGAACGAGGGAAGTGTGACAGTGGTGAGGTCTGTGGTAGGAGTGGTGGATGCATTCAAGGTGGAGGTGGGATTACATCAGGGATCGGCTCTGAGCCCTTTCTTATTTTCAATGGTGATGGACAGGTTGACAGATAAGATTAGACAGGAGTCCCTGTGGACTATGATGTTTGCTGATGACATTGTGATCTGTAGCGATAGTAGGGAGCAGGTTGAGGAGACGCTGGAGAGGTGGAGTTTATGCTGTAGAGAGGAGAGGAATGAAGGTCAGTAGGACCACCAAGACAGAATACATGTGTGTAAATGAGAGGGAGGTCAGAGGAATGATGAGGATGTAGGGAGTAGAGTTGGCGAAGGTAGAGGAGTTTAAATACTTGGGATCAACAGTACAGAGTAATGGGGATTGTGGAAGAGAGGTGAAAAAGACAGTGCAGGCAGGGTGGAGTGGGTGGAGAAGAGTGTCAGGAGTGATCTGTGACAGACAGATATCAGCAAGAGTGAAAGGGAAGGTCTACAGGACGGTAGTGAGACCAGCTGTGTTATATGGGCTAGAGATTGTGGCACTGACCAGAAAGCAGGAGACAGAGTTGGAGGTGGCAGAGTTCAAGATGCTAAGATTTGCACTGGGTGTGATGAGGATGGGCAGGATTAGAAATGATGACATTAGAGGGTCAGCTGAAGTTGGATGGTTGGGAGACAAAGTCAGAGAGGCGAGATTACATTGGTATGGACATGTGCAGAGGAGAGATGATGGGTATATTGGGAGAAGGATGCTAAGGATGGAGCTGCCAGGGAAGAGGAAAACAGGAAGGCCTAAGAGAAGGTTTATAGATGTGGTGAGGGAGGAGATGCAGGTGATGGGTGTAACAGAACAAGATGCAGAGGGCAAAGATATGGAAGAAGATGATCCGCTGTGGCAACCGAAAGAAGAAGAAGAAGAAGAAGAGACATTTTAATGGTATACCCAGTATACCCAGTGTGACAAAGTTTAAATAGGCAGAATCACAAAGTTCAGGGGAGCGGGATGTCTCACTTGTCACCAGGTTCTTGAGCAGCTGTATCTCATCCTTCTTTTGACAGCGCAGCAGCCCTTGGAGCTCCACAGCTTTGTGAGGTGTGATGCCCTCAGATTTCACCATACCTGGCAGTGGGAAGTGATGGAGATACAGTTAGCCTAATATGCTTTGTAAATCACCGCTCACGCTTCCTTTGACCAACCTGGTTTGAGGTTACACCTCTGCACACTCCTCAACAGGTTCAGCTCCCTCCTCAGCTTACGGGCCACCTGCTCCTGACTCTCCAGCTGCTCTAGCAGATCTAGGTTGTCTGCAGTGAGCCGTGTAAGTTGATCCTGTAGCCCTCGATGAAGCTGTTCACCAGGGGGCAGCTGGAGCAGACGTGCATGGGCCTGGCTCTGCCTGTCCATCTCCTCCCGAAGAACTTGAACTTGCAGTCGCCAGCTGTTTATCTCGGAGTCCCAGGTACCACGCTGGGAGGCAAGCTGAGCCTCTAGTATCCTGTTGGGAAAATGGCAGTGAGAGCAAGAGGAACCAAGAAAGAACTGCTAACAGGAAAGTCTGAGAGCTGAGCCTCAGCTGACCTGTTGGCCACACAGACCGCGTCGTAGGCATGCCTCAAGTCTTCCTCGCTTAATCCTTTCACTTCATCCTTCTGCAGGCCCACTGCCTTCTTGAGAGAATCCTTTAATGCATGCAACACATTTGCGATGAGAGTCTTTACCTCTAAAAGTCACTCAGAAAGTAGGCATATATTAGATTCTGTACCATTGCAGTGAGATGGAGCGATCCAGCTCTGCTATCAAGGCTACCATTCACCTCAGATGCATTCACCATGCTAATCTTGCGCTTTGGCTCCTGTGGGCTACTACCAACTCCAGTGGTCTCAGGAATGTAGTCAAGATTCAGGCTCATTGAGGACGGGGTTCTGCGGTGTCCCAGGACACGCTGGTGAAAAGAGATACAGGGGAACACAATGATCAGGGATTCCGTTGTCATGTCAGCTTATCACAGGCCACTTAAAAAACCCTCATTGTGAACTTTTCACTCTTAATAATCTCCTGTATTATTTTTCTGATGTTTACTGTATTTATGCATTTTTGTTACTAGTATTATGTTTATTAATTTACTATCTATGTATTATGTATTCTTTGTTCTTTGAGTTTTGTTCGTGGAACCCCAAGAGGTGGAGCCATCATTACATCACAGCTAAAGGACCACCCTCAGTCTATATATTGTGAGTCTAAGAAGCAGATACTTCAATGGTTCTTTAACATTTGGGAAGATTGTATTTATTGGCTTCTGGAGATGTAACTTCTGCTTGTGGTTTTTAAATATTAGATTACAATACATTACATCTTGGATCTTTTTTGCTGTGAATTGCTTTTCTAGGAAAATCATTTTTTGCCATTTCCTTTTAGTCTTTTGCCATTTTTTATTCTTTTTATTGTTTGTTATAAACCAATAGCCTTCTTTATTAGGATCTTGTTTTTGGACTTGTCATTCAAACCTCTACCTCTTCCTCTACCTTGGATGGTATTTTGATACATTTTCTATATCTCTCTATTATAAAAAAAATCTTATAAGGGAGACGAGGGAGACGAGACGTGATTTTCTCGGAAGACACTTTGACATCCCATGAGACAAAAGGACAGCTGCTGTACAGGGTTTTAAATGATCGACGAGCAGTGCGACAAGCAGAACACGCAGCTCGCCAGCAGCAGCAAGCCAGCAGATGATCCGAACACATCTCCTTAGCGTGCGAACAGCCCCCCCCCCCGCCCCCTCACAACACGAGTGGCACAGATGCAAAGTGGCAAAAGGACAGCTGCTGTACAGGCTTTTAAATGATCGACGCACAGCGTGAAAAAAAGAAAACGCAGCTTCCAAGCAGCAGCAGAAAGACAGCAGCTGATCCGACCGCATCTGCTTAGCGTGCGTTCAGCCATTTCACAACGTGAGCAGAGTTATATGTCCAGCGAGAAACAGATTTAACTATGCCCAGGGCGGGAAATAAAGGACAAAGAGTAGATGACAAAGTAGAACGTTGTAAAGAATCCAAAAATGTTGGTGCGGTACACATGCAGAGCAGGTTAGAGATAACGGAAGTACGAAAATTCCAAAGTCTCAAAAAAAGGATAGGAAAGATCACATTAGCGCAAACAGAAATCATTACTCAGTGAAATAACGGAACAGCGAAAAGAGATTGAATATAAGGTTTGGATTTAAACTTTAAGTCAGAGACTTGTAGGTCATCTAATTTGTGTTGCCAGCAAGAATTAAAAGATCCCAAAAACGTTATTGCGGTGTGAAGTCCCGTGAAGTGGAGACGTTTAACATAAGTCTCTTACAAGTCATGCCCTACTTACAACTATTTTCAAACAAGACCATGTTCATCTAACTTGAGTCGTGTGAATGCTTTTGTCAGACACGCTTCCTGCACTCTCAGCTCTTATAAATTTATCAGGACAATAATTTTATACGTTCTAGATTACACATCAACGACAAAGCGAAGAAGAGAGAGCATGGACAAACATTCGAGGAAGTCGTTTTATTTATTAGAGAGAAAGAAACTATATTCACTCACAGGCAGATATACGTTGCGTTGTCTTGATGCAAGTTCAAACACGGAATCAAAATTCAATGCGATCTTGAAGGAAAGTTAATTCCAAATATTGTTTTTACAAAAGTTTTAAGGTAAAAGTGAAAATAATGCATAAGTAACAATTCCCATGAAAATAACAATCTCTTTAACTCGTATATCCGGTAAACCAAACCCGGAGGTGGGCGAGCAAAGTGAGCAGGGGTCAGAGCCCCCTATTTTCCATTATTTTTGAACAATTAAAGGCTGTTCCCCATTTCTGGGGCCTAGACAGGCCAAAGCCTGCCAATAAAGTTTAGGGGTCTGATTTATATGTCTTGATAGAGGTAACAAACCTTCTTGCCATTTTGAGTGCAATGAATCATAATAAACAATGTATAAACAGAATAAGAAACGGATGGATGAAAAGATATGACTCTCCTCCAACTGTCTAACGGTGACCTCTATGCATCCATCTGTTCTATCTGTTCTAATCCCCCCGTCTAGGGTTCAGATTTACGTTTTATGTCAATTTTAATCCTTTTTGGTTCTTTTATTTATGTTAACATTACTTCAGTTAATTATATGCATTATTCATTGTTTTTAATTTTGTCTGTGCACTGTATGCAAACTGCCTGAGTTATGTTCCATGTGTTTTGTGAGTGGTCCCCCTAGAAGTGGAGCCATCTGCTAATCACTACCAGGATCTGTCCTCCACCCTATTAATCAAGAGGGTCTTCCACAGTTCCTGCTGGTTCATTCGAATGCAATAGAGAGTTGATGAGTTTTCTTGTGTTTTCTACTGTGCTTTGTGATTTGGTGGATTTATTTTACCTTATTGCTGCCTTTTGACCACTCTTTAGATACTACATTGGGACTTAGTTTTTTAACAGGCATTGTATGCCTTTTGTGTTCTTCAGAGCATCACAGTATTACAGACGATTTTTCCTGCGAAGAATAAATCTTTTTTAAATATAAAGATTCTGCCTCACTCACTCAGAATATGGAACCAATGTAGGAAGTATTTTAAGATGGAGAAGGTTTTATCTGTGGCACCTCTGCAGGAGAACCACCTTTTTTCAACCCTCTCAAACATATGCAGTTTTTAATTTCTGAAAAACATTTGGGATTAAATCACTTAGAGATCTGTACATAGACAATGTGTTCACATCCTACGAACAATTACACTCCAAATTTAACTTTCCAGCACCACATTTCTTTCACTACCTTCAAATTAGAAACTTTGTTAAACAGAACATGGCCAAGTTTCTTCACCTCCCACCTACGTCCATGCTGGAAAAAATATTGATCAGTCCTGAGGACTCAGACAGCATTTCTGTAATATATAAAAACGTTTTACAGTCCCTCCCTTTCATAGTTCCAAGAGAACAGTGGGAAAAGGATCTCTCACTCAACAGTTCAGAAAAGGAGTGGAAAGCAGCAATGCAGAGAATTCACTTGAGCTCCACATGTGCAGAACATACAATTATTCAACTTGATGATCTGTCTCGTTTAAAATTGTCCAAAATGTTTCCTGTGCAAAATCCAACCTGCGAACGCTGCAATCGAGTTCCAGCTTCACTGGGCCGCATGTTCTGGGCCTGCACCAAATTAACAGCATTCTAGACCAAAATTTTTAAATGTCTTTCAGACAGCCTTGGTGTCACAATCCCTCCTAATCCACTAACAGCTGTGTTTGGTGGGCTCACAGAGGGGCTTACAGTGGAGAAGAACAAACAAACTGTAATGGCCTTTACTACACTATTGTCATGTAGACTTGTCTTGCTCATCTGGAAGAATCCCAACTCTCCTCTTTTAAGTCAGTGGGTACCTGATGTTATCTACTATTTGAAACTGGAAAAAATCAAATTCTCACTTAGAGGATCTGTGCAAAACCTTTTCAAAACCTGGCAGGATCTCATCAATAACAATTTATAATAAGCTTTTAAAGCACCGAGGCAGCAGATTCTCTCCCCACTTTTACTCCATGTATCTTTATTCATTTATTAATGTATCTATTTACTTAGTTTTACTAGTTTTAAGTTCTACTCTGCTGGCCTGGCTCTCTTTCTCAGGGGTGGGGGTTGATTTGTTTCAGACCTTTTTTGTTAAACTTGAGTCATTTGTATGGAATGCTATTTGTTTTTATTAAAATCAATAAAATAAAATCTGCGGTGGGCTGGCACCCTGCCCGGGGTTTGTTTTCTGCCTTGTGCCCTGTGTTGGCTGGGATTGGCTCCAGCAGACCCCTGTGATCCTGTAGTTAGGATATAGCGGGTTGGATAATGGTTGGATGGATAAAATAAAATAAAAAAAAAGATTCAGTGTTTGGCCTTGTTACTGGCCAGACTTGAAGGTTCCCCCTCTACAGGGTACTTTTGAGGGCTACAGTACACACTTTGGAACTCTTTAGCACTGGTACACTTAGTTCATAACAAAATCTTTCCAAATTAATTCACTACTTTTCCCTTAAAATGACATCAGGTAAGCTGATTTGGCTTTCTGTTTTATTAAGCTACTGTATAAACTTTAATACATCCTCATTCTCATGGCACCAGACAGTGAAAATGGCCTGCATTTTGGTTGGGTGTGCAAGTATGAATATCACTGTACTCTATACACATGACAATAGGATAGAAGCTCTCCCTTCATCTTTGTTATTTTGTGTTTCCTGATTTGATTTGTGAATCTTGTGTTTCTTTGGTTTTACTGGTTTGTACTCCTGCCACATCTTAAGGTACTGTTAATAGGATCCTGTATTTAGACTTGTTTGCTTAAGGTTTTTGCCTATTTTTCTGGCCTTCACTTTGTGAACGTTCAAAGCCTTACACCCATTACGGGTTTGCAAAGACAAGAAAGCCTACCTTTTGAGGTTTTGAGTTGAGGGTTAGGCCGTCTGGGGGCTGAGACCAGAACTAAGGGCAAGCCTGGACTTTTCAGTGTTTTTTTTTTGGAAAACTTGCTCCCTTTTGTGTGCTGTGTGTGATAGAAATTCATAATAGGCCTTAACTTTCTTCTAAAATGTTCTTATTTGTCATGACCTTGGAGAGTGGCAACATGTTGAATGTTGGCCGTTTGCTACTATTAGCAAACCATTCAAAGCCAAGCAATTTGATACAAATAGAGTGCATAAGAGTGCTATATGACAATTGAATATGATACACCTGAAGGTAACCAAAATTGTGGGGTAGCTAGAGTTTGAGGAGTACCTCACTAAAAACCATCTCCTCCTTGAGGTTCTCATATCGCTGCTCCAACCGTGAAAACTTCTTCAGCAGACCCTGATAGCGTCTCCGCTCCTCCTCCAGTTCCAGGCTAAGGCTTGCCTTCTCCAGCGCCACCTGTTGATTGATCTTATCTGAAAGTTGTAATAAAGGGCACAATCACATACACATAGAATGTCAACAGATACCAGACCTCTCACTCTGGACATTATGTTGAGTTCACATACCTTCCATTTCCTGCTTCATTTTCACCAAATGACTATGCAGATCCTCCTTTTCTTGAATAAGTGCAGATTTCTCCAGCTCAAGGGATTTCACAGTCTGAGGGAGAAGAAGGACTCAAAAAGTGAGATGGCACACAAATGCTGATCAGACAATGCTCTGGAACTTGACCATATTCGCCGTCTCTGGTAACAAGGTTTATGCTGTACGAATCCACAAATCAGAAATGTTGAGGCTAAACCCCGACACTAAGCCTGATACTACAACAAACAACAGTTCTAAAGAGGCCAAGCCAAACCTGATACAGGAAACAACAAAGGCTAACCCTGCTTGCAGGACTTCTCATATTGAAAATCGCAAATCTAAACAACTGAATAAACCATGATGTCTAGACTGCAGCTAAAGAAAAGTACAGAGGCGGACGACCAAGAATAATCCTGACCAAAGGGCTGTTTCTGCAGACAAACATCAGGCTTATCCTGTTCACTGGACTGCACAGATACATTAGACCAATTATTGCTGCTGTTGAGCATCTATAGAAAAGTATTATGAACAGTGAAGGATATCCCATAGTGATGTGCTTTCAGCATATAAAAAAGAACCACAAATCCAAACAACGACGGCTAACCCTTCCTGCTGGGCTGCACTCATATAAAGGCAGATCATGTCTGCTAGTAAGCAGCTATGGAAAATTACTAATTTCAACAAACAGGAATTTCTCTTATTGATGTGTTTCTGGCATAAACTCTACAAAGCCAAGCCATAAAAGCTAACCCTGATTGCAGGACGGCACCTATTGAAAATGACAGATCTAACCAGCCAAAATCAGTCAAAGCTAGTCTGAAGCTAAAGAAAGGTACAATTATGGACAAACATGGAATACCTTGACTGAATGGCAGCTTCTACTGAATACCATGAAGCTGAGCAATGGCTAACGCTTTATACTGACCCCCATTCATACAAACATATAAAGGCTAACACTGACTTATAGGATGCAACTATTGAAAACTGCAAATCTGACAAATCAAGGCCAAACCCGACCATTAACTCCCTGATAAGCAAAAATACTAATGCGGCCAACCTGGAATAATACTGCTAATCGTAACATACCTTTCTCAAACTCGCATAATCTTCAGAGTGAGAAGCTATTACAATAACAACTACAGTGATCCCTTGCTATATCGCGCTTCGACTTTCGCGGCTTCACTCTATCGCGGATTTTAAATGTAAGCATATCTAAATATATATCACAGATTTTTTGCTGGTTCGCGGATTTCTGCGGACAATGGGTCTTTTAATTTATGGTACATGCTTCCTCAGTTGCTTTGCCCAGTTGATTTCATACAAGGGATGCTATTGCAAGATGGCTGAGAAGCTACCCAATCAGAGCACGTATTACATATTAAATAAAACTCCTCAATGATATACGATATGCTTCCCGTGTGGCGCTTCACATACTTAAAAGCCCAAACAGCACGTATTGATTTTTGATTGTTTGCTTTTCTCGGTCTCTCTCACTCTCTCTGACATTCTCTGCTCCTGACGAGGGTGTGTGAGCAGAGGAGCTGTTTGCACAGTGGCTGTTTGCTTAGAAGATACGGACGCTCCTCTAAAAAATGCTGAAAGAATACCTTCACATTGCTGCCTTCCTTGTAGCTGCTTTGTCCGGTGGTGCCTCGCATACTTAAAAGCCCAAAAAGCCCTATTGATTTTTGATTGTTTACTTCTCTCACTCTCTCTCTCTCTCTCTGACATTATCTGCTCCTGACGCACACTTTGAAGAGGAAGATATGTTTGCATTCTTTTAATTGTGAGACGGAACTGTCATCTCTGTCTTGTCATGGAGCACAGTTTAAACATTTGACTAAAGGGTGTTATTTCATGTCTAGAGGGCTCTAATAATGTTAGAAAATGTATTTAGAAGGTCGTAAACAGGTTTTCTATGCTCTAACTGCGAAAATATTCGATTTATAAATAAAGAATCCTACTTCGCGGAAATTCATTTATCACAGAAGAGTCTGGAACGGATTAACCGCGATAAACGAGGGTTGACTGTATAACAAAAAGAAATGTGGCTTATCCTGACTGATGATCAATGTAGCAATGTAGAAAGCTACATATTTATTTATTGATGTTAATCTGCTGCTAAAAATAATTATACAGTGAACATGTAACAATAACCATGTTTGCTTTAGCATCTCCACTTTAACAATAAAAGTCAGCCAAGGCTAACCCAGAAAGATGAGCCGAGCCAAAGCAATACTACAAAGCAGCACATCATAGGATAACTCTAGCGGTCTGATTGCTACTTTAGAAAACTACACATCTGACTACAGTAGCGAAAGTCAATTTGACTTACTGGGCTGCTCCAACAGGAAGCTACACTGGTGTACAATGAAGGCTGACCCTAACTGTTGGACTGCTCCCTTAGAAAAGAATAAATGTAAACCGGTAAGAATGGAGGGCTAACCCAGATGGATGTGCTTCTAAAGTGAAAAATCTAAAAAAACAAATGGTAACCCTGAAGACCAGACTGATCCTAAACAAAACCAAACTGTTGTCGTGAACTAGGAGTCCCAAGCACTGAAGAGCTCCAAAGCATGGAGTCCCAAACACTTATAATAACGCCCTTTAGAGGGGGATATCACCATCAAATACCGGCTAGTACTAAGGTCAAGTACTGAACCTTTATAAAGTAAAAAGTTTTTAGGGTTTGGGTTGATTTGTTTTGAATCTATTTTTGTAAAACTTGATTTGTTTGTATGGAATGTTATTTGATTTAAATAAAATAAATAAGGGTGGCATGGTGGCGCAGTGGTAGCGCTGCTGCCTCACAGTAAGGAGACCTGGGTTCGCTTCCTGAGTTTGCATGTTCCCCCGTGTCTGCGTGGGTTTCGTCCCACAGTCCAAAGACATGCAGATTAGGTGCATTGGCGATCCTAAATTGTCCCAAGTGTGTGCTTGGTGTGGGTGTGTGAGCCCTGTGGTGGGCTGGCGCCCTGCCTAGGGTTTATTTCCTGTATTGGCTGGGATTGGCTCCTGTAGTTAGGATATAGCTGGATGGATGGATAAAATAAATTAAAAAGTCTTTTTTTTTCAATAAAGAGCTCTGTAAATACAATATATAATGCTCCATAGAGTACAGAAGGCAAAAAAAAGTTGCTAGTAAGGGCAATCCAAGACAAATAAGACCCCATACACAATACAATGGCAAAGTTAAAAAAAAAATGGTCAAAATCCAAAAAAGCACAGAACTAAACTAAGATAACGCTCAACAAATTCCCAATTACATTTTAAATGTACTGCCAGGAGCTGCGGGAGACCCTCTGGACAGGCAGTGGGCAGTTCCTGGCAGTAATTGACATATAGCGGACCAGCCACTAAAAACAAGGCACATACAAAAAGACAATGGGAATACAGCAAAATTGAAAACAAGAAACAATGCAAAAAAATAAAACATAACATAAAGGACATGAAACAAGGACTTGAACCCCAGCCAGGGAGGGATTCCTGGCTAACATATAACACCTATATGAGTTAGTCTGCCTGTAGGAGGAAGGAAAAACGAAAATAAACAATTCTGAGTAATTCTGTCTGTAAGATGATATAAAGGCCATCCAAGACCAATACTGACTGATGTTCTGCCTCCTATAATAAAGTACAAAGCTGAACAACAAAGCCTAACTCTGATTGCTGGACATCTCTGTATCAAAAAGACAAACCAAACCAAACCATCCGTAGTCAACCAGTTCTTCAGACCTACTGCTATAGAAAATTGTACATGTGAATAGCTCAGAATAACTATGTTGCTAAGGTGTTCCTGTAATCTGCCAAGGCTAACCCTGACTGATTCGCAGAGCCAACACAAAATTACAAAACTGGACCAAAAAGCTAACCCTGACTGCTGGACAGTTTCCATAGAAAACCAAAAGTACAAGGAGGTAGAGCAGAAACTGACTGATTATCTTCAGATTTAGTAAAGTAAAAATAAGTACAGCTGAAGAAACTGTATCTAGCATTGATCTTTATATTTGATTACAGTATACTATATTTGACTGTTACCTTTTATCAACTTAACTTACAAGCTGCTGACTGTGTACACACAGACATACATACATATATACTAGAAGGTTCCCCCCTGCTTTCTTCACTCGCCAATCCTCCCGGCCTGTGCTACGCGCCAGCCACTTCACGTCTCTGACGCTCACGTTGTGAAGAGGGGGGCTGAATGCACCCCAAGGAGACGCTGTCACTCCTCTGAAACCACCTCTTAAATGGTGATACAATGGGAAACAAATACAGTTTTTTTTTTTTACCTCCTCTTTGCTCGATCATCTGCTGCCATGCTGCATGATCTACATCTCGTGCGGCGCTTTGAATGTTTAAAAGCCTGTACAGCAGCTATCCTACTCTTTGTCTTTTATTTCTGGCCACATGCGTGGTTAAATCTCTTGGCACTCTTGGTTAAGTCTCGTCTCATGGGATGTGAGTTCTTGATATTTTTAAGTTTATAATTTAAAAATGGAATGAGAATCTGAAAATCTAACAACATCACAATAAAATTTGATAAATTCTGAAAAGAATGATACCAAACATATATATGTAGATTTTAAAATAAGCCAGATTTAAAGCGTGACAATAAAGTGACAAAAAATCGTTGCACAAAATTGTTGCACTTTAGGCTTAGGATTTTATATATATACTAGCGACTGGGAGCCCGATCAAATTGGGCTACAAATTCTACGTTTGTGAGATTCATACTTTCTCTGCAAAGAATTATTTGTTTTTTTTAAGTCCTTGAAATGATTTTGTTATCATGACACTGATTTGTGCTTAAAATAGACCTTTTCGGCCGATGTAATGAAGAGCTTCCTGTTTAAACGG
>JANRMT010062789.1:19755901-19766712 GCA_026402145.1 Polypterus bichir lapradei
AGCTATTGCCAGCACTGCTGCACCAAGAGATGTGTGGGTACGAGAAAGGAGCCAGCGATGGTGGGATCTTGGCTGTTGTCACAGCTGCAGCTCTCCTCCATTGCTGTTTTGCTGCACTTCAGTACTGGCTGGGGATGGCAACACTCAGCCTGTGCGTATGGGCAACAAAACATATTCCGATTTGAACATTCTCATTCATGTTGCGTGGCCACAAACTGAATATGCATCCAATCTAGGAGTACATGTGAAAGTGAATCAAATCTGGTCTGAAAACATTATATTTGTCTCACATCAAGGCACAAAAAAGGATTTGAGTCACTTCAGCCTGGTAATGTGAGCATAGACAAATGCTCTCTTTCTCTCTCTCTCTATGGAACGTTCTGGAAATCCTGTTTCTTTAACCTAGTCTTAAGTGAATGACATGTTAGATGACTTCTCCAGCGATTTTCAGTCATTGCCTTCATTTATATATTTTTAGCCAGCACGTTCCCATGAAGCCGATCACTTAATGTGACATACACAGCAACTGAGACCAACTAGTCTGTGACTTGCTAAGGTAAAATCAAACAGAATTGGTTTTCTCTTTGGTCACAGGGACAGGCACTTTATGTGCAAGATTTTGAGAATCAATGAACAAGTGTTCTGTCAAACCACCCAACCTTTTGAAATGTGCCCCAAAGCTGTTCTGTGCATGCGCAGTGTACATTTCACCTCAAATGTCACTGTACCCATCGATTTGTGAAACCTTAGAAACAAACATTGGCTGTTAGTGAGTTATACCATAAAAATCTTATGCTCATTTCAACGTTTTGACATTTAAACATGAAAATATTTACATGTGCACATTTGTTTTACTGCAGAACGCAGAAGTTATCTGAAATGGTGTGCTCTGATCCAGTAATGGCATGCAACCTCTGTAAATACAGAGGGGAAAATGGGAAGAGTATTGTAAAATCTTATGTTCAATGAACCTTTTGCCATATGTACGGTACTGGTGTGTGGTGGGCTGGCGCCCTGCCCAGGGTTTGTTTCCTGCCTTGCGCCCTGTGTTGGCTGGGATTGGCTCCAGCGGACCCCCATGACCCTGTAGTTAGGTTATAGCGGGTAGGAAAACACTATGTAACAAATTTTTATTTTTATTTTGTTCCTGGGTACAAAGTGTGTTTTCCTAACCTGTTATGCCTAAAAAAAATAGAAAATAGCTTTTGTTCCACAAAAACTTTACTTTTGTGATCAGGACAATGATATTTTGAAATTTGTCTGTTTTCGAGAAAATTCTCGATTCGCATTCAATACTGAGTAGTCTTCTGAATATTCTTGAACTGTTAGAATTGTCCAGAAGTTTCTACAATTTTCCAGAATTATCTAGAACTTTCAAGAGACTTTTAGAACTTTCTAGAACATTCTCGGACTGTCCAATAGTAGTCATACAAGTATAAAAGCACAGGTGACTCGAACCAACATTTCGGTTTATGTTATTTTTTTGATTTGATTTAGATGCCATCAAGAGGTTGCTTGCACCCAGCAGATGCATTTTGCTACGTCTGCGGACAATTTATAAAGACAAGAGCGAGAAAGTATTCCGTGAAAGCATGTCGTAAGATGTGAGAGGCCTACAAGGCATACTTCGGCATGTCTGTCGGGGATCAAGACAAGCCCTGGGCACCTCATTTCACATGCGAATATTGCAAGAAAACTCTTGAAGGTTGGTACAGGGGAGAAAAGAGAGCCATGAAGTTTGCTATCCCGCGAATTTGGAGGCAACCGACTGACCACTCAAGCAACTGCTACTTCTGCATGGTGGATCCTACCAATTCGCCAAGCTGCTGAACAGGACAGAGAAAATGGCTGGAACAGTTTCGTTGCAGTGGTTCACGGCTTCCTGGGTAATCACAAGGCTGAAAACTATGTGCAGTTGGTTCAGATTCTCACAAAGAATTACGCCAAAATGGGATGTAGAATGTCTCTCAAAGTCCATATCCTTGACGCTCATCTTGACAAATTCAACGAGAACATGGGAGCTTACTCAGAGGAGCAAGGCGAGAGCTTTCATCAGGATATATTGGACTTTGAACGTCGTTACCAAGGACAGTATAACGAAAACATGATGGGGGACTACATTTGGGGGCTTCTTCGAGAAAGTGATTTGCAGTACAGTCGCAAATCTAGAAAACCAACTCATTTCTGAACCTTTTTGAATGGTTTTGACTGTCTTTGTCTATTTACTATGCAAGTGTTGTTCTTTATCAGACCGCATGAACGATAAGATAAAAATTCCCTTGTTTTGTCACTATAAATACGAAATTTTCTGGGCTGTGGTCATAAAATCAAAGTTTGTGCTGAATGTAGTCGTTTTTCCATAGGCCTTAGACATAAGCAGTTGAAATATAACTCTTGGAAGCCAGGAACAAAAATTGTGTTACATAGTTAATGGATGGATGGATGGATGGTACTGGTGTTGCTGCACAATGCATAAGTTAGCTGAAACGTATGTGACAGTGAAATGCGTATAAAAAGTCATACAAAAAATATTGCTCAATTTCAAGGACTCAGGCACCATCTCTACAATATATAAAATCATTTTACAGTCCCTCCCTTTCAAGGATCCAAGAGGACACTGGGAAAAAGATATCTCAATTAATATATCAGAAAAGGAGTGGAAAGTAGCAATGCAGAGAATTCACTCGAGCTCCATATGCGCAAAGCATACAATTATACAACTCAAAATTATATATCGAGCACATCTGTCTCGTCTAAAACTTTCCAAAATGTTTCCAGGGCAAGATCCAACCTGCGAACGCTGCAATCAAGTCCCAGCCTCACCTGGTCACATGTTCTGGGCCTGCACCAAATTAACATTATTCTGGACCAAGATTTTTAATTACCTTTGTCTCACAATCCCTCCAAACCCATTAACAGCTGTGCTTGGTGTTCTTCCAGATGGGTTTAAAGTGGAGAAGGACAAACAAACTGTGATTGCATTCACTACACTTTTGGCACGCAGACTTATTCTGATAAACTGTAAGAATCCTAACTCTCCTCTTTTAAGTCAGTGGGAAACCGATGTGTTATACTATTTGAAATTGGAAAAAATCAAATACTCAGTTAGAGGATCCGTACAGACTTTTTTCAAAATATGGCAAGATCTAATCAGTAATATTTTAAAATAAGCTCTAAAAGCACAGAGGAAGCAACTATTTCTGTATTTCTTTGTCTTCTGCATTCATCTCTATTGACTTATGAAACGTATTATTTTAGGTATGTTTACAAGCCTTAAATTTTACGCCGTTTGCCTTGCTCCCTCTCTCAGGGGTGGGGGTCGACTTGGTCTTAACTCAATTTTACTTTTTGTAAAAATTGATTGATTTTTATGGAATGATTGCAATAAAATTAATTAAAAAAAAGTCATATTCTACAGTATAAATCAGAAAAGACCTTATATCACATGTATATAGTATATTACATGTATTAAATTTTTTGATAAGGCATATTTGTCAATGGAATCATGCTTCCTTTACGTGTGTGCTGAATAATGTAATCTACTCAATATTTACAGTCATATGAAAAAGTTTGGGAAACCCCCTCAGCCTGCATAATAATTGACTCTCCTTTCAACCATAAAGATAACAGTGGTATGTCTTTCATTTCCTAGGAACATCTGAGTACTGGGGTGTTTTCCGAACAAAGATTTTTAGCAATGCAGTATTTAGTTGTATGAAATTAAATGAAATGTGAAAAACTAGCTGTGCACAAATGTGGGTCCCCGCGTCATTTTGCTGATTTGAATGCCTATCACTGCTCAATGCTGATTACTTGCAACACCAAATTGGTTGGATGAGCTCGTTAAGCCTTGAACTTCATAGACAGGTGTGTCCAATCATGAGTGGTAAAAGGTATTTAAGGTGGTCAATTGCAAGTTGTGCTTCCCTTTGACTCTCCTCTGAAGAGCGACAGACAGCATGAGATCCTCAAAGCAACTCTCAAAAGATCTGAAAACAAAGATTGTTCAGTCTCGTGGTTTAGGTGAAGGCTACAAAAAGCTATCTCAGAGGTTTAAACTGTCAGTTTCAACTGTAAGGAACGGAATCAGGAAATGGAAGGCCACAGGCACAGTTGCTGTTAAACCAACCGAGGTCTGGCAGGCCAAGAAAAATACAGGAGCGGCATATGCGCAGGATTGTGAGAATGGATACAGACAACCTGCAGATCACCTCCAAAGACCTGCAAGAACATCTCGCTGCAGATGGTGTATCTGTACATCGTTCTACAATTCAGCACAATTTGCTCAAAGAACATCTGTATGGCAGGGGGAAGAGAAAGAAGCCCTTTCTGCACTCACACCACAAACAGAGTCGCTTGTTGTATGCAAATGCTCATTTAGACAAGTCAGATTCATTTTAGAACAAAGTGCTTTGGACTGATGAGATAAAAATGGAGTTATTTGGTAAGAACAAAAAGTGCTTTGCATGGCAGAAGAAGAACACCACATTCCAAGAAAAACACCTGCTACCTACTGTCAAATTTGGTGGAGGGTCCATCATGCTGTGGGGCTGTGTGGCTAGTTCAGGGACTGGGGCCCTTGTTAAAGTCGAGGGTCAGATGAATTCAACCCAATATCAACAAATTCTTCAGGATAAAAAGTTCAAAATCTACAAAGGCATTCATGCAGAGGGAGAAGTACAATGTTGTGGAATGGCCGTCACAGTCCCCTGACTTGAACATCATCGAAAATCAATGGGATGATTTGAAGCAGGCTGTCCATGCTCGGCAGCCATCAAATTTAACTGAACTGGAGAGATTTTGTATGGAAGAACAATCAAAAATACCTCCATCCAGAACCCAGACATTCATCACAGGCTATAGGAGGACAGCGTCTAGAGGCCAAAGGAGGCTCAACTAAGTATTGATGTCATATCTCTGTTGGGGTGCCCACATTTATGCACCTGTCTAATTTTGTTATGATGCGTATTGCATATTTTCTGTTAATCCAATAAACTTAATGTCACTGCTGAAATACTACTGTTACCATTAGGTATGTCATATATTACTGTGGTGGGTTGGCGCCCTGCCCAGGGTTTGTTTCCTGCCTTGTGCCTTGTGTTGGCTGGGATTGGCTCCAGCAGACCCCCGTGACCCTGTAGTTAGGATATAGTGGGTTGGATAATGGATGGATGGATGTCATATATTAAAAGGAAGTTGCTACTTTGAAAGCTCAGCCAACGATAAACAAAAATCCAAAGAATTAAGAGGGGTTCCCAGACTTTTTTATATGACTGTATATATGAAATACTAAGCCTGAAAGTGCAACGATTTTGTGCAGCGATTTTATGTGACGTTTTTATGTCACATTTTTTGTCACGCTTTAAATTGCTTATTTTAAAACCTACATAGATATGTTTGGAATTATTCTTTTCAGAATATATTGAACTTTAATATGATGTTAGATTTTCAGATTCTTATTCCGTTTTTAAATTATAAACTAAAAAATATCAAGAACTCACGTCCCACGAGACAAGACTTTGTGCCAAGAGATTTAACCACGCTCGAGGCCAGAAATAAAAGACAAAGAGTAGGACAGCGGCTGTACAGGCTTTTAAATGTTTGAAGCACCACACAAGATGTAAATCACGTGGCACAGCGGCAGCAGCAAGCACGCTAGCAGCTGATCGAGCAAAGAGGAGGTAAAAAATAAAACTGTATTTGTTTCCCATTGTATCACTGTTTAAGAGGGGGTTTCAGAGGAGTGACCACGTCTCCTTTTGGTGTGTTCAGCCCCCCTGTTCACAACGTGAGCGTCAGAGATGCAAAGTGGCTGGCGAACGAAGCGAGCAGGGGGGAACCCCCTAATTCATATTATACATGTTGTGCAGTTGTTTAAAGAAGTTTGGTGAAGTTGATTGTTCGATTTATGTTTGCTAAAATTTAAATATTCATGTCATATAATAATAATAAATTATAAATAATAAATAAAGGGCCAAATATGAATGTCAAAAGAGCCGATCACATTATGATGACATCTCAGCAGTTTGTTCAGTTGCATTTCTCAGCCATGACGCGCATGTACAGCAACAGAGCACTAACTCTGACTTCGGCACAAAGCTCAATGCTTATCATGTGAACGCAGCCAAAGGGAGTATTTTTGATAGGGTAGCCATCGCTTTATGCTACAATGTTCTATCAAACCACCCAACCGTCAGTACAATTCACAGAACATAGAGACGAGGAGGCTGAACGCACCATACAAGGTACAGGTGCAGTGCCAACTCCGGAAGGCAGCATGGGAGCTGTAGATCTCACAAACAGAAGTCAAACTCGTCTGTCTGATGCTTTACATTTTACATACCATAACAGAATGGAAAAAAGATACAAAGGGCAGAGATTGATGCTGAACCCACTGCAGCTGTTAACTCTTCGTAAAGCACCAGCTCCATCAGGCAGCATGCTATTGGCTCTCTGAAAACGGGGCGAGCATGACTGTGCTGGAAGATTAACACTCAGTCAGTAACTACCGTGTTTCCCCGAAAATAAGACTGGGTTTTATATTAATTTTTGCTCCAAAAGATGCACTAGGGCTTATTTTCAGGAGATATCTTATATTTATTCATGTACAGCAATATACATTTATCCAAATACAGTCATGTCATCTTCTTCTGGAATATCGTCATAACTCTCCATGAACAAACCCTGAATTCCACCTTGAATTTCTTGCTACTCCAAGCTGCTTTCCGGATCCTACGGGGATCGATGTGCGCGCTTCGATGTTTGATGAATGGTTTGATGTGGTGAAGCAAAATGGCGACATACAAATGCATTTGTGGTGCCTTTATATTCAAGTAATGACATGATACATTTTAAAAGTCTCACATACCATCTCCAGTGCTGTCTTTTTTTTTTTTTTGTACCTTGCAATACCATCAGAATGTACGATGGCATATTTGAGCCACAGAGAAAAAAAATAAGAACATGGTGAAAATGTCTATTTTGTGATTGAAGTGGAAATTTCGGCTTTAACCTCAAAATGTACACTTTAATCTCGTAGTTTACTTTATCATTAAAGTAGACCGTCGTAAACGTCATCTTAAAACCGAGCCAGTTGTTAAATTGCTACCTGCTTCTGGGGCTTCCTCCTGACCTGACAGCAGCGGCAAGCAGCATCGCCACACAGAACACTTTACATGTATGATATTCCAGCTCTCTGCACATTTAGAATCCTTAGATTTATACTTCATATCAGTTTCATGATGAAATGCATTAAAATACGCATGTTACATTTTACAGATAAATCGTTAAGTTTGTTTAAATAATGAATACTGTTAATAGTTACACATATGGGAGGGCACGGTGGCAGAGTGGTAGCGCTGCTGTCTCGCAGGGTGTCACATCCCTTGTGATCCCTGCCTGGAGTTGGCATGTTTTTCATGGTGGGTTTCCACAGTGGGCTCAGTTTTCCATCCAAAGACATGAAGGTTTGGGGATTTGGTGAAGCTCTAATGACGCCAGTGTATGTGAGTGCTTGTGTTCACCTCGCAATGAGATGATGCCCCGTCCAGGGATTTTGTTTCTGTCTTGCGCCGATGATGCTGGAATAGGTGCATTCCCGAATTGATGGATGTAATCATTAAACATCCTTTTCAGAGATGTTGTGGCAAGGTGTCCCCGGAATTTAATGGATGTTTCGGGCACACGCGTCGCATCGCATGAAGTATAAACCTGGTCTTAGCCGCCTTACTTTTCAGCTGACGATCTTGACTTGGGCTTATTTTTGAAGTAGGGCTTATATTACAGAGCAGCCTGAAAATCATACTGCGGCTTATTTTCGGAGTAGGTCTTATTTTCGAGGAAACTCGGTATAACATGGGTTGCAATTTTCAGTTGTGTAATATGACATGGTGCAGCAAGGAGATCAGTGACTGCAATCAGCAAATCGGACCTAATCCACAACAAATAGTCGCGTAAGGTGACATGGCTTTGCTTGAGTGTTTAGCAATGCAGAACTAAAAAGTTGTTCTGTCCTTGGTGGGGGACTGGTTAGTTGGGGTTCCATATCATGCTTTTAATGTTCTCTTTTTGGATTCTCTTATCTTCTCTTGGGTGCCCCTCACTGGTCTACATCGGCAGCAGTAACTTTCAGTCCTATAAAGTCCCCATTTACAGGGTGACTGCTGCCAATACTATTTTCTCTTTGACTGTTGATTGTTATTTTTTCTAATTGAACTTAAAATTAAAAAAATCACAAAAATCCCCCCCAAAAAAAACAAAAAACAAGAACATTGTGAGTTAGCTGTGACCGTCTGGCTGATAGGACGTACCTCAGAGAGTCTGGCGATGTCTGCACCGTGTCCTTCTTCAGTCGCCTGCCGCTCCTCCCGCTCTTGTGTCACCATACTTCTCAGTGCTGCCAGCTCCTCAGCCTGCCCCTCACTCACACCCTCCGCTTGCTGATCAGCTTGGAGTCGTGAAAGCTCCCCCTGCAGGCGTTCCACCTCCTTGCAGTGAATTGTCTTTGCCATTTGCAGCTGATCCTTTAATGCCTTGTTCTCACGGGCCTACAACAAGAGCCACAGAATGACTTCAATAACTGCAGAGTCTTTCTGTTCCTTTCCAGTTTGCCCCATGGCATAATATTACCTGTTCATCTGCCTTGAGTTGGAGTTGCATGAGCTTGACCTCCATGCCTCTGTTCAGCTCCCTGTATCTCTCCACAGAACGGGCTTCAATCCGTAGTTGCCGCAGTTCCCTGCGTGCCCACATCCGCCGGCAGCAGCACTGAAGGTAAATAACAGCACTACGGATGCGCTGGAACCATCGCCTTGCCAGCCAACCACGTACATAGGCTGCCAGGATGGTGGCCCTCTTTTCCATTCGGAGCTGTTAGACAAGAAAGAAGAAGCATCAAGGCCTTACATGGCCGTGGACAGGTTCACTGTCACACAATGACGATGACTGAGACACCACTTACAGCACTTAGCATACCTGCCGAGCCGTGCGTCGAGCCAGTGCCCCTCGAGTGTAGGCTTGCAGGGTTATTGTGGCTGCTCGTATCAAAAGATAAGGTCTGCGCACTTGAACCATCCTACAGTTCTTCTGTATCACCAAAGCTGCCCGTGTCCATCGGAGAATTTGTGCTAGCCTGGAAAGGGGAAAAACAAACAAGTTACCACTACACAGCACTACCACCACCGTGGCACCAAGTGCTGAAGTCTTCTTCTGTTCACCTTCTGGCCAAGAAACCTCGGCAGTACGTCTGCAGTGTCATGGCAGCCTTACGTGTCCTCTGGTACCTCCTTCTTTCGAGCTGCCCGCGCACCCACGCCTGGATCAGAATACAGGCTGCACATAACCGCTCAGCCCTCAGCCTCTCCAGGTATGCCACCTGGCCCGCCCTGAAGAAAATTTTTGATTTTCCAAACTGATACTGATCTGAATCTAGAATGAGTGCTCCCAAGAGGTTTCGACATGCAGACTGCGGGTCCTTCAGAGACAAGTCCTCCGGTCGGAACAGGGGCCAATATCTGCTGTAGAATTCTAGATAGGTCCACCTGAAAACAGCAATCGACTATTAAAACCAAAAGGAGGCACCCTGTCCACTCCAAATACACATGAGGCTATCACTCAAGACCTTCGCTCACCTGGATGGGTACCCTGCAGCACTGATCCATATGGTCTCCAGAATACCACAAGCTCGAAGCTGCTGGACCACACGTTTTGGGTCAAATCTGAAAACAGTATGAAAGGCCAGTGAGCAGGAAGACATACTGAAAAGGAAAGGGGAGGACATCTGAGGCCGGCTGGTCACTCACAAGAAGGACTTCTTCAGGTCATTGGGTTTAATGCAGCGGATATAATGTGGGGTTGTGAGATTCAGGGTGTTCATCAGCAGGTGCAGAGACTGGCGGAACTGCAGAAGGGAACAGACAGAAACAAAAGTGACACTGAGACCTCACAGACAGGAGGCCATATTTCTACTGGCAGTAACAATGATGTCACTAATCGCAACTACTGCAACAGTGTAAATGGGAATGTGATGAGGTGCGGACAACATAGTATCAAGTAACCAAAAATGCATACAAAAAAAAGCCTAGGGTGGCACGGTGGCACAGTGGGGGGGTTTGCAACTGCGTGGGTTTCCTCCGGGTACTCCGGTTTCCTCTCACAGTCCAAAGACATGCAGGTTAGGTGCATTGGCGATTCTAAATTGTCCCTAGTGTGTGTGTGGGTGTGTGTGGGTGTGTGTGCGTGCCCTGCGGTGGGCTGGCGTCCTGCCCAGGGTTTGTTTCCTGCCTTGTGCCCTGTGTTGGCTGGGATTGGCTCCAGCAGACCCCCGTGACCCTGTAGTTAGGATATAGCAGGAAAAAAAAAATATAGATGGAAAAAAGCCAAAGCCAGACAGAAACACATGTAAAGGTGATAAAATATTTCAAATCACAAAAGAAAATAACAATTAGTAACACTCAAAAACACAAACAGAATAGAAAATACAAATTAACGACGTCTGCCATGCATCCAGACACTGGGCTTATGTACACTACCAGTCAAAAGGTTTAGAACACCTCAGTTTTTCCAGTTTTTCTTCAAATTCAATCAGTCAAAATGCAATAAATGACCTAAAATAGTGAAAAGGTAAACAGTAATCTGCCAGAGGTTTACGTTTAGGTTAGCAAATACTGAAAAAAGAAATTTCAGAATATTACAAATGGGCCTTCTTCAGGAAACAACTAATAGGTTACAACCCACAGATATTCTGCAGCCATTACAGTAAGTCAAGCTTTGCAAGTGGAAACAAACAATTTGCTCAGGTGTCCCAGCTTCTG
>JANRMT010062789.1:19766812-19784904 GCA_026402145.1 Polypterus bichir lapradei
GATGAATACGGAAGTAAATAATGACGAAACCACAGAGCCATCTTTCAGATGAAGAAGTAACTTTGCATGCCGGTACTTTAAATTAAATAAAGAATTTATTCAAAAAAGTGTTTTAGTTGTTGATTTTATTAATAAAATTTATAATAAATTATCGGGAAGTTTAAAATAAAATTTATTTTGATTCACGATCCACATCTTGCGTTACGAAACGGATGCGGTCACGTGTATCCGCTTGCGCGATTGTAAACAAACAACCGAGAGCGTTAGTAGCGTCAGTCGGAGCCCAGATACATGTGTTTGTGGATGTAATTTCGAAACGAAGATGGACATTGTGTGGAAATATCTCCTCCTCCCTTCCTGCAGCCCAAAGATGTCAAATTAAATGGTGAGTACAGTATGAAATTGTTTCTAGAACAGAATGCCTTTTACTGTCTATACGCATCTACAATGAGATTAAAAGCAGCTCCTTCAGTGCAGAAAAAAGTTCTGTATAGGGCTTGTATGGTTGTTTTTTAGCCTTAGCATAACGCCGTATCCGCGGCCCCGCTTCTGCTTTCTTTCCCTCCTCCGTCTGTGTCGTCTCTTAGACCCGACAACAAACCATGGAGAGCCCGCTGGTCTCGCTATGTTGTCTGGGATGTTGTGCGTGTGATGAAAAACACTCAAAACAGATGTCTGGCTCTGGACACCGATGTCTATAAGGTTCTGAATGGTGTAGCGGATGTTTGCCGAACCGATCGTGCACAAACAAGGACAAAACAAAGTACAAAAACAACAAAAAAGTGCACTGAAAAGGAGAGCCCTGAGCCGCTGCGCGCCGCCATGCTCCTAGCCTAATCGAAGTAGGTTAGGCACTTTTTATAACTTTTTGGTTAGTACATTAGAAAAAATATTGGTGTTTTTTATTATGAAAAGGTTAAGTAAGTGTTGTAGTGGGAGGTTTGGAACGCATTATGGGTTAGCCTTTGCGAACGAATTAAGTTCGTAAGTCAAGGGTCCACTGTATTGCGTATTTAAGTTAATCAAATTTATAACAAATCTCCGGAAATCCACCCGCCGATGTACCGTATTTGCATATATAGTTTCAACACAAAGGTTCCAATTTACCAAACTTCTCCGCAATCACTTCCTAGTTTCCATCAAAAATGCCGGCAGTCTCAAATTCTCGCCGATAAACATTATAAATATACCTGAAGAGACACTTTTAAGGAAATTTAGAAAATTTTGCTTGGAGAAGGGGGTCGGCTTAAATACCGGTCATCGGCAAATACATGTAATTTAGTCGGTAGAGAAGGGGATCGGCTAATATACCGGGTCGGCTTGTATTCCGGGATCTACGGTAAATGGTAATTAACAAATAAAATGAGACAAAACATTATTACCCTTAGAACTACAGGCCTTTCATTTAGAGAAATTGCAAAAAAAAAAATCAAAGTGTCTGTGAGCCCAGTGGTGTGCTACACAATCCAAAGTCAACTGGAAACTGGAAGAAACTCTGATAGGAAGAGAACTGGCAGAGCCAAAGTCACCAGCCAATCAGAAGGCAAGTTTCTGAGGGTCACCTGTCTGCGTGATAAGCGCATCACAGCACAACAGCTTCAGGCACAGCTTAACAGTGGGCAGAGAAAGCAAGTCTCAGTTTCTACTGTGAATAGGAAGTTTGACAGGGAGAGTGGCAGGAAGAAAGCCATTCCTTAAAGGACAAAATCGGGCCTTGTGGACTACTGAAGACTGGGAGAAAGTCTTATGGACCGATGAGTCAAAATTTGAAATCTTCGGTTCATCATGCAGGGTGTTTGTACGTCGTTGAGTTGGTGACAGGAAGGTTCCTCAGTGTGTGACACCAACTGTCAAACATGGAGGAGGAAGTGTGACAGTCTGGGGGTTCTTTTGCTGAAAATGGTGACTTGCACATAGTGACTTGGCATTCTGAATGAAAATGGTTACCACAGTTTGGCCGATATATCAGCAAAAAGGTGACTAATTTGATGAATCAAAAACCTGAATCAAATTTCGTTCACTTAATGATTGTTTGACTTATTTTTTTATTTGCCATTGTTTATTTGTTCTATGCCTTGATTTCATGAAACAGTAAGTCATTAAACCGCATGCATTTCCATAAAAACTGAAGAAACGGAGGTGGTCTAAAACTTTTGAGCAACAGTGTAATAGTTGTGAGAACAGTGTCAGCTATAAGAGGGTACCACTCTAGTAGTATCCCCGTACAGATAGAGGGCGACACTGCTTGACGCACTATAGACAGGTGCACTGTCACACATACAGTATGTGCGTGCCATCACCATATCTCATTTCATAAACAGGAAATGGTACCCAAGTATCCACCTTGTGACCAAGCATTTATCACACAGATCTAAAATAATATCATGCAGGTATGTGTAAAAAGTATGTTGCACTCTACAGATGATGACCAACCTAATAGTCATTGAATCCCACCCTGCATGAAATAAGTACACCCACAAACCCACTCATACTTAAGCTAAAGTATTCCCACCTATATTATTGGACTTTGCACTAAAAATAGGGGCACCATCCCACCACTCATGAAGAGTCATATTCCTGAAATGTAGCACTGCCTAAGCAGACATTGTGTTCACCTTACAGAGAAGAGGTGCCATTGCCAATGCCCCTTAACTATATCTTCCACCTAAAGGGCTCATGTCACACTAAAGGCCTTCCAGTATATAGGGAGGTTTCCTCGGCTCCGTTGCAGATGCAGTGTGCCACCCAACCCTTTACAATAATTCATCCTAGACATGAGGTGTGGTATTGACCTCCCTCAAGTCTGTGGGCTTCGCCTTACACAAGTGAGTGTCTCCCCAGAAATTACTGGACCTGCTTATTCAGATGAAGGACTGAGGATCACAGAGAAAGGAAAATGGTCCACCTGAAAGCTCACGGTGTGCTTGTGCTCTCGGACAGCCTTCCTAGAGGAGAGTTGGTTCCTTGTTGGCAGTATAGACTTGGCACTAGGAAGGAAGGAGAATTCTCTGGGAACCTCATCTGGAAACAGCTCTGCCACGAATTCTGACTGTGAAAAATCCAAGGGCAGGTGATTTATATCTGAGATTCACACAAGACTGCCTGCTAAACACCAACTTCCTTGTCCATAGCATCTCCCCCTGCCAGCGTTTCAGCACCTAAGTGATTAGAAGGCACCTGCCCTGCTGGGTGTTACTCACTTTGCTGGCACGGAGAATGTTGATGGGCTCCTCAAACATGGTGTCACGATTCTTCTCTAAGAAACCTTCACACTGGTACTCCACCTACAGGGTTAGATGGTTAGATTACACTCACAAAGGCCAGAGGATCAGCTGGCCACCTCTCACCTACCGTATCCGCAAAGTGGAGGATGAGGAAGGCAGAGCTGGACAGACGGGGCTTTTGGAAATGCTGGCTGTGGTTGACATGGTGCTCATACAGCTTTTGTGCCCAACTGGTATCAGAGCCCTTGGGCATCTGTAATGACAGAGTCAGCATCTCAGTTGGACCCTCATTTTCACACCCCTACCCACCCATTGCAAACCACCCCTACTTTGCACTCTTCATCCAAAAGCTCCAGAATTCCCAGTTTGCCCTCAATAAGTTCAATGCAGGGCTGGTTGTCCCGGAAGTCGATTCGGTTCCAAGTGATGCCCTCTCTTAGATATTCTTCCTGCTCCAGTTTGAACACATGCTGGATGGACAAGAAAAGAAACTGGTCAGGTGGACATGTGGGGGACTGGTTCTTAGCCACACAGAGACCCCAAACTCACCTGGGTGAACTGCTGCTGCAGCTTCTCATTGGCATAGTTGATGCAGAACTGTTCAAAGCTGTTTGTCTGGAACATTTCAAAGCTATAGAACAAGAAGAGAGGGCAGTCAGCATGCCATGTACCCCTCAGGCATGCACAGTGCCCATATGCCACGCTCACCCATAGATGTCAAGGACCCCAATGAAGCTCTGGGTTTGCCTGTGCTGTGTCTGCAATGCTCTGTTGAGCCGCTCCACCGTCCAGGCAAACAACCGGTCATAGATGTGCTTGGCGAGAGCATCACGGGCCTCACAGGCCTGCTGGAACCCAATGGGCTTCACCAGGGTCTCTCCAGCTACCTGTAGCTTTCTGTGGCACAACCAGTGTGCCATCTGGGTCTGTTCCACCCCTAGAAGCTGGGAGAAGGCAAGCAGGGAGTTGTCGGAAGGCTGTAAGAAACATAAAGTCATAGAATACGGTGGGCAGTGTGCAAACTGATGAACAGGCAGGGCCTAAAGAGAGACTGATATGAAAGGCCAGACTAAACAGAAGCACATATCAAGAAGACCATAAAAGCCAAGGTTTTTTTACGTTGATGGTGGATCGTTCGGCATCTCGACTGTTACTTCTGATGTCTACATTTCCAAGATTCAAAATTCCTGCAAGAATCTGAAAGAGTGATGCCTGCTGGGCTGGACGCACTCCTGTGGAGAGACAACAGAATAGTCCCATGAGTCACGATCTCACTGATCAGCCATCCAGGTGCTTGGACCCCCTTCCTACTTACCCAGCAGAGAGAGTGAATTCCTGACCAGCTCCAATTCTGAAGCATCGTCCACCCCTGGGATGTCCACTCTGCCGCCCTGGTTGGTGTAGTGAAATTCGTCTGCAGGCCCTGATGTCAGACAGTCACAGTCAACAGATGATCCAAGCAACTCAGTGGGCAAGGATGACTACAGCAGTTAGGGTTACTCACGTAGTCTGAGCATGCTGAACTCTGGGAGGTGTCTGGCGGCACACATCTGGTAGAAGATGTGATAATTTCTTTCCTCAGGGGCCTACAGGATGGCACAGATATCAGTTGGTGTGTCCGTAGACCCATTTGAGGTTGAGATTGGACTTTATTCAGGTACCTGGAAGATGACTCTGGACTTCTCCAGCAGGTAGGTCCTCATGCTGGACCCAACAATGTCACCCCGGGGCCCAAAGTCAATCTCAATGTACTTCCCAAAGCGGCTGCTGTTATCATTGCGAGTTGTCTTGGCATTGCCAATTGCCTGGTAAAAGATGGCATTCATTAATTCTAGGCACATCCTTTCTCTAAAACCACGCTGGCTGAGTTCTCCTTGCACTTCAAGACATCTCCTACCTCCATGATGGGACAGGTTGCCAGCACCCTGTCTTCTACACTTGACTCCCATGCAGTTCCCCCAACCGTGGCAAAGTAGCGCATAGCGAATTTGGCTGTGACTGTCTTCCCAGCACCAGACTCACCACTCACAATAATGGACTGGTTTTGTTGTTCCCTGCAGAGTGTTACAAGACTAAATTAGGGCACCTTAAACACTTGGAGGAGAAGTTTGGGAAAGTGAAATATAAACCAGAGGGCACTGACCGTGTCATCTGTCGATAAGCCTCTGCAGCCACTGAGAAGATGTGTGGGTCCATGTCAGCCACATTCTGTCCACTGTAGGCATCAATGACCTCCTCACCGTAGAGGGGCAATGACTCATATGGATTGATTGCAACCAAAACGATACCTGCAAAGAAAAGCATACTGAGGCAGAGCCAAACAAAGATGGGCAACTGGCAATGCCCTTAAAGTGCCAACACCCAACAAAGGAAACAGTAAAAGAAGAGTCAAGGAGGAGGTGAAGTGCATCACGAATAGTAAAGGGGAATTAAAAGATACAGACAATGAAACAGCGGATGCCATAAACACACGTGAGCAAGTGGATAACCTCCCAGTGGTAACAGTGACGACTAATGAGGCACTGAGGGATTTGGAAATTGTAAAGGGAGAAGTGCTGCTCAGATTAAATAGGCTGAAATCAAACAAATCACCAGGACTAAATAATATTTACCCTCGAGTTCTTAAGGAGGATAGTGAGTACATATATAAACCCTTGACACATATTTTTAGGAAGTCACTGCGCACTGGAGAGATTCCAAAGGACTGGAAAATGGCAAATATCATCCCATTATATAAAAAGGGTGACAGGGCAGATCCAAGCAACTATAGGCCAGTAAGCTTAACATGCATCACAGGAAAATTAATGGAAGGAATTATTAAGGATAAGATTGAGCAACACCTGGCAAGGACAGGAGTTATTCTAAACAGTCAGCATGGAGTCAGAAGAGGGAGGTTGTGTTTTACTAACTGCTGGAATTCTATGAGGAGGCAACAAAAGGATACGATCAAACTGGAGCTTATGATATCATTTATCTTGGCTTTCAGAAAGCATTTGATAAGGTGCCACACGAGAGGGTGGGCATCAAACTAAAAGAAGTGGGAGTTCAGGGTGTTGTTTTTAGATGAATGCAGAATTGGCTCAGACACAGGAAGTAGAGGGTGATGGTGCGAAGAACCTCATCAGAACTGGCCGATGTTACGAGTGGTGACCAGCAGGGGGCAGTGCTGGGGCTCCTGCTATTTTTAATATATATAAATGATTTAGATAGGAATATATGTAAGAAGCTGGTTAAGTCCGCAGATGATACCAAGATAGGTGGATTAGCAAATAATTTGGAATCCGTTATATCATCATAGAAGGACTTGGATAGTATACACCCTTGGGCAGATTTGTGGCAGATGAAATTTAATGTCAGTAAATGTAAAGTGTGACACATAGGAAGTAAAAATGTTAGGTTTGAATACACAATGAGCAGTCAGAAAATCGAGAGTACACCTTATGTGAAGGATTTAGGAGTCATGGTGGACTCAACGTCTGTCGACTTCCAGACAGTGTTCAGAAGCCATTAAGAAGGCAAACGGAATATCAGGAGATATAGCGACTTAACATGTGGTGTTCAAGTCACAGGAGGTTCTGCTCAAGCTTTATAACACACTGGTGAGGCAGCATCTGGAGTCCTGTGTGCAGTTTTGGTCTCCAGGCTACAAAAAGGACATAATAGCACAGGAAAAGGTCCAGAGAAGAGCGACTAGGCTGATTCAGGGCTACAGGGGTTGAATTGTGAGGAAAGATTAAAAGAGCTGAGCCTTTACAATTTAAGCAAAAGAACATTAAGAGGTGACATGATTGAAGTGTTTAAAATTATGAAGGGAATTAGTCCAGTGGATCGAGACGGTGACTTTAAAATGAGTTCATCAAGAACACGGGGACACAGTTAGAAACTTGTTAAGGGGAAATTTCACACAAACTTTAGGAAGTTTTTCTTTATACAAAGAACAATAGAAACTTGGAATAAGCGACCAAGTAGTGTGGTGGACAGTAAGAGGTTAGGGACTTTCAAAACTCGACTTTATGTTTTTTGGAAGAAATAAGTGGATAGGACTGGTGAGCTTTGTTGGGCTGAATGGCCTGTTCCCGTCTCGATTGTTCTAAAAGGCCAATTACAGAGTGACAAGAAATACCACCAACTTGCCCTGACGTTGGCATAAAGGTACACTTTGGAAAATCTAAATGAGAGAGGTATGTGTATGCAAATCAGTACTGAAGGCTCCACCCATACATGTAAATCTCCTTTCACCTCCAAAACATGAACTCTGTTGTCCCCGCTGACATCATCCTATCAAGGGAAGTCTACTATATATAACAGTCCCAGCCACAACTCCAGAGGGTCAAGTTGATCACAGCACATTAATATCAATAGCCATTAATAACCCTTCTGGTCCCATTCCATTCATTGTTTACGACTAACTAATTCCACTACAAAGTTACAAGGAGCCAGAATCTATTAAGGCAGGAACCAACACTGTACAGAATGCACCACTGCAATGGGCACACTCATACACCCACATTTATACTGGGCCACTTTAGGATCAACAGAACATACATGTATTAGGAATGTGGGAGGAAGCTCAGAAAAACTCAATCAGAATTGGTAGAAAATTATCATCATAGCCATATCCATTTAATTCTCAAAATCCACTTCCACATCACTCATCAAATGCATGTCATCTAGCGATATTATTCATCCTAACAAGTCAGGCTTAAAGAAGGGTAATTATGTTGAGATGGATCTGCTTAACTGTGGTCAACATGTTACAGCAGGCAAGAGCTATCAACATGTCACCTGTCATCGTCCTGCTAGATCTCTCCTCTACCTTCAATTGTTAACCACCAGATCCTCCTTGCCACCCTCTCTGACCTAGGCATCACTGTGACTGCCGTCAGGTGGGTTCGAGCCCCATCTCCTGGGCAGATCCCACTGTGTGTCCTGGTGTGGAGAGATCTCAGGAAAGCACAGAAGTGTCCAAAGGATCAGTGCCGGACCTTCTCCTCTTCTCTCTATTCACCAGCATACTAAGCCCTATCATCGAGTCCCATGTTTTTTCTTATCAATGCTATACTGATGATGCACAGCTGTACCTGCCATTCTCTCCAGAGGACCACACAGTATCAGCTAGAATCTCTGCATGTCTCACTGATATTGTTATCTGGATGAAGAAACACCATTTCCAGCTAAATTTAACAAAGACAACTCTCTTGTTAAGCCCCAGATCATCTGGCTATTCAACAACCCATCTCTGTTAAGCTTGACTCATTATCGCTAACACCCGCTAAGGCGGTACGCAACCGTTGAGTGGTAATAGATGATCAACTCTCATTCCTGGACCATGTTGCAACTGGCTCTATCAGCTGTGCTGATGACACACAACTGTATTTATCAATAGCGCCTGATTACCCCGACTCTCTTGATTCACTGAGACAACGTCTTACTTGTGTTTCTGAATGGATGAGTAGTAATTTTCTCAAATTAAACAAAGAGAAAACAGAAATTTTAGTGATTGGCAAAAATGGATATAATGAGGTTATTAGAAATAAACTTAAAAAGTCAAGACGGAGGTAAAGAATGGAGGGGTAACTATTGACTCTGACCTAAATTTTAAATCACATATTAATCAGAGTACTAGGTTCAGCTTTTTTTCACTTAGGAAATATAGCAAAAGTTAGACCTCTTATATCATTGCAAGATGCTGAGAAATGAGTTCACGCTTTTGTTTTCAGTCGACTAGATTACTGTAACGCACTCCTCTCAGGACCACCCAAAAAAGACATCAATCGGTTTCAACGAGTGCAGAATGCAGCTGCTAGAATCCTAACTAGGAAAAGAAAATCCGATCACATCACACCAGTTCTAATGTCACTACACTGGTTACCTGTGCTGTTTAGAATTGACCCTAAAATCCTGCTTATGGTTTACAAAACCTTCAATAATCTGCTCCATCTTATATCTCAGAATGTCTTTCACTTTACACTCCAGATCATAACCTTAGATCTTCAAATGAGGGTCTGCTTAGAATTCCAAGAGCAAAACTTAAAAGAAGTGGTGAGGCGGGCAGCCTTCTGCTGTTATGCACCTCAAACCTGGAATAGCTGACTGATAGAAATTCAGCAGGCTAATTCGGTGGAGCACTTTAAACAACTACTGAAAACATTATTTTAACGTGGCTTTCTCATAGCTTTATTTTAGTTTGATGCTCTGTATGCTCTGTATATTCAATTAATTATCATTATCATTCCTGGTTTCTCCATAATAACCCCTACTTTCTCTTCTGTTCTTTTTCGTTTTCTGTTGTGATGATCTGCGCCACCACCATCTGATCAAAGTACCGTGATGTCCCTACATTGATAGATTAAAGGTCAGCAGTCCACATGACTGTCATCATCAAGTTCTTCCATGAGAACCCTGAATACAATGAGGACTGATTGAGGTCATTAATGTTAGGTAGAATGCCTAGGGGGCGGCTGGGTGGTCTCGTGGCCTCAGAACCCCTGCAGATTTTATTTTTTTCTCCAGCTGTCTGGAGTTTTTTTTTTTTGTTTTTTATGTCCTCGCAGGCCATCGGACCTAAACTTTTATTCTATGTTAATTAGTCTTCTGTAATTTTATTTTCATATTTATTTTTATTCACTTTGAATTCCATCATTTGTATGAAAATGTGCTATAGAAAGAAATGTTGTTGTTGTCATCTCTTGGTCTTGCAGATTCAGACTTCATAATATCTGCAAGATCAGACTGTACCTGACCAAGTTTGCAGTACAATTCCTGGCCCAGGCTCTGGTCTTGTCACATCTGGACTACTGTAACTTTCTGCTTGCAGGCATACCGACATGTGTCACCAAGCCACTTCAGCTGATTTAAAATGCCCACCTGCATTCAACCAGCTGAGGTGGGCACATGCCATTCCTCTTTTCAGATCACTACGTTGGCTTCCTGTGGGCGGCACATATTAAGTTCAAATCCTGATGCTTGTCTACAGAGTGCTGAACATGTCACCACTTACTCTATATACAGTATATGGAGTCCCTCAATGTGACAATGACTCTGTTGTTTGGTGAGCTGATGTTAACTGCAATTTGCTTGTATTTTGTTCTTCGCTCTTTCCTTGTGATGATCAGTTTTGCACCACTGTCTTGCACCATCATCTTGTAACACTCCAAACAGCCTCCACACTATCCATCCATCCATTATCCAACCCACTATATCCTAACTACAGGGTCACGGAGGTCTGCTGGAGCCAATCCCAGCCAACACAGAGCGCAAGGCAGAAAACAAACCCTGGGCAGTGCGCCAGCCCACTGCAGGGTATGCACACACACACTAGGGACAATTTAGAATTGCCATTGCACCTAACTTGCATGACTTTGGACTGTGGGAGGAAACAACACAGACACGTGGAGAACATGGAAACTGCATGCAGGGAGGACCCGGGAAGTGAACCCAGGTCTCCTTGCTGCGAGGCAGCTGTGCTACCCTCTGCGCCACCGTGCCTCCCGCCTCCAGACTACTGCTTGCTTAATTATGTTGACCTCTTTTGTAAACTGCTACTGATAAAAGTGTTGGCTAAGTAAATACATGTAAATGAGAGAGAATTTAGACATAATGGGATTCAATGTTCGCCTTATGGGAGTACAGACTACCCCTCCTGAATTGCCCATCCCAGTTTCTCCTGAACCGCTGACTCCAGCAGCCCCTTCGGACTCTTCGAATGAGACCAGCAGGCACCCAGACTCACCGCAGTACGTGTAGATGCTATTGCTTTCCAAGAAGCGGATGTGGAGGTTGTGCAGCACGGCTGGCTCATGTAGGTAGCTAAGGGCAGTAAGGTCATTCTCCCCTTCCAAGATGTCCGGATTCCGCAAGGGGGGCAAACCATTCCCAATGGAATAATGCAACTCCTGGTGTGAAAACAGAAAGCAAGGTGGCCATCAGACAGCTGCTCACATTGCAGAGGAGGACTCAACTGAGCCTGGATTACCATTCCGCTGCCCAGCCGGAGAAGAAGGTTGTTGTCTCCATCTTTGAAGTCCTGGCATAGCTGTGCTGGAATCCACACCTCCTCTGGATCTGGGATCCACACCCGGGTGCCCTGTAAGCAAATGGAAAACCCAAGTTAAAAAAGTGAGTTTTCCGGTGCCACCCGGTGAAAATGTAGGAGTAAAACAAAAGGGAAAAAGCAAAAGCAGTAAGTCCAATGTGACCCCTGACCAGTGAAGCTTAACGATTAACTCCAGTCAGCAGATGCTGCCTTTGCTCAACTTGGAGCTGATTAGCTGAAGGAATGTGGGAGAATGGATTGTGCTGGCAGCGCTGGATGCCCTGATACTGAGCCATCACCCACAGTTCACCTGACAGGCCTGGTGGCCCACAGAAGTCAGCACAGCACCCACAGAAAGAACAGTACAAACCTTTATCATGATATTTTTCCAGCCTGCCACAGACCACCACACTCTCAGTCAAACGCAGACTGAGCCCACCAGCCCTCTGCTAGACAACCCCAGGGTGTCACTTACCTTAGTGTAGAGTGCTAATGCTGGCATATGGCAAGGAGTTAGGGCTGTCCACCGCAGGATGTGGAGCAGGACACCTTCTCACAGTCTGTGCGGCCAGAGCAAGAAATCTGAGCATTCAGGAAGAATGTCTTCCTGTCCTCCGAAGTTGTCGTCGGGTTAATGGTTAACCCAATGAGGCTAAGGAGCACATGGGGCAGCTCAGCTGGAGTTTGCTATGCTGATGCGACTTTCCTGGCACACCCTGTTAGACCCTCATTGGGTGACCTGAGGACAGGGGTGTCTGCTGGCACGCGGCGTTTGGCTGCTGTCAAAATGGGCTGGTGGGCTCAGTTAGTGTGGATTCCCAGACTGTATGTGTGACCAATCAGAGCTGGTGATGAGGGAGTCTGAAAATACGGCACACTAGTCAGTATGAGATATACTGTTACTAGCCCTCACCTATTCTGTTTCTCTTCTCTGTATCAAATGTGCAACTTGGTGCCACTGCCCATCTGCCAAGTTGTTTTGCCCACCTAAGGTATAGTCACAGGAATCGTGGGATAACAACAACAACAACAACAACATTTATTTATATAGCACATTTTCATACAAAAAAAAATGTAGCTCAAAGTGCTTTACAAAATGAAGAACAGAAAAATAGAAGACACAATAAAAAATAAACATAAGTCAACATTAATTAACATAGAATAAGTAAGGTCCGATGGCCAGGGTGGACAGAAAAAACAAAAAAAAAAACTCCAGAGGCTGGAGAAAAAAAAAAAAAAAAAATCTGTAGGGATTCCAGACCAAGAGACCGCCCAGTCCCCCCTTGCGCAATCTACCTAACATAAATCAAACAGTCCTCTTTGTATTTAGGGTTTTCATGGAAGGACTTGATGATGATGGTCACGTAGACTTCTGGCTTTCAGTCCATCAATGTTGGAGCTTCATGAAGCTTTGAGTAGGTGGTGGTGGCGCAGGCCGCCACCACAAAGAAACCGGAAAAAAGAAACAGAAGAGAGAGTTGGGGTCAGTACGGATTTTGGAGCCACTATGAATAGTTATTATGATGAATAATAGAGGGGTAAAGGGGTCCTTTCATTAGACTGGCTGGCCCAGCGCTGGAATGGCCAAATGGGGGAGGCAGCTTGATGAATTAGGTCTCCAGGACTCTAAACAAATCCAAATCATATTATGGGATATCATCTACTGTTAAATTCTGCTCCGTACTTGTAAATGTTTTATTTTTATACTGTATAGAGGATTTGTCCTGTTCTGTGTGTTGTATTGTATCGACCCCTTCTTTTTGACACCCACTGCACGCCCAACCGACCTGGAAAGGTGTCTCTTTATGAACTGCCTCTCCCAAGGTTTCTTCCATTTTTTTCCCTACAAGGGTTTGTTTGGGAAATTTTCCTTGTCTTCTTAGAGAGTCAAAGCTAGGGGTCTGTCAAGAGGAAGGGCCTGTTAAAGCCCATTGCAGCACTTCTTGTGTAATTTTGAGGTATACAAAAATAAATTGTATTGTATATATCTGCCAATGTGTCTGAGCAACAAAGCTCCATCATATTAGAAAGGACAGTCAGATTTGCATTAGTCGGTGACCACGTATTGTACTACTAATGCAGTTTGTTTGGCTAATCATCAAACACTGCAAGGACTGGGCAGCACTGGTTCCCAGTGTTAGTTATTAGAGAGTTCCTAAGCACACAAAGTCCTTAAAATACTCCGAAAATGCCCACTAGAGGGGTAACCATCATCTCCAGCTAGTCATACAAAGAGAGCAATTTATAAAAGATTTATTTATAAAAAACTAGGGGGCTCTGCCCCCTGCTTGCTACGCTCGCCCACCCCTGGGTTTGGTTTACCGGATATACAATTTAAAGAGATTGTTATTTTCATGGGAATTGTTACATATGCATTATTTTCACTTTTACTTTAAAACTTTTGTAAAAACAATACTGTACTTGTCCTTTATTTCTGTCCCCAGGCGTGGTTAAATCTCTTTCTCAAAGGACGTATAACGCTGCTCGCATTGTGAAGGGGGGGCGGCTAAACACACACTAAGGAGAAGCGGTCGGATCATCTGCTGGCTTGTTGCTGCTGGCGAGCTGCGTGTTCTTTTTCTTGCTCTTTGCGTTGATCATTTCAAAGCCTGTACAGCAGCTGTCCTTTTGCCACTTCACGTTTCTACCGCTCGTGTTGTGAAGGTTTAATGCACGCTAAGGAGAAGCGGTCGGATCATCTGCTGGCTTGTTGCTGCTGGCGAACTGCGTGTTCGTTTTATTGCTCTTTGCGTCGATTATTTCAAAGCCTGTACAGCAGCTGTCCTTTTGCCACTTCACGTTTCTACCGCTCGTGTTGTGAAGGTTTAATGCACGCTAAGGTGAAGCGGTCGGATCACCTGCTGGCTTGTTGCTGCTGGCGAACTGTGTGTTCGTTTTATTGCTCTTTGCGTCGATCATTTCAAAGCCTGTACTGCAGCTGTCCTTTTGCCACTTCACGTTTCTGCGGCTCGCTTTGTGAAAGTTTAATGCACACTAAGGAGAACTGGTTGGATCATCTGCTGGCTTGTTGCTGTTGCTGCTGGCGAGCTGCGTGTTCTTTTTCTTGCTCTTTGCGTCGATCATTTCAAAGCCTGTACAGCAGCTGTCCTTTTGCCACTTCACGTTTCTGCCACTCGCGTTGTGAAGGTTTAATGCACGCTAAGGTGAAGCAGTCGGATCACCTGCTGGCTTGCTGCTGCTGGCTAGCTACATCTTCTTCTTGTTGCTTGTCGGTGTTTTAAGAGCTGGGAGCACATGAAGCGCGTCTGCCAGTAGCATTCCAACAACTGCTAGGTTAGATGTCCATGAGCTTATTTTAAATGTTGTCTCACTGCCTTGTCTCGCGGGACGTCAAATTGTCTTCCGAGAAGATCCGTGAAGATCACGTCTTGTCTCCCTAGTCTTCCTTCCAAGATTTTTTTTATAATACAGAGAAATGCTCATTGTGGACCAGAATTAGGCTTTAAGGAGCACCAGGTAAAAAGGTACCTAAGACAAGGCCTTCAAAATAAGCATTCCCAATACAAAATCCAAGATACAAAGTCAAAAACACAGCAAACAGTCACAAAAATCTGGGATATCACAAAAGCACAAGAATAATCACAAATAGAAGTAAACTCACCCCACCAGAAGCGCATTCACAACAAACCACAAGGGACTGTGGGTTTTCAGCAGCCTTGATAGGGCTGATGGCAGTCCCTTTTCCGGTGATGGACAGGGGGTCCAGTCGTTTTTCAACAAGTGTGCCATGGCACAGTGGTGCGCCGTGAGAGCTACCCAGGTGTGCCGTGGAAACAATAGTGTAGCACTCCCGGGTCTGAAGCTGACAGAGACGAGCTCTACAGGTGGATGAGACCTGTCTGTGGAGGACAGGAGTACCCGGAGAAGCCATTCCACGAATGCTATGTTAGAGCACTTCAAACGGGCCTCCAGGCTCCTGGGAGTGCGGTCGCCAGTGAGCCTCACAGGACACTGGGTATACGAGTTGCCTCTGAGGCAGAGAGGGGCAAGCAAAGAGTCAAAGCAGCTAGAAGATGCCAGCAAAGTGCCCACTAAGTGTTGTATCTGCAAACGCTAATCTCAGAGCTGACCTTTTGTTTTTTAGAATGTGTTAGTAGAACATTGGGGATGTTTTTGGATACAAAAAGTGTGCCACCCAAGAAAAAACGGTTGGGAAACACTGGTTCAGGGAACCACCCACAAAGCACACGGAACAGTAAAGAAGATACATAAGTGCACAGAAACCAAATAACCAATGATAAGAAGTTGGGATGATCCAATCAATTTCTTTTTTTTAGAGCCAATAGCAATCACCAATAACATGTTACTGAATTGGCCAATTCCATTTTTTGTTTCATTTTGTACTTAAGGAACCTTTTAAAGATCTTTTTCAATGCAATTTTGCTATCAGCATGGAAAAAATTAAACAAGATATAAAACAGATGGCCTACCCTCCATCTCACATTAACAGGGAGAATCAATACAGTTAAGATGAACCTTCCCAAGCTGCTTTTTCTATTTCAGGGCATCCCTATAAACATTAACAAAACATTTGTTTGAGAAGTTAGACTCAATTATAACCTAATTTATCTGTAATTCGAGACATCCATGCATTCAAAGGGTGACTCTACAAAGACTAGAAGCAGAAGGTGGCATGGCACTCCCTAACTTTCAATTTTATTACTGGGTGGCAAATATAAAAGCTATAACGATCTGGAAATTGGCACAAGTTGATGAATATACACAAGCCTCGTCTACAATAGAAATAAAGTCTTGCTGTACTTCTTTATACAGTGATCCCTCGCTATATCACTTTCGCGGCTTCACTCTATTGCGATTTTTTCTCATACACGCTTACGTCACTATGCATACGCTTTCTGAGAACTTTTATCTAAGCCCCACGATGGCTCCTAAACGTGCTGCTTTTTCTAAGCCTTCTGACAATAAAACTAAGTGCCGGAGGAAGATGCTTGCTATCCAGGAGAAGGTGAAACTCTTGGATATGATCAAAGATGGCAATACCCTACAAAAGCCTCCTCACGCATATGAAAAGACAGCGCCAGCAACTGCCTATCAAGATGTTCTTCAGCCACGCACCCAGATACCCACTGCCTACTCTTAGTACTCCTTCAGCGGAAGAAGACAACAATGCACCCGCTGAATATACTGCACCACCTGAAGACTCTCCTACTGAGGTTGTGCCTTCATAGGTTAGTGGTTGTGTGTAAGAACTGTGTGTGTGTAATTAAATGTACAGTACAATAATCTACTATATAAAAGCGGTCGGGATTGCAAAGCGTAGCGGTATTCCGCTTATCACAGACTTACTACTTGCGGCTTGCGGTACGAAGCGACGCGATGTGAGGGGAGTTCTGCTGCTCCCATCGTCCCCTTGCTTTTGTGCGCGACGCGCTGGAAAAATAGACAAAATTATGTCTCTGGAAATAATTAATGTTGATGGAGTACAAATGCCTCACCGCGTAGTAAATATCAGGGGAGATGGTGTTTGCTTATTCTCATCTATAACTTATTTAGTGCATGAAACTCCGTCTTTAGCGGTACAGATTCGGCTGACATTGTACGACTTTGGACAGGCACTCGAGGGGATAAAAAAACTTAGGTTTTCAGGAGATGTTATGAATGGGCACTTTAATGTTCTCATTCCCTACACTTACATGCCTGATGTACACATGGAGCGCACACAAATTGAGGATAAAAGTCGGTCGCCTTAAAAGGCAGGTGAGCCTAGTAATAATATATTTGTAATGTCTAATATGTCTTATTTTCTCTTATTTTGTCCAATATATTGTGTAATACGAGTGTAATGGTGACTAAAGTGTGTTATTTCATGTCTAGAGGGCTCTAATAATGTTAAAAAACGTATTTAGAAGGTCGTAAACAGGTTTTCTATACTCTAACTGCAAAAATATTCGATTTATAAATAAAGAATCCTACTTCGCGAAAATTCATTTATCGCGGTAGAGTCTGGAACGGATTAACCGCGATAAACGAGGGTTCACTGTATGCTCTGCTTTGTGCCCTAGTAAATACTGTGGGTGACAAAACAGACAACAATGACTGCACCCCCTCCTGGCCCAGGGTGGTATCGCTTACCTCAGAAAAATATGGAAGGTGATCCTTTGTTGTGCATGCATAAAACATGCAAAAAAACTCACAATATATACAGTATATATATCAATCTTAGGTTCAAAATGTGTTCACAGATTTTCACATGGGATTACTGTATGTGTGTGTATATATACGCGTATACTGCTCAAAAAATTAAAGGCACACTTTTTAATAAGAGTACAGCATCAAGTCAGTGAAGCTTCTGGGCTATTGATCTGGTCAGTTAAGTAGCAGAGGAGGAAGTTCATCAGTTTCATCTGCTTTGGTGCACTAGAGGGGCAACAATGAGATGACCCCCAAAACAGGAATGAATGGTTTAACAGGTGGAGGGAGGCCACCAACATTTTTCCCTCCTCATCTGTTTTTTCACTCATTTTGCATTCGTCTACGGTGAGTGTCACTCCTGGTAGCATGAGGCCATACCTGGACCCTACAGAGTTTAGTGGCACAGGTAGTCCAACTTTTCCAGGACGGCAGGCACATCAATACATGCCATTGCCAGAAGGGTTGCTGTGTCTCCCAGCACATTCTTAAGGGCATGGAGAAGATACCAGGAGACAGGCAGTTACTCTAGGAGAGCTGGACAGGGCTCCTCGTAGAAGGTCCTTAACCCATCAGCAGGACCCACCAGTATCTGCTCCTTTGGGCAAAGAGGAACAGGATGAGCACTGCCAGAGCCTACAAAATGACCTCCAGCAGGCCAC
>JANRMT010062789.1:19807601-19830159 GCA_026402145.1 Polypterus bichir lapradei
TCCTCAATCACGGTCCCGGAGGGCCGCATGGGTCCTCAATCACGGTCTCGAAAGGCCGCAGTGGCCCTCAATCACAGTCCCAGAAGGCCGCAGTGGCTGCAGGTTTTTGCTCAAACCCAATTGCTTAATAAGAAGACACTTCTGCTTCACTTTAGTGGTCTCGCTCGTGACCCTTATTGCTTAGTTTAGTCTTAAACAGCTGCATTCTTGGTTTTTAATGGCTCCTAATTAGCAATACCATCCATCCATTATCCAACCCACTATATCCTAACTACAGGGTCACGGGGGTCTGCTGGAGCCAATCTCAGCCAACACAAGGCGCAAAGGTAGGAAACAAACCCCAGGCAGGGCACACACACACCCACACACCAAGCACACATTAGGGACAATTTAGGATCGCCAATGCACCTAACCTGCATGTCTTTGGACGTGGAAACCCACGCAGACACGGGGAGAACATGCAAACTGTGCCACCCTAGCAATAACATGCAAATAACAAAAGAGACCAGCATTTCTCCATTTAGCTTGTTACCATTCACACCATCATGCACTATTGGATTTAATTAAATACTTGGTAGACAAGTGAAGAGAAAAAAGTGAAGGACTGAGAATTACTCCTCCATTTTAGCCTTCAAATCATTTGGATGATATCCTTAGAAAGGGGAGGAAAATCAAGGATATGAGAATAATCTGACATGGCAAAGTTAAAGCACCAACAAGCCATGAAATTAAATTATTGGCAAGAATTGCTTTCTATTTAAGCAACCAGGTTAGAACAAAAACCTGCAGCCACTGCGGCCCTCCAGGACTGTGATTAGAACATTCTAGACGAGAACAGGCCATTCAGCCCAACAAAGCTCGCCAGTCCTGTCCATTTATTTCTTCCAAAATACATCAAGTCGAGTTTTGAAAGTCCCTAAAGTTTTACTGTCTACCACACTACTTGGTCGCTTATTCCAAGTGTCGGTGGTTCTTTGTGAAGGAAAACTTCCTAAAGTTTGGGTGAAATTTACCCTTAACAAGTTTCCAGCTGTGTCCTCATGTTCTTGATGAACTCATTTTATAATAAATTGAGGACCCCTGCTGTTGAGGCATTCCTTGTGTGATTTGTGGCTATGAAAGAAATAAGTTGTTGTTGTTGTCTTCATTTCTGCTAAAGACATTCTGCTCGCGTGGCCGTTTCGTTCACTTTGTTAGGCTGGGTTTTCATTTGAAGCTTTTTGGAATCTGATACAATGCTTCTCATATGGAGTACGGTAGTTACAAATGAATGTTATACGGTAACGCATACATGATTAAAACGATCTGAAATGCTCTCAAGTACTTAGCACTTTAAAACTGGCCGATGTGATTAGGTGATTTGAAATAACCTGAGGACTGAAAAGCTGCAAATGAGACTTCAGTCTTCCAAGGAGGGAGACAAAATGGATCCTGCTCATTACAGACCAACAAGTCTCATTTCTGTAGTATGGGAAACTATGGAAACTATAATAATTAGAAAAGTGAGCATATGAAAATAATATACTAAATAGCAGCCAGTAGGGCTTTATGAGAGGCTCCTGCCAAACCAATCCTTTAAACAGGCAACTGAATTAGTTGAGAAAAGCAAAGCATCGAAGAATAATTCAGAACCTAGAAGCTGAAGGCATCAGAGGTAACCCCCAAAACTGGATCTCTAGTTGGTTAACCAGCAGAAGAGAACGAGTACAGATAAGAGGAGAAGGGGGTCATTAGTGGAGTCCCTTAGGGGTCTGTCCTGCGACCATTACTTTTCCGACTTGTATTAATGACAAGGTTTTGGTATCCTTATTAAGTCTGTGGAACTCTCAGATGATGTTAAAGGTGCAGGAATGGCAGAAAATGAGAGGGCAACAAAAGCAATTGAAGAAAAATCAGGGGTGCGCTCCCCTCCAATCTCTTGTATACTCAGAGAGAGGAAAAGGTCATCAGAACCACTTCTAGGTCCGCAATATTTCTCAAATACCACATCTCTTTGTTTCTCATCATAACTAATTGAGAATATCAATACACAATCGTTTATCTCTATTCATAATCAAACCTTATATTAAAACGATATTATTAGACTTAGGGAGGTCGAAAAAGGTGGTGGAATTTTTTCATGATTACATGTGCACTACCGTGCAAAGTAAAAAGAGTTATAGTCACATAGAAAAAGTGTTAGAATGATATAATAGTTGTTGCAATAAATTGCTATGAGTAAAATTGCACTTAGCTAGATTTAATTATCATAATGAGGGTGGAAAAAAAAAATCATAAAATTAAAGATAGGGACATAGCAGCTTATTGTTCCCATTACATCTTTATATTTATATGTCATGGTCATGGACTGGGTGTTGGGCAGGTCGTGGGGTCCAGCGGCTGAGGGGCGTCCGTTGGTGAAGAGAGATTCACTGATCTTGACTTTGCTGACGATGCTGTGATCTTCACGGAGTCAATGGAGCCTCTGATCGGCGGTCTCGAGAGACTTAGTGAGGAGTCTGAGTATATGGGCTTGTGAGTGTCTTGATAAAAACCAAAGAGCCAGGTCTTTAATAACCTCTTAGGCACGACCATCAGCAGTGTGTCTGTCTGCAGAGAGAGTGTCGACCTCGTCGAGAGGTTTACTTACCTCATTAGTGACATTCAGGTCTCTGGTGACTCTTCCTGTGAAGTCAGTAGATGGATTGGGAAAGCATGGGGGGGGGTCATGAGGTCGCTGGAAAGGGGTGTGTGGCGCTCCTGATTTCTATGCAAAAGGACGAAGGTCCAAGTCTTTAGAGTCCTGGTGCCTCCTGTCTTGCTATATGGTTGTAAGACATGGACGCTATCCAGTGACCTGAGACGAAGACTGGACTCCTTCATGTGTGTCTCTTCTGAGAATCCTTGGGTACGGCTGGTGTGACTTTGTGTTGCTCATGGAGTCCTGAATGAGGCACATTACCTGAACTGTGAGGGAGCGTCAGTTATGACACTACGGCCATGTGGCGCGTTTCCCCCGAGGGTTATCCGGCTCACAGGACCCTCATTCTCGGGGATCTGAGTGGCTGAAGCAGGCCAAGGGGTCGCTTACGTAACACCTGGCTGTGGCAGATAGAGGGTTACTTCAGGAGGGTGGGAGTGGACCGTGTGTCTGCCTGGGGGGTTGCTAACCGGGATCCCGAGTTGTTTCGTCGTGTAGTGGGTGCGGTAACGCGCTGTGCCAGTGCAGGCTCCCCAACCTGACTTGACTTGTTCAATGTTAACACGTTATTGTTAAACTGATGATGTATAAATTAAAATAACATTAATAATGGTTATTAAAAGAAAATGCATTTTTTAATATCGTGTACACATTTATATTTCCACGATACAAAAAATTTGGATGGTTGTTTAAATAAAATACTACTCCAGGTTGAGTGATTTTTCTCAAATTTCAAATCTGTTTGTTTTTTATCATTATAATCATATACACAAAACTTGAATCATTTATCTGTAATTATAACCACAGTTAACTTGAAAATTCGTAAAAAGTATTCAGTTAAAGGGCGGCACCTTGGCGCAGTGGTAGCGCTGCTGCCTCACAGTTAGGAGATCCAGGTTCACTTCCCGGGTCCTCCCTGCATGGAGTTTGCATGTTCTCCCCGTGTCTGCGTGGGTTTCCTCCGGGCGCTCCGGTTTCCTCCCAAAGACATGCAGGTTAGGTGGATTGGCGATTCTAAATTGGCCCTTGGGTGTGTTTGTGTGTGTCCTGCGGTGGGCTGGCACCCTGCCCAGGATTGGTTCCTGCCTTGTGCCCTGTGTTGGCTGGGATTGGCTCCAGCAGACCCCCAGTGACCCTGTGTTCGGATTCAGCGGGTTGGATAATGGATGGATGGATGGTATTCAGTTAAAAGTACCACTTCTGGTTGTTGGAAGTGGCCCTTTCTTTTTGATATAAAGCAGGTGTACAAAATTGACCTAGAGCAAAGCATTTTTGAGTTAGCGTGTTTACACACACAGAGTCATAATTTAAAAAACGGTTATTTTCAGACTCAGGAAGGTCTAAAATGTGAAGATTCATTAAAATCTCGAGGTCGAATTTTTTCACGATTCCTATACTTTCTCAATAATATGTACAGTATATGAGAAAGTAAAAAAAATGCTGTTTAATGTGGAAAAAGGTGAAGTGCTACATGTGGGCAAAAGTAACGTCGATTATAAATACAAGACGGGAGACACTGTCGTAAAGGAACAAACCTCTGAAAAGGATTACGAGGTTGGTGCTAACACAACATGTTCATTATCTAAGCAATTAAAAAGGCAAATAAAAGGTTATGTTATATTTTAAAAACTGCTGAATGGAAATTAAGGAACGTTACGCTCAGTCTATATGGCGTGCTCGTGAGAATGCATCTGGAGTACAGTGTGCAAAAAGACATGACAGCACTTGAAGCTGTGCAGAGAAGAACACCACCCCTGACTAAAGGACACGTCTTACTGTGACAGACTCGGAGAATTATACCTGTCTAGTCGCAAGCTGAGGAGACTGCATGGGGACTTGAAACATGTCTTCAAAACTCTCAGGGGCATTGGTAAATTACATCCAGCAGAATTCTTAATGTTGAATCACATAGCAGTGATACCATTAGAAATTAAGAAGTGCATTAAGGACTGAAACCAGAAGTACAGAGTTGTGGGAATCTGGAACAAACCACTGAGACATACAGAGAGAGAGAGAGAGAGGTGAGGAGCATTTGCTGACAGTTCGTTGTCACACTACCGACACAACAATCCGGGACCCGAGTTCAGCGGTGACACCTCATCACCACACTGAAACAGAGTGACTGGCCAATCCTGCCACCAAACCTCAAGATTTCCCTGTAAGTTGGAGGACCTGACACAGCCGAAGAAGAAATCTTGACAACTTTAAGAAGCATCTGGATGAGATACTGGGACAACTTAGTTATTAGCTAAACAAACAAGATTGACGGACTGAATGGTTTCCTCACATTTATCAAATATCATACGTTTTCTTAAAACTAGAGAATAAAATGTACCCAAGAGTCCATTAGTACATTGGTAGTCCAGGACTGAAGGTGCATTAAAGGATAAGTTCAGTATTTTTCAAGTCTAAGTTATTTCTTAACAAACATGCTATATATGTACAGTACAGGCCAAAAGTTTGGACACACCTCCTCATTCAGTGTGTTTTCTTTATTTTCATGACCATTTACAGCACTCCATCACTCTCCTTCTTGGTCAAATAGCCCTTACACAGCCTGGAGGTGTATTTGGGGTCATTGTCCTGTTGAAAAATAAATGATCGTCCAACTAACCTGACTTCTGCACAACACAACTGCTGGTCCCAACCCCATTGATAAAGCAAGAAATTCCACTAAATAACCCTGATAAGGCCCACCTGTGAAGTGAAAACCATTTCAGGTGACTACCTGTTGAAGCTCATCGAGAGAATGCCAAGAGTGTGCAAAGCAGTAATCAGAGCAAAGGGTGGCCATTTTGAAGAAACTAGAATATAAAACACGTTTTCAGTTATTTCACCTTTTTTTGTTAAGTACATAACTCCACATGTGTTCATTCATAGTTTTGATGCCTTCAGTCATGAAAATAAAGAAAACACATTGAATGAGGAGGTGTGTCCAAACTTTTGGCCTGTACTGTATTCAACACACAAAATTGTGTTCCAAAGTTAAGTGCTTTCTATAAATGTAAAAAAATACATTTGCTGTTCTAGGGCTTTACAACGGAGGGTTATGGGGCACGGAGGAAAAGCTTAAAAACTTACCAAATATGATCACTTTTCAAGCCAAGAAAGTTGTTAAGTGTTGATCTGCGCCTTCTGTGTTTCTGTAGAATGTCTGTGAGAAGAAAACGGATCTGAAAATAATGAGTTTATCGCATATTCCTGGTACTATTTTTCTCATGGTAAGGGTTAGGTTTTCTATTTGCTTGAATGTAGTGAAAAGTCAAGCAAAATGACCCCTTGTATTGGCTAACTAAAAAGATTACAATAGCAAGCTTTCGATCTCGCCTGAAGAAGGGGCCCGAGTTGCCTCGAAAGCTTGCATATTGTAATCTTTTAAGTTAGCCAATAAAAGGGGTCATTTTGCTTGACTTTTCACTACATCCATAATGGCTAACACGGTACAACACCCTAGTACTATTTGCTTGAAGAAATTCTCGTATAAACGCACATGGCTGGCCTTCTTAAGAATTTCATAATATTGGTGCTTTTTTTGTTCAGAAAAATGACACATATAAACTATTGCGCAATGTTTGTGTGTAAACACAAGACGCAGATCAAAGTTCAACCACTTTCATGGCTTGAAAATGATCGTACTTGGTTACATTTTTAAACTTTTCCTCCGTGCCCCATAACCCCCCACTGTAAAGCCCTAGAGCCAATAAAATATCCATCCCTCCATTATCCAACCCGCTATATCTTAACTACAGGGTCATAGGGGTCTGCTGCAGCCAATCCCAGGCAACACAGGGCACAAGGCAGGAAACAAACCCCGGGCAGGGTGCCAGCCCACTGCAGCCAATAAAATATACTTTTTAAATTTCTAGAAAGCACTGTCTTTTCTTGAAAAACCAATGTATTTGGTAAGTTTTTTAAGTGTTTCCTCTATGTCCCATAGACTACAATGTAAACTGACAATGTGGGAAAGATATTTGTTTAATTTATAGAAAGCGATAAACTTTAGAACATAATTTTGCATGGCAGATGCATAATTAACATGACATGTTTGTGAAGAAATAATTTTGACTTGTAAAAATAAACTTATCCTTTGAGGGTATCTCTGGTAAATTATTGATATTGTAAGTGCTCCAGATGAGTACAATAGGAATGTTTCTAGAAAAACAAATGTCTACAAGTAGGTAAATTTATTGTTGGATTACCTGTATTGCACAGAAGAAAGACGCAAATTCTGAAACACATTGGCCAAAGACGACAAACCAGTTTGGATACTTAAACTTCATATATTTAAGATATTTGGAAGATTGACTTGCACCGTGTGAGCAAAAGCCCAATAAGAATCCTAAGGGCTTAACGTGGGAAGCTATGTATCTAACGTATTGATCTGGTGGTTATTTTCAAACAAAGTCAGATTTTCTATTCTTAAAAATACTCTGCAGCTCTTTATAAATGATTTGTGTTAAAAGCACTTATTTGGAGTTAAGGCTCTTACACTTTTTGGAAGCACACACATGGAGAAGAGCTTTTCTCCTGGACATAAGAGTCATTAACTGACCATGGTCAGCAGCAAAAACTGTCCATTACAAGTTACTGACCACCCCAATAACGGTCAGCAGCACATTCAACCCTCCGCTGCCACCCTAGCACAACTTAAAGCAAGAGACAAAAATTAATTAAAAAAAAATTTTATTAAGAAGCGTAAAAAATAAAACTCTTAATACAATTTATCATAACCATTAAGTCACTTCAAATATATATATGTATATATGTATATTTATCTTGATACTTCAGCGGCGCCAAAGGATTAAAGGTCCGTAATTTAAAATAAAATATATTTAATTCTTAAAATTTCTTCAATAAAGTTAATTCTGCTATAAATCACCTACACAAGTAAAAGAATGAGTATGCATCTGTGTTTCTGCAAGGCCAACACTGCACCTTGGGGCGCTGCAACCACAAAATGAGTGGTTGGGGTGGGGGGGAGGCATTGTGTTGGGATGGCAGGCACAACTGGCAGCACTCTGCCCAGTAGTCTAAGACTCAAGATCAAGATGAATAAATAAAATAAATAATGAGTGAGTAGATGGGAAAGTCAGCGGTGACCCCACCCCCTGTCTCTAGGCTTGACCCCGCCATACATTTGACAAATGGAAGCGGCCAACTGTTCAAACTGTCTGTACAAGTTAATAAAAAGATGATACATCTTATAATTAAAAAGCACCTGCCATTTGTTTGATCCAAAAATGCCAAAATGAATGCCCCCTCACCCTTAGAGTTTTGGTCTTATTCCACTTATTTAAAATAAAAAAAAAGCATAAAGAGCTGACTTGAGAGTGGCCGCCCCTCACAGCCAGACCTTTCCTGATTGGTCAAGTGGCTGCTTGGCAGAAGAGAAGGAGAGGGAGTCCCCCTCCACCCCCCCCCCTTTGCCATTAAAAGTGCACCCACCTCGCTCACACATTAAGAGAATATGCGGATGGCTTGGGTCGCTGGAGTGTGACAAACTGGACACTCACGCTGTGCCGACTCGCAGATCTGTCCGGCACACTCCATACAGAAGAGATTATGGCCACAGGGCACCAGAGCAGCAGTCACCTCACTCTCAAAGCACACCGAGCACTCCCGCACAGTCTTTAAGTGACCCAGCCCACTGCCTTCGGAATCTGGAGGGGAGCCCCCAGAGGCTGCTGAAGAGAAGCTACCTGGTAGTGAAGAAGACGAAGAGGAGTAGCCGGGGGTGCTGCTGGAAAAGGAAGACGGGGCAGAGCTACTGCTCTGCAGCCAGGAAAGGGTGCTCAGCGGGTGTTCCGTTAGCAGAGACTCCGGAAGTGTTGGGGAGAGACGAGGGGTGAGAGCACCCCCACTCAGCCCACTGTTGCGCCGCTGCTGGACGCCTCCATTGAGAAAAGGTGCCCAGATGTTTCCAGTGCCACCACTAAACTCAAAACCCACATCGTCAGCTGTCGGCAAAGTAGGGCCGGGGTCCGGTCCAAAGGTAAAGCCGCCACTGCCCGTGCTGAAAGGGCTAGTGGGGCTTGTGTCTGCTAGCCGTCCCCCAGCATTACTGTAGTGAGACTCAGTAGACCCCGAGCCCAAGGAGCTCAAACTGCCATTACGGAATGCAGATGTAGCCACCTTCCTGGCACTAGCCGCCACATGGGTACCACTTGGTGCTCTTGTCCACAAGGCAGCCCCCATAGACAAGCTTGAAGCCTCTAGGCTCACATCAGTCCCATTACTGTGGAAGTCATTCTCTCCTTGCAAGTCCACAAAAGCCCCCGTCCTCAGGGTGATGTGGGTCTCTATCTCTTCACGTGCCCGATCCACATTCTCAGGCATGCCTGTCACTTCAAACACAGGATCCTTGTCGCGACTGGGTGTCACAATGTATGTGTGAGTTTGTTGCTGGATCCTCTTAATGGTGGCCCCCTTGGGGCCCACCACCAGACCCACCACCCGGTAAGGCACTCGCACCTGAATGGTGGTCTGGCCGGGCAGATTGGGAGGTGCTGAAAGGGAGGTACTGCCCATCAACCCCCCAGCATTGGCTTTGTTCCTGGAAGCTCGGATCATAGAGAAATGCTCTGCGGCAGACAGGATCTCCCGCTTGGCCATGTCCACATCTTCCTTGCGGCCCGTCACAATGAACACGGGCTCTTCTCCACGTACTGGGGTTTTAATATAGGTGTTGGTCTTCGCTCGCAGTGCCTTGATCTTGCAGCCTGGGGAAGACAGTACAAACATTAAATTAGCCATCCAACTATTAAAAAATAAAATAAAACTTGAATGGAATACATACAGCTTTAAAAGTAAACTGCAGCAAAATTCAAAGTTAGGCTAAATGACACTAAAGCTCGGCTTAAAAAAAAAATGACCTTCTTTTTCTGCTAGAAATCTTAGCATTGTTTTTTGGTTCCTCCCTTTCTTATTCTAACCACATAAATCAAATTAAGAAACTTTCTTCCACAACCTCAACATATCCCATGCTTACTCATCTCTCTCCTTTTCCAAAGCTCAGAAAGTCATCCATGCTGTTATTGCATCCTGTATCTCTCACTGTAACCCCCTACTGGCAGGTGCCCCTTTAAATCTTTTATCACAACTCCATTTGGTTCAAAACACTGCTGCAGGAGTCCTTACACAGACCTGCAACATCAAGCATGTTAAAACACAACCTGCTCCACTTTCACTGGCTCCCCGTCGAATTTAGCATTAAATTGTATTATTAAAACTACCAGTAACGGCGCACTGCTCAATAACGTGCAGTGAATACACTTGACTTATAGCTTTCATCCTCTTTCTCTGTACGTTTAGCATACATTTGCTCAGAGGTTGATACATTTTCTGCTTGCTGAGCAGCTCTTTTGTTCTCCACCCTAGCGGCCCGCTTCTTCACTTCTTTCGTTGCCGTCTTTTTACGTTAAAACTGATTAAGTCCATTTTTGTGTTGCAATTACTTAGTACATTTTCCTTAATTTTTCTCTTAAGGTGGCACTTAAGTCTTCAATATGCCTCAAAAACGATTTGAGATATGAAGAAGTAGGGGAAGTGACGGCAAAGGTGGTAGGGATGAGAACGGCGCCCATACACATGCGCTGCATGGCCGCCCTGCTGGTTGATTCTACTGTACAATAAAATAAAATAAAAATAAAAAGAGGAATAACCTCGGAGGTCAATCATCACCCCAAAAGCGGATAGTAGACGTCACATAGTGTATGTGTACCAAATTTCAGGTCAACAGGTCAAACTGTTTGCGAGCTACAGGCGATTTCAAATCCTGGACAGACAAACGAACAGCCACGGTAGCGTATTTTATATAAAGACCAGAAATGGTGCACTGCATGATAACGTGCAGTGAATACACTTGTCTTACAGTTTTCATCCTCTTTCTCTGTATGTTTAGCATTCGTTTGCTCAGAGGTTGATACACTTTCTGCTTCCTGAGCAGCTCTTCTTTTCTCCACCCTAGTGGCCCACTTATCTTCTTTCGTCGGCATCTTTTTGCGTTAAAACGGATTACGTCGGTGTTTGTGTTGCAATTACTTAGTATGTTTTCCTTAATTTTTCACTTAAGTCTTCAATCTGCCTCAAGAATGATTTAAGATATGAAGAGTTAGAGGAAGTTACGGTGAAGGTGGTAGGGATGAGAACAGCGTCTGTATGCATGTGCCACACGGCCACCCTGTTGGCCGCTGCCAAGAGTTTATTCTACAATAAAATAAAAATTAAAAGAGGAATAACCTTTGAGGTCAATCATCACCCTGAAAGCGGACAGTAGACGTCGCACAGTATATGTGTACAAACTTTCAGGTCAATAGTTCAAACGGTTTGCAAGCTACAGGTGGTATAATATCCTGGACAGACAAACGGACAGCCACGGTAGCGTATTATATATAGAGTTAAGGCTTTGTATGGCCTTGCACCAAACTACATCAATAAGATCCTCCACTAAGGTCCATGGATTCTGGCAATCTTGTGGTGCACAAAACTAATCTGCACACTAAATGTGACAGAGCCTTTGGCTCTACTGCACCCAGACTTTGAGATGACCTCCTCAAATTAATGAAATCAACTCACACAATTAATTCTTTCAAATACAAACAAAAAAAGCTTAAAACACAATTGTTAAGAAAGGCATTTTCAGTTTAGCTTATTTATTCAGACGTTCAGGAAGATTTGCATTTGTATCATAAAGTATTATTTACGTTGATTACAAACTGCTTGAAGAAGGGGCCCGAGTTGCCACGAAAGCTTGCATATTGTAATCTTTTTAGTTAGCCAATAAAAGGTGTCATTTTGCTTGGCTTTTCTCTACATTCATAATGGCTAACACGGTACAACACCCTAATACTATCATAAATTATGTTATTTGTTCAGGGTCTTCTTGTCACGTTTGCATTTCTGCATTTTGTTCTGGTTTATTGTATTTTGATTTATTTCAAAACTTTGTATACCTTGTATTTACATGTATCTGCTTACCAGACGCTTTTTATACAAAGCGACTTACAAAAAAGGGAAACGTAACTGAGTAAACATCAGTCCGGAGAATGTTTGGGAACAAGTGTTACCAGACAAGGGTGCAAAATTGAACATCACAAGTGAAGAGCTCAGAATACAATACAAGCTAGTTACAACTGTCAGTCAGTCATCTTCCAACCCGCTATATCCTAACACAGGGTCACGGGGGTCTGCTGGAGCCAATCCCAGCCAACACAGGGCACACACCCACACACCAAGCACACACTAGGGACAATTTAGGATCGCCAATGCACCTAACCTGCATGTCTTTGGACTGTGGGAGGAAACCCACACAGACACGGGGAGAATATGCAAACTCCTAGTTACAATTGCTAGGTTACAAAACATAACAGTTAATATAAGACAGAAATTCATCAAACATGAGCTTCAAATTCTTCTTAAACACATCGAGGGAGTCAGAGTTTCATGTGGAGGTGGGGAGTTTGTTCCACCAAACAGGAGGTGCACATGAAAAGTAAGGGCTGAGATCTGATAGCACACATAGGTGGCATCACCAGACAGTGTTAATGTGTGTATATTTATTTACCTACCTACCCATTTATATACTTATTTATTTAAAGAGCTTCTGTTAAATGATCAAATATCTTCCTGGAGACAAATAGCGTTCTATCTAAATCTAATCAGCAGCCTTGAAAGGTCGAAGGTGCATTAAGACTTGAAAGTGTCTCCATATACACTACCGGTCAAAAGTTTTAGAACACCTCAATTTTTCCAGTTTTTCTTCAAATTTAATCAAATGAAATGCAATGAATGACCTACTGTAAATTGTGCAAATGTAAGCAGAAAACTGCCATAGGTTTAAATTTAAAAGTTTAGGTTAGCAAAAACTGAGAAAAGGGAAATTTCTGAGTATTACAAATGGGCCTTTTTCAGGGAACAACTAATAGGTTACAACCTACAGATGTTCTGCAACAATGAAGGAAACAATTTGCACAGGTGTAACAACTTGTGTTGATTACTTAAAAACCCTCTGTCTGTCTGTCTTAATGCAGAGTTGGAACAGACTGAAGATCTGAAGATTTACTTGGACAATATCACACTCTAGAAAGTTGTAAATTACAGTGAAAATGGCAATTACCAAATGAAATGAGACAGAGTATTATTACCCTTAAAATTATAGGCCTTCCATTTAATGAAACTGCAAAAAAAATAAATAAATAGTCAAAGTGTCAATGACTCCAGTGGTGTCCTACGCAGTCCAAAGGCAATTAGAAACTGGAAGAATATCCGATATGAAGTGACCTGGCAGACCCAAAGACATAAACCAAGTTTCTGAGGGTCACTGGCTTGTGTGATCATAGGTGCCTTACCGCACAACAGCTTCAAGCACAGCTTAACTGTGGGCAGAGAAAGCAAGTCTCAGCTTCTACTGTGAAGAAGAGACTTTGTGCTGCACGTTTGACAGGGTGAGTGGCAGTAAGAAAGCCATTCCTTAAAGGACAAAATAGGGCCTTGAAATACCAGCTGTGGACTGCTGAAGACTGGAAGAAAGTCTTCTGAAAAGGCTGGGAGCACGTGCTGATTTTACAGCATGTTGTCACACCCAGATTGGGACCCGAGTGCGTGGCCTAAGGGATCACAATGGAACAGAGCGAGGTTTTTATGGTGGCTGAAGTGGCAATCCTGCCACCAACATCCATATTTTCCATGCAAGTTGGAACCGATGTATCAAAACTTGAAATCTTTGGTGCATCACACAGGGTGTTTGTACGATGTCGAATTGATGAAAGAATGGTCCTTCTGTGTGTGACGCCAACAATCAAACATGGAGGGGGAAATGGGATAGTCTGGGGTTCTTTTGCTGGAAGCAGAGTTGGTGACACACACATGGTGACTGCCATTCTGAATGAAAAGGATTACCACAGTTTGGCTGTTACACAAGGAAAAGGTGGCTACTTTGATGAATCAAAAATTTGAAGAAGAAAAAAAAATTTACACTTAATGACTCCTTGACTTATATTTTTATATTTGCCATTGTTTATTTGTTCTATGCCTTGCTTTCGTGAAACATTAAGACATTAAACTGTGTGCATTTCCACTACAGCAGAAAAACTGAGGTGTTCTAAAACTTTTGACCAGTGGTGTATATAGGCGCTGACCCACTACTCTTTAGGTGAGCATCAAGGATTGGAACTTAATACATCCCACTACAGAAAGCCAAGGTGGTGCTCTGAAAAGAAGACTGATGTGTGCCTTCCTTGGCTGGTTAAACCCAAGGCATTCCACTGCATTCTGAACCAACTGCAATGGCTCGGTGATACATGCTGGTATTCCTTCCAGCAGATGGCTGCAGATGAGAAGACCTAAGCCTGGACTAAAGAGTTGCTTATTCTGTCAGATACAGTCCCGTGAATGAGTGAGTGTACAAGACCGAGAGACCATAGCAACATAGTCCCAGGAGGACAACTGGTCACCGATCATCATCCCGAGGTTGTGTACCAACTTGGGTATTAGACATAATGAGCCAAGCTGAACATAGATGGGGTGCTGAATAGACAGACAAGATGGGATAACAAGAAGGAAACCAGTCTTTCCCAGGCTGAGGGGCAGATGGTGTTCCTTTATCCAGGTTGCAATATCAGTGAAATGTGTAGATATTTTAATTGATACCTTATGGTCCTCTTTATTTAGTGTTTTATCTGGATATTAGGTATATCCAATGTTTTATATGCCCTATTGTCAATTCTGAATTTCTGTGAAAAGAATTGAACAAGGGAAAGGTGCTATATAAACAAAATGTATACTATATTTACATATTAACTTCAACCAGGCGACAGTAATTAAGGAATAAATACATCAAAACTGTGATCCTCAAAGTTTTAGTATCCTCGGTGCAGACAACACCCGCACTTATCTATCACAAACCCTAGACTCGAATTCTTTGTGTGCCTGCAGCCTCCTCCCACCCTCCACTTGACACCTGCACGGGCCCTTTAAAAGAGGCGAGGCTAAACGCCCAGCCAATGGGAAGCTGAAGTTGTGATGTCACTGCGCTGGCAGCGTGGTTTTCAGACAAAGAGAACAGCAAAGACCGGCGACTGCTGCAACACACACAAAAAAAGGAGCTATAAATGCGGCGTAAGGGAGTGCTTAATCCGAAACATAGGAACTATAGACTGGGTGGAGAGCCAGCAACCGAATTTAATGGTTTGACCAAACAGGAAAAAAAAAAGTAGCGCAGACACTTGTGACCTCAACACTCCATCCTCCTCAGGAATACCGTCACCCTAGACTAGACAAAGCGGCCCGGCCCAGCCCACTCATCCACCACCCTGGGCCACTTGGAGTGGCAGGGGGGAGGGAGCCTCACACACAAGTGGGTCAGCAGTTCGGAGGGGAGGGGAGGAGTGCTGGTGGTGGCAAGTAACGGTATTCGAGTTAGCAGGGCACGAGGGAGTTCAAAGGTGAGCGACTTCAAGACTAAAGGAACAGTCAACAGCCACCCGTCCCCGCCCCATTGAGTCTAACTAACAAACCGTACGAGTCCAGCTACCTTCATTCCCTTTCAATGGGACAGCTTCCCTGGATGGTCAGGGAAGAAAAAGTGCAGACAAGAAGGTTGTGAGTCAACAAAGACCGCGCGTCGGTCAGCCCACCTCCCTTTGTATCCTACCTTGTCTGCCCACAATCTCGGCGACGTGCTCCGAGCTCGGCACCGGTACACACTCCGTCATGTTGACACTCCTTTTGCGGCTACCCGTTTCAAGCAGAACCGAATGGTGAGACGGGGCAGCCATGTGGAAGCCAGGGCCGAAGATGTCCGGGGCGGCAGCAACTGGCATTGGCGGGGAGGAGCAAGAAGTCGGCGAGGCTGGGTGCTCCAGCATGGCAAGTCCAACAAAGCCGGCCCCATCGCCGGCCACCGCGAGGTCCAATTCAATTTCTCTCGGCCGCTCCTCCAAACCGATAAGCGAGAGTTGGTCCAGGGTTAAGCACAGCTGCTCGTCCTGAGGGTCCGGGTCCGGCTCGGGCTCCGCTTCGGGCATGTCGGGATGGTAGAGAGTGCTCGGCATGGCGTGCACCCTCGCGGTGCACACTGGAGGTAGGGAGTGACTGCCACTCGCAGTTCGTCTCGGGTAAGTGCTGCTCCCTCTTCGGCTTGACTCAGGCCGCTCCGCTCCTGCTCTCGCGCTCTGGTCGCAGAATTCAATGCTGCCCTCCTTTGTCTCACCGCGCCGCGCACTGTCACTCACCCGCTACGTCATCGCCGCGCAACAATGGGCTCACGAGCCACGCTCCACGGTGGCGGCGGTGCGCATGCGTCACGTATAGGGCGGAGGCGGGACTAAAGGTGGTGTTGACGATCTGCCACAGTGGAGAGGCGCTGCCGCCAATTCCACCGCAGTTGCAAAGAAATCGAAAAGGAACGTAACAGTGAAAGACCAGTAAATTTATAAGTAAGTAGATTGACGGAAAAACAAGAAAGCAAAGGAAAGGAAACGTCACGTTTGTCTAAGTAGGTGAGAAAATGAACTCAAGGATATTTTATTTACCTTATAACTATTTTATTTTGTGCATTTCAACGGGGCTACTAGGCATATCAACTGCATTGTGTCCGCCACCAACCGTTAAACTCTGAAAACTAAAGAGCATTCAAGCTTACTGTCATGCATACACAATACAATGAAATTCTTACTTGCATGCCTCCCACATTCTAGTGACAGTAGTCCAATACCAACAAAGACTGTGAATAAAGCATCATATATTAAATACTGCCAGTGGCATTTTTCTGCATTATGACCGCTAGATGTACAAAATACGAACTAAGATTCCCTTAGTCCATTTAACTTTGGTGATGCAGCTAATTACCTTGAAAAATATTGTTTCTTGAAGCCCGTGAAGATGTCTTTGTATTTATTGGGTGCTGCAAGCCTGTCTCCTGGTGAGATGGGATGGACTAATTGGCCCTGCAGTGTTCTCCGTGACTTTGGGTGTGTGTGAGCATGTACAACCTTAATTTTCTAGTTCAGCAATGGAGCTTAAAGTTCATCATCTGTATTAAAAGGAGTGCCACCTATTGTTCTTTTTGATTTTTTAAAAAATATTTTATTGTAGAAAGCCAGATCATTATATTGGCATGCTACTCTATCAAACATAACAGGTATTACTGTCAGTCATTTTCCAACCTGCTATATCCTAACACAAGGTCACGGGGGTCTGCCGGAGCCGATCCCAGCCAACACAGGGCACAAGGCAGGAACAAATCCCGGGCAGGGTGTCAGCCCACCGCAGACAGATATTACTGTTTACTTTGAAATGAGTGCAAATAAAACAAAGGAATAATATAAATATAAAGCAATGAAACAAAAAAAGAGAACAAAACAAGATTCTGTTTTCACCCAAGAGCAAAAGATGGGAGACACAGACAAAAAAACTATATTTTTAATTATGGTAAAACAATAAATAACATAAGAGAGTCAATTACAGGCCCAGCATGCTTTTTCTAAAACAATGTAATAAGAAAGTGTTGGACATATCCAATTTGAATTTGTTTTTTGTTTTTTTTTTTCAAATTTGAGATAATATAGAATATCATTTACCCACTGAGTTATAGAAGGTGTGTTTGCATTCTTCTGGTTAAGAAAGGTAAGTCTGTATGGTAGTATGATATGGGCTATTACACTTGATTTATCCCTGTAATCTTTAATGTCATCTTGGAGTACATCAGATACTGCTGTTAATGGATTAGGAGTGATTGCAACACCAAGGATCATTGAGAAGTACGTAAAGATTTTGATCCAAAGTAATGTTCATTTAGTGCACTACCAAAACGTGTGGCCTAGTGATGCTGGAGATATATGGCAGCGCTTGCAGGTTAAATATTGCCCTGATTACAGTTTGGACAATTCTAAATGAGATTATAACAAGATTTAGGTGAATTATGTAATACTTTCCACATATAGAACTGGAGTCTGTGCTATACGCATATGTCTGAGTTCCATGGTTTTCCTAGAGCATATCCCAGCATACACCAGCAAAGCGGTGTGAAAAGTTCTGTAATTTTCTCCCCTAAAGGTAATTACAGTATATTGTATGTTGGGAAACAAAAAGAAATAAAAATCAATATCAGGAATGCATCATTCACAAGATATTAAACTGAAACTTGATCTTCAACTACCTCTGAGGAGGACTGCAAGTTAGTAGTACATTCCTTCTGTTTGAAAGAAGCACAAAATCCTGTTGCAGAAAGCACCAATCTATGTGTAGAAATCTTTTTTTCAGTTGTTTGCTGGTTTTACATAATCCACAAACCCTAGCAGCATGGTACTTAGTCCTGCTACTGGACAAGCAGTGTGCAGTATGTGTCGCCTTGATGTTCTGTCAGTGTTATTGTGGCTTGTCTTTTTTTATGCCAAAGTCCATCCATCCATCCATTTTCCAACCTGCTGAATCCAAACATAGGGTCACGGGGGTCTGCTGGAGCCAATCCCAGCCAACACATGGCAAAAGGCAGGAATCCAATCCCGGGCAAGGTGGCAACGCACCGCAGGACACTATGTCAAAGTCATTCAATTCTAAACATGAAGTATTGTTATTTTAATATAGGCAGGTCATAGATGGAAGATTTGTTGGGGAGTGGGAGTTTGCAAGGCTCTCATTTTTTCTTAGCATTTAAATCTACAGTGGATTCAGAAACTATTCAGACCCCTTCATCTTCTGCACTTTATTGTGTTGTAGATTCAATTTTAATTTGAAGAAAAAAAAACATCAATTTTTGCCCATCATTCTACTCACAAAGTGAAAATGTGTTTTCAGAAAGTTTAGTCTTTTTTTTTAATTCAAAACTAAAATCTCTCATTCTTATCAGTATTCAGATCCTTTTTTGTGACTCTCCAAATGGCGGTCAGCTGCTTCCTCGTTGCTTTAATTGTCCCAGCGATGTGTCTAGAACAGGGGTGGGCAAAGTCATTCCTGGAGGGCCGCAGTGGCTGCAGGTTTTTGTTACAACCCAATTGCTTAATAAGAAGCACTTATTGCTCTAGAAACACTTCTGCTTCATTTTAGTTATCTCCCTCATTAAGATTTTGAACCCTTATTGCTTATTTAATCTTAAACAGCTGCATTCTCGGTTTTTAATTGCTCCTTATTAACAATAAGATGCAAATGACAAAAGAAACCAGCAGTTATCCATTTTGCTTGTTCCCCTTTACACCTGTGTGTATTTATCTTGCACTATTTGGTTTAATTAAATACTTGGAAGGAAAGAGAAGATAAAAAAGTGAAGGATTGAGAATTATCCATCCATTTTACACTTCAAAGTGTTTGGATGATAACCTTAGAATGGAAAAAAAATCTAGGATATGAGAATGACTTGACATAGCAGAGTTAAAGCACTAATAAGCCATGAAATGTAATTACTGGCAAGGATTGTTTTCTAATTAAGCAACTGGGTTGGAACAAAAACCCGCGGCCACTGTGGCCCTCCAGGAATGACTTTGCCCACCCTTGGTCTAGAACCAAGCCACGAAGACTCAGAAACTCTGCAGACCTCTACAATCAAACTGTGGTGAGGCATAGATCAGGGAAAAGACAATTTGTAAAGCTTTGAGTGTTCTCTGGAGCAGGAGTCTCCAACTCCAGTCCTGGGGGACCACTGCGACTGCAGGTTTTCATTCTAACCCTTTTCTTAATGAGTTAACTGTTTTTGCTGCTAATTAACCTCTGTTGAATTCATTGTAATTGACTTGCTGTTGAAGACGCAGACCCCTTAATTGTTTCTTTTTCCTTAATTAGCAGCCAAACAATAATGAGATACAAAAAGAGCCAAAATGTGACCAGTAAACTGTGTCCATCACACAATATCTGAAAATAAAGAAAGATGAAGGTCTTAGGAATGTTGATCTGCTCAGACCCCCAAAATATTTGACCAGAGCTCATAGAAAGAGAAAATCAACAATTTCGGAAATTTCTGCTATTGCACAATGAGAGCAGCAACAAGCCATGGAATTAAAGAACGGATTTAATTAACGACAATAATTGGTTCCTCATTAAGCAGCTGGTTGGAGTGAAATTGGTTAAAGCATGAGGCCCTGACTTAGTTGGTCTTCTGTCGGCTCACTCATTTCACATTTCATTTCTGTTTGGGTGCCATTTAAGGAAAGAAATGAACAAATCAGAGGAACGATGAAAAAAATTCAGGGGAACAAATCTTAAAAACCAAGTCAATTAAAATGAAAGGAAAAGGAGTTAATTAGAAGCAAAAACTGGTCACAATTATGAAAAAGGTTCAAATGAAAACCTGCAACCACGGTGGTCCCCCAGGACTGGAGTTGGCGACCTCTGCTCTGGAGCAAAGTGACCTCAATAATTTCTGGAACCACCATGACTCTGCAAACTGAGTAGCCAGGCAAGAACGACATCGATCAATAAGGTGAGCAAAAACCCAATGGTCACTCTAGTAGAGCTTTAGAAGTTCTCTGCTGAGATGGAAGAACCTGTTGATAGGAGGACCATCTCAGGAGCACTTCATCAGTCAAGTGTTTATGGTTAAGTGGCTAGATGGAAGCTACTCTTGAGTAAAAGGTATATGACAGTTTAAAGGACACAGAGTATGGGCACAAAGATTCTCTGGTCTGATGAGACAAATTTGTTTGTTACCTTCCTAATATTATGTCTACGGTGAAGCTGGGCAGCATCATGCTTTGGGGATGCTTCTCAGCAGCAGGGACAGGGAGACTGATCAGTCTTGAGGGAAGGATGAATGCATCTTGGTTCACATTTTACCATGACAATGACCTAAAATAATGAGCGGAGACAATGATAGAGTGGCTTTGGGACAAGTCTCTGAGTTCCCTTGAGTGGCCCAGGCAAAGCTCATACTTAAATGCGATACAGGGTGGTCCAGATCTAATTATGCAGATCCAGATCGTCTGGATGACTTTGATTTATGCGGGGACGATTCCAGTTCGGCGCAAAGACGATTCTTCATGTCGTCAGTTCGCACACTTCGATGATCTGGGATTTTTTGGGTGATTTTCTATGTAATAAACTTAATAAGTTATAGCGTAATGAAAATTGCATAATTAGATCTGGACCACCCTATAGAACATGTATGGAGAGAACCAGAAAGTGGCAGTTTTTAGACACTTCTTATCTGATCTTATGGAGTTTGAGAGAATCTGCCAGGAGCAATGGGATCAACTGCCGAAATTCAGGAAGGCAAAGCTTGTACAGACTTACCAATAAGACTGAAAGCTGAAATTACTACTAACGGGGCTTCTACAAAGTACTGCATTAATGGTCTGAATATTTATATGAAATAGAGATTTCAGATTTAGATTTTTTCATAAATTTGCAAACCTTCTAAAAAAGCATGTTTTCATTTTGTTATTAATAGGTTATTTAGTGTAGATGAGGAAGGAGTAGTGGCTCTGAGGTAGTGGCACTGGTAATTGGAAGGTTGCCAGTTCAAATCCCGTGAATGCCAAAAATGACTCTACTCCATTGGGACCCCGAGCAAGGCCCTTAACCTGCAATGGCTCCATCCTGGGTGTGACGTTAATCTGCATCCAGCCCTGCATGTAGGCCCTCCAACCTGCAGGGAAAAACCTGAGGGTTGGTGGCAGAATTGGCACTCCAGCCACCATAAAAAAACCTCACGCTGTTCTACTACATCTGCACTAGGGTGGTGCTGAGGTGTCATGGCTGCACTTGGGTCCTAATCTGGGATCCTGAGTTGGCTTGTCATGTGGTGGGTGCGGCAATGCGGTGTATCAGTGCGCCCTCCTAACATCTCTCTCTTAGTGTAGATTGATGGGCAAAATGGAAAGTTTATCCATTTAAATTTAAATCTAACTCGGTAAAGTGTGTAAAAAGTGAAGGGATCTGAGTACTTTCTGAATACACTGTATGTATGGCAAGCCAAATTAACATTTAGAGATATCTCAAAATGAATTTTGGATATCTTAAAATGTAATTTACTTTTTATGATATCTGAAACTCGCTTTGAGATATCTTAAAATAATTTCCTTTACATTTTAAGATATCTGCAATACATTTTGAGATATCTCAAATGCATTTCAAGATATCTCAAATACAGTTTCAGATATCTCAAAATAATTGTTTCTGCATTTCAAGATATCTCAAATGAATTTTCAGATATCTTAAATTGACCTTTCATGCATTTTAAGATATCTTAAATGCATTTCAAGATATCTCAAAATCATTTCCTGTAAAATTGCCTATTATTTCAATGGGACTTCTTGTTTATTATAAGATATCTTAAAATGTATTTGAGATATCTTGAAATGAGCAGTAAGTGATGTTGAGATATCTGAAAATGTATTTGAGATATCTGAAAATGGACAGGAAGCTGTTTTGAGATATCTGGAAATGTATTTGAGATATCTTAAATTGTATTGTAGATATCTGAAAATGCTATTGAGATATCTTGAAATAATTGAGTGTCCTTTTAAAGATATCTTAAAATGCATTTTAGATATCTTGAAATACAATTTGAGATATCTTGAAATACATTGTTAGATATCTGAAATGGAGCAGAGACCCATTTTAAGATATCACGAAATTCATTTTAGATATCTAAAAATGTATTTCAGATATCTGAAAAAAAATGAATTTCAAGATATCTTAAATGCTTTTTAAGATATCTAAATTATATTTCGAGATATCTCAAAATAACTTCCTTCTCATTTTAAGATATCCCAAATTCATTTTGAGATATCTGAAATGCATTTTCAGATATCTTAAAATGACTTTCTGTGCATTTCAAGATATCTCAAATACATTTCAAGATATCTTAAAATAACTTCCTGCACATTTCAAGATATCTCAATAGCATTTCAAGATATCTTAAAATAACTTCCTGCACATTTCAAGATATCT
>JANRMT010062789.1:19830169-19895499 GCA_026402145.1 Polypterus bichir lapradei
TGCACATTTCAAGATATCTCAAATACATTTCAAGATATCTTAAAATAGGCAGGAAGTTCCATTGAAAGTATAAGAAATTTTACAGGAAGTGATTTTGAGATATCTCTAAGGTTATTTAAGATATCTCGAAATGCGCAGGAAGTTATTTTAAGATATCTGAAAATGTATTTGAGATATCTTTAAATACGCATGAAGTTATTTTAAGATATCTGAAAATGCCTGCAGATGTATTTTAAGATATCTTGAAATGTATTTGAGATATCTCAAAATGCACATTAACATATTTCAAGATATCTCGAATTGCATTTAAGATATCTTGAAATGCATTTCAGATATCTCAAAACGTACAGCATATCATTTCAAGATATCTTGAAATCTATTTGAGATATCATAAAATGGTTTTTAGATATCTTAAAATAGATGCATTTTTAGATATCTGCAATTCAATTTAAGATATCTAAAATGCATTTCCAGATATCTTAAAATTCATTTTGAGATATCTCTAAATGTTAATTTGGCTTGCCATACTGTATGTGTATTTTGACAGATGATGACGATGTCAAAGGATATCACAATGATCTGATGCCAACCAAGACGGACCAGGCACCAGTGTCCCATTGTTTGATTTTTTTTGTTATGGAAAAGGTGAGTGAATTTGCTAGTGACTAGCAAAAGAGGGCAGGTATTGTTAGACAGATAGGTAGTACCTTATTTTTCCCAAGAGGAAATTTGGATTTTACAGAAGTTCAAGAAATTTGGAAATATTATATCCAACAATAACAACCCTTGTCAAACACATTACAAAAGAAGAACGTCTGACTTGGCTAATGATAACCCAAGCAGTCACAGTGAAGCATTATAAAGGCGTATTGCAATAAGGAATCTCAGTAGCATTTCCACACATACTTATGCTGAAAAATGTGTTGCCTAAATATAATTATTGGTAGTGTGTCATAGAGGAGATTGTTCATTAATATTTTTAATTTTCATTAGTTTTATCTTCATTCTCTCCTTTGCTCCTGCCTACAGTGGGTCCAGAGGCATCCCATAGTTAAGTTAATGCTTAAATTAGAGAAGTCTGCACACATAATAAATACAAACTATCAGAATCTTTCTATCATATTAGATGGATAAATTTGTCCACAGAGTGAAATTTGGCTTCTTATAGAGGCTGAGTACATACAGGTATCATACATACATACAGCATCTCAATAAATTAGAACATCATCAAAAAGTTAATTTATTTCAGTAATTCAATTCAAAAAGTGGAACTCGTATATTATATAGATTCATGACACACAGAGTGATATATTTCAAGAGTTTATTTCTTTTCATTTTGCTGATTATGGCCTACAGGTAATGAAAACTCAAAATTCAGTATCTCAGAAAATTAGAATATTACATAAGACCAATAAAAAATGATTTTTAATACAGAAATGTTGGCCTACTGAAAAGTCTGTCCGTGTACACACTCAATACTTGGTTGGGGCTCCTTTTGCATGAATGACTGCATTAGTGCGGCGTGGCATGGAGGCGATCAGCCTGTGGCACTGCTGAGGTGTTATGGAAGCCCGGGATGCTTTGATGGCGGCCTTCAGCTCATCTGCATTGTTGGCTCTGGCATCTCATCTTCCTCTTGACGATACCCCATACATTCTCTATAGGGTTTAGGTCAGGTGAGTTTGCTGGCCAATCAAGCACAGTGATGCACACCATGGTCATTAAAATAGTTATTGGTACTTTTGGCAGTGTGGGCAGGTGCCAGGTTCTGCTGGAAAATGAAATCAGCATCTCCATAAAGCTTGTCAGCAGAAGGCTGCATGAAGTGCTCTAAAATTTCCTGGTAGACGGCCACGCTGACTTTGTACTTGATAAAACACAGTGGACCAACACCAGCAGATGACATGGCTCACCAAATCATCACTGACTGTGGAAACTTCACAGTGGACCACAACCAACTTGGGATTTTGTGCCTCTCCACACTTCCTCCAGACTCTGGGACCTTTATTATCCTAATGAAATGCAAAATTGACTTTCATCTGAAAAGAGGACTTTGGATCACTGAGCAACAGTCCAGTCTGTTTTCTTCTTAGCCCAGGTAAGACAGTTGTAGCCCACTTCCCCAATACGCCTGTGTGTGGTGGCTCTTGAAGCACCGACTCCAGCCGGAGTCCACTCCTTGTGAATCCCCCCTAAATTCTTGAATGGGCTCTGCTCATAATCCTCTCAAGGCTGCACTCATCCCTGTTGCTTGTGCCCCTTTTTCTGCCTTCACTTTTCGATACGGCCCTCTGTGACCAGCCAGCTTCTTTAGCAATGACCTTCTGTGGCGTCCCCTTCTTGTCAATGACTGTCTTCTGGACAACTGTCAAGTCAGCAGTCCGAGTGTGTAGCCTACTGAACCAGACTGAGAGACCATTTCAAGGTTCAGGACCCCTCTGCAGGTGTTTTGGGTTAATTAGCTGAGTGGAGTGGGACACCACGAGTCTACAATCTTGAACTTTTTCATAACTAGGGGGCCGTTCCCCCTGCTTGCTTCGCTCACCCACCCCCGGGTTTGGTTAACCGGATATACAATTTTAAGAGATTGTTATTTTCATGGGAATTGTTACATAAACATTATTTTCACTTTTACTTTAAAACTTTAGTAAAAACAATATTTGGAATTTTCTTCAAGATCGCATCGAATTTTGATTCCATGTTTGGACTTACATCGTTGCAACGCAATGTTTAACTGCCTGTGAGTGACTATCGTTTCTTTCTCTCTATTAAATAAAACGACTTTTTCGAATGTTTGTCCATGCTCTGTCTTCTTCGCTTCGTCGTTGACATGTCATCTAGAATGTATAAAATGCTTGTCCTGATAAAATTTAGAAGAGCTGAGAGTGCAGGAAGTGTGTCTGACTAAAGCATTTACACGACCGAGGTTAGAAGATTGTGGTCTTGTTTGAAAATCGTTATGAGTAGGGTGTGACTTGAAAGAATCTCATGTTAAAAGTCTCCGTCTCATGGGACCTCATACCGCGGCAACGTTTTTTGGAATCTTAATTCTCGCTGGCAACACAAATTAGATGATCTACAAGTCTCTGACTTAAAGTTTAAATCCGAACTATATATTCAATCTCTTTTCACTGTTCCGTTATTTCACCGAGTAATAATTTTCATTTGTTTGCGCGAATGCAATCTTTCCTATTTTTTTTTTTTTTTTTTGAGACTTTCGAATTTTCGTACTTCCTTATCTCTAACCAGCTCTGCACGTGTACCGCTTCAATGTTTGTGAATTCTTTACGACGTTCTACTTTGTCATCTACTCCAGCGGTTCCCAAACTGTGGTATGCGGAGCCTTTTCAGGTGGTACGCATCGCGGTCCCTGAAATTTAATTTATCTGTCCAAAACCCTTTATGACAAGCCTGTTATGAGCAAAAACCAATGAAACTGCTTAAATACAATAATACATGGATTCCCAAATTTAGTGTGGTGTGAAATTTCGTCATCTGAATAAATAAAACCTATTATTCGATTCAGTATTTAGCTCATTTAACGCTACCATAAGTCCATTCAGCTTCTGCTTCTTCACTGTTTGAGCTTTTGGTCACTAGATGAAAGCAAAACGCTGACACTATTTAGTCTTCGGTAGCTCTGCCTCACAGAAACCGCTCGCGTTTGTTGTTATACGTGCACTGCCGCTGAATCGCATCGTAGTCACTAGATCTAAGCACAAAGCCGATACCATTTTGTCTTCGGTAACTGCGTCACATACAGGCCGAAGGCAGGATTTAGTTTCGGGGCAGAATTTATCAATTTATGTATGCACACATTTTTTTCATTAATTTTATGCATAATTTCTTTCAATTCTTTAACTTTTATTCAGATTTTGGGGCGGTTTAGACCCGAACTCCTCCCCCCTACCGCTCTCCCTCCCTTTCAACAAGGTGCGGGTGGTACACAACGCAACTCACTTAACCTCAGGTGGTACTTGATGTTCAAAAGTTTGGGAACCCCTGATCTACTCCTTGTCCTTTATTTCCGGCCTCGGGCGTGGACTCGTCTCGTGGGATGTGTAAGTGTCTCTCCGAGAAAATCATGTCTCGTCTCCTTCCAAGATTTAATTTTTTTTTTTTATAATAGAGAGATATTCTAATTTCTGAGGTAGTGAATTTTGGTTTTTCATTACCTGTAGACCTTAATCAGCAAAATGAAAAGAAATAAACACTTGAAATTTATCACTCTGTGTGTCATGAATCTATATAATATATGAGTTTCACTTTTTGAATTGAATTACTGAAATAAATTAACTTTTTGATGATATTCTAATTTACTGAGATGCACCTGTACATCAAAATTATTTTATGTAACAAACAACAACACCCATCTCAAATACACAGCAGAGTAACTAAAGAGAAAGAAAAACGTCTGACTTGGCTAATGGTAAGAGCAGTCCAAGTGAGGCCTTTTAAAGGAGCCTCAGTAGCCAGAATATGGATGGCCCCATGAGAATTATTAGGCTTAAGACACCACTGAATACAACATTAGCCAGTAGGTACCAAAGACACACATGAGGTCCACTCATGCAGGTGTTGGTATAAGAGTCTGTCGGTGTGGAGTTTAATTAACCGAGGATAAAAATTGCCCATCAATCTAGTTGTTAAGGGGATTAATGGGGGTAAAGTAACTGCATAGGATGGCTGAGGTCTCTAATAATACTGATGTGTGTGTCCTCACCATAAGGGGACAGTGTGCAAATTATGTCATCAGTTACTTAACATTTCTATTTCTATTTAAATTGCTTCCATTATGTTTTCTGCTAATTAAACAAAGGGTCATGCAAAAAGATAATTTCCCCTTGGGATTAATAAAGTTCATCATCATCATTAAAGAAGCTACAGTGAAAGATTTTCCATCCATCCAAATCTCCATTTCTAGTGTCATATAGTCAGTACCCTGGCTGTATTAAATACAAAGCAACAGTCAGTCATGGCTGGTGACGGAGTCCATCACAGAACACTCTGGTTAGTGTGAGGCCAATGTAGAGTGACCAGTTAGCCTAATCTCTCTATTATGATAAAAAAAAATTATTGGGACGTGACATGATTTTCTCAGAGAGACACTTTCACGTCCCGCGAGACGAGACTGTGCCAAGAGATTTAACCAGGCCCGGGGCCGGAAATAAAAGACAAAGAGTAGATGATAAAGTAGAACTTCTTAAAGAATTCAAAAACGTTGGTGTGATACACATGCAGAGCAGGTTAGAGATAATGGAAGTACTAAAATTCGAAAGTGTCAAAAAAAAAAAAAAAAAGGATAGGAAAGATTGCATTAGCACAAACAAACGGAAATTATTACCTCGGTGAAATAACAGAACAGCGAAAAGAGACCGAATATATTGTTCGGATTTAAACTTTAAGTCGGGGACTTTTAGATCATCTAATTTGTGTTGCCATCAGGTAAGTAGTGTTTCTTCCCAATGAAGAGGCATATCCGCGAGAATATGCGCAGCGCAGGCCCTGTATGGGACCTGGCGAGCAAAGCCCCCTAGAATTCAGTATTTTCAAGTTAACGCTAATCCCAGCAAAACTGGGCACCAGTCCATTGCTGTGTCACTCACATATACACCCAATATGCGATCTACCTAAAACGCATCTTTAGGAATGTAGGAGGAAAACTCACAAAAACACCTGGAGAAAGTGCGGGCTCAACGCAGTATTGGATTCAAACACAGGATACTGGATTTGAGAGGCTATAGGGCTAACCACTGCGGCACCAAGCTGCCTTTTGCCTTTAATGCAAGGAACTGTTAGACTCATCAAACTAAGGACCCATTTGTAAATTGTAAAATTTGCAATTTTAATGGCTTTTTGACTTTTTTGGGTGTTTTTTCAGGCACCTTTCAGGTGTTTTTCGAGTGGCTTCCAAGCATTGACATCATGTCCATTTTGTAGGTTGTGAGGCGATTGCTGCGTCTCCAGACTGTTTCCTATGACTTTAGTGCTTTTAATCCTGGTGATCACAGTACTGAAGAGCAGGTGTTGTCAGCTTTGTGAGCAGACATATTGGATTCACTGTGTTCTTCACCAAAGGGATTCGAGAGGACAATTCTGGACTCAGAATTCACACAGCATTCTGAAAGAAAAATCAGAATGAAATAACAGTGTCAATAAGGCACATTGGTAGTGATATGTGAAAAGAAAAAAAATTGCATTATTTTGCAAAAGAAAAAAAATCCTGCTGCTACTGATGCAAAATCATACAAGCACATGATCCAGTCATCTAATAACAACTAGTGGGGAAGGGATTGTCATATACAGCGGTAATCAACTCAAAAAAGTACAAATATGTTGTTTTCATACTGTATATACGGGGGGGTCCTCGGGTTACGACACAGTTCCGTTCCTACAACAGTGACCCGAATTTTGGTGTAAGTCGAAACACACCCCAGCCTAAGTCATTTACCTATTCTAACACATTTGCAAAATCATAATCTAGAATATAAAAACACAAGTAAGCCACAGAAAAAGGAAAAAGACATAAATGTACTGCACTGTACGCTGTACTGTAGTAACAGAAAAAATGAGTTGTACAGTTCGCCAACATGAAGGCCCAGGCCGAAGCCCCCACAGAGAGAGTGCGTCATCGGTAGAATCAGATTCAGAAACTGCTGAAACACAAACACTATGTTTACAGTACGTGGTTTTTAGATTTTTTTTCCAATCACTGCTGCTACGCCTGCTCACTAGTTGTAATCTTATTGTTGCTTCGTTCGTCATAAAGTGTTCCAGAAACAGGAAGTTTGAAATACATCCCGAGACTCATAATTACTTCAGTAAAATAAAATAAGAATTAAGTATTAACCCAGAAAATTATCATTTCTCAAACATTTTTTCAAAAAAGTTTCAAATATCCCAAAAAATGAAAAAGGACAAAAAAACTAAAAAAAGAAAAAATACAAAAAAACTAAGCTGGGCTTCGCTACATACCGCCACGTGGTGCCCAATGGAAACAGTTCAAACTGGCTAAATTGTAGCAGCTAACTACTACGGGCAAAAAAGGGACGCAGGGTGATGACCTCATAACGTTACAAGAAAACGTCTCCTTGGTCTAATTTTCACGCATTTCACAGAGCTTCCAGGGGGCCCCTGGACCCCCCTTTAGCCTAGGGCCCCATAATACCTAAGACCGGGCCTGGTTCCACTCCAGCGAAAAGATTGAAAAACACTGGTCTAGAGAGCTAAAATGGTGTGAATGAACCATTCTTACTAGCACCCACCCAGTCACACCCAACACACACACACACATACACATAGCAAATCCATATTATTTGACCCTAGAACAGTGGTTCTCAACCTGTGGGGGGCACGAAGTAACAAAAAGGGGGTCACGAAGATGTGAAAAAATAAAAACAAGAATCAAAAATATGAAAAATACATCTGTTGAAACCAAAACAAATTAACTTAAACTACATTCTGATACTAGAACAATAAATATAGAGTTAGATAAATGTCGATAAAAGTTTAGTAAGTATAATAAAATATGCATCTACATTTCAAAAAAACGTTAGGGGGGGCGCAATTAAAACTGTTATGAAAACTCGGGTTGCAAACACTTAAAGGTTGAGAAACGCTGCCCTAGAAAGCCAGCAGTTCCATTGTGTGCCAGTAGATGCTGCTGTGTACGTTTCTACTCTATTGAAGTCAGTCAGACAGCTATAAGCCGCTCGTCTGCATTGACTAAACTGGCACATTTGTAAACAAATCACAAAGTGAAGGAGATAGTTAATGAGTAAACTATTCCCTGGTCAAATTCATTTTTCCTCCAAGGAAGTGAGAAGTCAAGCACAATGACCTCTTTTATTGGCTAACTAGAAAGATTACAATATGCAAGCTTTCAAGGCAACTCAGGCCCCTTCTTCAGGCAGAGACTGGAATTCCCCCGTGCTTATATACAGTGACATCTTCTATTATTGGCACCCCTTGTAAAAATTAGTAAGAAGGGTTAGAAAAAAATCACTGCTGAAAGAATAAGAAACGTCTGACTTTTAATTGAAACACGTTCATTCAAAGAAAAACAACGCCCTCAACAAGAAATAAATATTTTTAACAAAGACCCATGTGCCACAATTGTTGGCACCCTTGGAAATGAATGTCACAATGTAACTGAAGCATGTTTCTCATTTGAACTGGACCATGTTAAGTTGATTGGAGTGTATAAGAACTTTCCAGCTGAAATCAATGACATCTTGACGAACTGGGGTACAAATGTGAGGAGACACAGGACCAAATTTCCTTAGCCAACGGTCATCATATTAACAAAAAGAGAACACTCAATCAAAATGAGGGAGAAGTGTGTTGCGCTTCATAACTCAGGGGATGGTTATAAAAAAAAATAGCTACTCACCTGAAAATGCCCCTTTCTACAGTTAGAGCAATAATACAGTTTACAATACAATACAGTTTATTTTTGTGTAGCCCAAAATCACACAGGAAGTGCCGCAATGGGCTTTAACAGGCCCTGCCTCTTGACAGCCCCCCAGCCTTGACTCTCTAAGAAGACAAGGAAAAACTCCCAAAAAAACCTTGTAGGGAAAAATGGAAGAAACCTCGGGAAAGGCAGTTCAAAGAGAGACCCCTTTCCAGGTAGGTTGGGCGTGCAGTGGGTGTCAAAAGAAGGGGGTCAATACAATACAATATAATACACAGAACAGAACAAATCCTCAATACAGTATGAAAATAAATTTTAGAAGTACGGAGCAGAATATAACAGTAGATGATATCCCATAATAAGATTTGGATATTTTTAGAGTCCTGGAGACCTCATCCATCAAGCTGCCTCCCCCATTTGGCCATTCCACGGCTGAAACAGTGCTGGCCCAGCTAATCCGATGAAAGGACCCCTCTTTCCCATGATTCCTGCGATCCTCCATCAGGGATGACTTTACCATAGGCAGGCAAAACAACTTGGCAGGTGGGCCGTGGCACCAAGTGCCAGTACCAAGAACAGAAACAGAATAGGTGAGGGTTAGTATTCAATTCTAACTATCATGTTACTTATGTTTTAGTGCTAATGACTGACAACAGAGATGCAGTATGTACAGTAAATCAGCAGCTCTAGTCAGGATATGCTAAATTAAAGTAGTGAGTCTTCAGCCGGGATTTAAAGGCCAAGACTGAAGGGGCATCTCTTATAGTAGCAGGCAGACCATTCCACAGTTTAGGGGCCCTGTAACTAAAAGCTCGACCTCCCACTGTTATTTTATTAATCCTTGGAATCCTAAGCAGACCGGCATCTTGAGATCTTAATGTGCGCTCTTGTTTGTAAGTCATGATAAGTTCAGACAAGTAAGCCGGACCTTTGTCATTTAATGCTTTATATGTTAAAAGGAGAATTTTGAAATCTGCCCTAAACTTAACCGGGAGCCAGTGTAAGGATTTAAGAACTGGAGTTATGTGTTCGTGTTTTCTTGTTCTTGTAATAATTCTTGCAGCCGCATTTTGGATTAACTGGAGGCTGTATTAAAGAATAGTTTGAACAGCCAGTGAACACCGCATTGCAGTTGTCAATAATAAAAAAGTGATCATCAACTGGAACTGTGACAAACTTACCTGGAAGAGGACCCAAGTTTATTTTACCCCCACGTACAGCGAGGAGGATGGTAAGAGAGGCAATAATATCTCCAAGGATCACTGTTAGGGAATTGCAAGAAAAAGTAAAATCCAGAACCACCGTCCACCGTTATTTGGAAGGTATGCCAGAAAGAAGTCAAATCTGTCAGTTATCCACAAATGTAAGCGCCTGGAGTCTGTAAAACGTTACTACAACTTTGACTGGAACCGTGTGCTCTATGGTCTGATGAAACATAAATTGAACTTTTTGGCAATAAACACGCAAAGGTGGCACAGTGGTAGTGCTGCTGCTTTGCAGTAAGGAGACTGTGGAAGATTGTGGGTTCGCTTCCTGGTTCCTCCCTGTGTGGATAGCGCTTTGAGTACTGAGAAAAGTGCTATATAAATGTAATGAATTATTATTATTATTAAAGTGGGTTTGGTGTAAAAAGAAGGCCGGCTATAATGAAAAGAACCTTATACCAACTGTGAAATATGCTGGAGGTTCTGTGATGTTGTGGGGCTGTTTGTCCTCCAAAGGCCCTGGAAACATTGTCAGGGTGCATGGCAGCATGGATTCCACGAAATATCAGGAGATTTTAAATCAAAACCTGGCTGTCTCCGCCAGAAAACTAAAACTGGGTTGTCATTGGATCTTCCAGCAGGATAATGATTCGAAACTCACGTCTAAATCAACCCTGCAATGGTTAACTGTCCACAAAAATCAAAGTTCTGCCACGGCCATCTCAGTCCCCTGACCTGAACCCCACTGAAAACCTGTGGAGTGAGCTGAAGATGAGAGTACACGGAAGAGGGCCGAGGACCCCGGATGATCTGGAGAGATTATATAAAGAGTGGTGGTCCCAGATGCCAGGCTCTGTATTCTTCAACCTTAGAAGAGGTTACAAGAGAAGGCTCCATGCTGTTATATTGGCAAAGGGAGGTTGTACAAGGTATGACATGCAGGGGTGCCAACAATTGTGGCACATGTGTTTTTGTTAAAAGTATGTATTTCTTGATTAGGGCTTTGGTTTTTTTCTTTGAATTAACTTGTTTCAATTAAAAGTGAGATGTTTCTCTATTTTTGAGTGTGAGATGGCGGTTCTTCAGTAACTCCTCTTACTAATTTTTTACAAGGAGGTCGCAATAATACTGGAGGACACTGTAGACACCAGGACAAATACAGCATTGGAAAACCTTTAAGTGAGACCTCTTGGACATTGTAATCTTTTTACTTGGCCAATTAAAGGTGTCATTTTGCTTGACGTCTCACTACATTCATAAAGGCTAACACAGTACAACACCCTAGTACTTCCTCCAGGGGATAACAGCATGCAGATGTGTGGTTAATCGGACCTTCTGTATATATAATTAGAAACAAAGAGCCGAGTTCCGTTTCACGTCATGTTGCTTTTTACTACTGCGCTGATGGATGTGCTGCATGTCATAGCAGAGAAGCTCACCATCTTTTGACTGCAGTACAAAATATCAGAGGACAAACTCATAGATTACTAGGGTTGTCAGTTTTAATGGAGAAGCTGGGTGGGGATGTGATTGACCAGAATGCTCTTCTCCACAAGTGAATGCTCATGGTGTCCTCGGAAGATGTAATGCAAGTGACATTGTGTAAGAGCTGGAGGGAATGTGAGGGTTGAGGTCCACTACTTAAAGCTTGTATGATTCATTTTTAAGACATGGCTTTAAAATAAGGTCAAAAGCAAACCGGACTCCTCGTGCATTGACGCCACACTGAATGGTTTTAAAAACTGGTGTCCCAACAAAAGCAGACTAATAAATAGAAGGATGGCAGTGATCTGATCTCCTGGTGACTTTTTGTGACATTTCTCAAACCAGCTTCGTTCAATTCAGTTTTCCATGAAGTTAAGAGCCTATCCTCAGGCAAGGCAGGTTGGACGGGGGCCATTCCATTACCGCAGTGAAAGGCAACCTTTTTCGAGTTGCGGCGCACTAAGTCCAAAAATTTTCTTTAGCGGTGCACCTGAGGGACTGCCCATAAATAAAGTCGTGACGACACAATCTATGGACAATCGCCAATAAAAATAGTTAATTTTACAAGTTTGAAAGACATTTTATTAATAAAGGAATCAAAGGATAAATCTTAAATTGAATTAATGTGAACGTTGAGATTGTTTATCAGCACATATGAGATGCGAGGATCAATTTTTGAAAGACAGATGCGCAGTTCCTTGTCGATCATTTGAAGTCTCTCGCGTTTCTTAGACTTCATTTCTGTATCCGTACAGTGAGCGAGATCTTCTAACAACGAGACTTTTTAAGTCTCACGAGATGTGTTTTTGACACCGCTGGTGTTGATATTATGATGAATGGAGAACAGCAAAAATTTTAACTTGCATTCAAAATAAATACATTTGTTTATTCAACAATCTGATTAACCGTTATCTGTTTTTCCAACATAAAATATATATTTTTTTTTAAACATTATCTTTTTAATCAACCAAAAGTTCCAAAACACTAGCAATTTTAAATATTTTACAAAAGTTTTCGCAGCGCCCCTAGAAAATTCCAGGGCGCACCGGCTGCCCGACAATGCATTACTGGGTACAGTGGCACACAGACCTGTTTGAGTTGCCAGTTAACCCTACCCTAGACTTCTTTGGGATTGTGGGATGATAATCCATCTGTACATAGGAATAAACATGCAAATTCCACAAAGGAAATGGCTAGACATGGATTTGAACCCCGAGCACTGAAGCTGTAAGACAGCATCACTACCCACATAGCATTCTTAGATCTGCTTAATCCATCTTGGCGGTGTGGGAGCCTGGAGCGTAGCCCTGCAGTACTTTGCATAAGGCAGGAAACAGCACAGAGAGGGCCTTTGTGAAGGAAATCATATTTTTTAAGATATACTCTATTCTCTTTAATATAAGTTTTTATATCTGAATACATAAGTATTGTATATGCTGTATATATTTCTATTACAGAACAAAGGACCACTGCCAGCCTCGCCTAAAACAAGGTGAAGGTTTGATCATGTGATCAGCGGTTTACTACTGTCTATAGGATGATTAACTACTCTTTACATGGTGTTTTTATCTATTCTTATATAAGCTTAGGAAATGCTTTGTCTGCTCAGAGTGACTCAAGACAAAGATCTGTTGAATTCAAATATACATACAGTTAGGTCCATAAATATTTGGATGGAGACAACTTTTTTCTAATTTCGGTTCTGTACATTACCACAATGAATTTTAAATGAAACAACTCCGATGCAGTTGAAGTGCAGACTTTCAGCTTTAATTCAGTGGGGTGAACAAAACGATTTCATAAAAATGTGAGGCAACTAAAACATTTTTTTAACACAATCCCTTCATTTCAGGGGCTCAGCTGAAATGCTAAGCAAACCGCAAAACAGTTAAATTTAACTTTATGTGTTATTTTGAGCAGATGTGGAAAAGTCTTTTAAGTGTGGAGACAGCTGAGGAGCAGTGGAACGGGTTTAAAAACGTTTCACATATACAGGTACAGTGCATCCAGAAAAATATTCACAGCACATCACTTTTTCCACATTTTGTTATGTTACAGCCTTATTCCAAAATGGATTAAATTCATTTTTTTCCTCAAAATTCTACACACAACACCCCATAATGACAACGTGAAAAAAGTTTACTTGAGGTTTTTGCAAATGTATTAAAAATAAAAAAACTGAGAAATCACATGTACATAAGTATTCACAGCCTTTGCTCAATACTTTGTCGATGCACCTTTGGCAGCAATTACAGCCTCAGGTCTTTTTGAATATGATGCCACAAGCTTGGCACACCTATCCTTGGCCAGTTTTGCCCATTCCTCTTTGCAGCACCTCTCAAGCTCCATCAGGTGCACAGCCATTTTAAGATCTCTCCAGAGATGTTCAATTGGATTCAAGTCTGGGCTCTGGCTGGGCCACTCAAGGACATTCACAGAGTTGTCCTGAAGCCACTCCTTTGATATCTTGGCTGTGTGCTTAGGGTCGTTGTCCTGCTGAAAGATGAACCGTCACCCCAGTCTTAGGTCAAGAGTGCTCTGGAGCAGGTTTTCATCCAGGATGTCTCAGTGCATTGCTGCAGTCATCTTTTCCTTTATCCTGACTAGTCTCCCAGTTCCTGCCGCTGAAAAACATCCCCACAGCATGATGCTGCCACCACCATGCTTCACTGTAGGGATGGTATTGGCCTGGTGATGAGCGGTGCCTGGTTTCCTCCAAACGTGACGCCTGGCATTCACACCAAAGAGTTCAATCTTTGTCTCATCAAACCACAGAATTTTGTTTCTCATGATCTTAGGGTCCTTCAGGTGCCTTTTTGGCAAACTCCAGGCGGGCTGCCATGTGCCTTTTACTAAGGAGTGGCTTCCGTCTGGCCACTCTACCATACAGGCCTGATTGGTGGATTGCTGCAGAGATGGTTGTCCTTCTGAAAGGTTCTCCTCTCTCCACAGAGGACCTCTGGAGCTCTGACAGAGTGACCATCGGGTTCTTGGTCACCTCCCTGACTAAGGCCCTTCTCCCCCAAGAAGATGGCCGGCCAGCTCTAGGAAGAGTCCTGGTGGTTTCGAACTTCTTTCACTTACGGATGATGGAGGCCACTGTGCTCATTAGGACCTTCAAAGCAGCAGAAATTTTTCTGTAACCTTCCCCAGATTTGTGCCTCGAGACAATCCTGTCTCGGAGGTCTACAGACAATTTCTTTGACTTCATGCTTGGTTTGTGCTCTGACATGAACTGTCAACTGTGGGACCTTCTATAGACAGGTGTGTGCCTTTCCAAATCCTGTCCAATCAACTGAATTTACCACAGGTGGACTCCAATTAAGCTGCAGAAACATCTCAAGGATGATCAGGGGAAACAGGATGTACCTGAGCTCAATTTTGAGCTTCATGGCAAAGGCTGGTAATACTTATGTACATGTGATTTCTCAGTTTTTTTTATTTTTAATAAATTTGCAAAAATCTCAAGTAAACTTTTTTCACGTTGTCATTATGGGGTGTTGTGTGTAGAATTCTGAGGAAAAAAATGAATTTAATGCACTGTACATACCTAAATTTCAAACCAGTAGGAAATTAAAAACAAAACTCCACAGTGGGTTAATAAAGAGTTGATAAGAAGTTGCAAAAGGAAAAAACAGACAAATAGGACGTATAAGACTAATAACTCCAATGTAAATTGTATGGCGTATGAGAACATGAGGCTAAAAAGCAGTTGGGGTGGAAGCAGATACGGTGAAAGACAACCCAAAGGGTTTATTTCAGTATCTGAGTAGTAAAAGAATACACAAGGAGGAGATCAGGAATAGTAAATGGGAATTAAAAAGAGAAATATTAGATGGTAAAAACCTAATTCTTTCTGCGGTCCTCACATGTGAAGAAGTGGATAACCTCCCAGCTTTAAAAAGGACTGCTAATGAGGTACTGAGGGATATGATAATTGTGGACGGACAAGTGCTGCTCAGATTAAAGAAGCTGAAATCAAACAAATCACCAGGAGGAGATGATATCTGTCCTTGAGTTCTTAAGGAGGTTAGCGAGTACAGATATAAAACCTTGACGCATATTTCTAGGAAGTCACTACACACAGGGAAATGTCCAAAAGATTAGAAAGAGGCAAATATTATCCAGTTATATGAAAAGGGTGACTGGGCAGATCCAAGTAACTACAGGCCAGTAAGCTTAACGTGCATCACAGGAAAATGAATGGAATGAATTATTAAGGAAAACATTGAGCAACACCTGGCAAGAACAGGAGTATTACCGATAATTGAGAATCCGTTGAGTCATTGTGGAGGGACTTGGACAGCATACACGCTTGGGCAGATTTGTGGAAATTTAATGTAAGTAAATGTAAAGTAAAACATGTTAGGCTTGAATACACAATGTGAGGTCTGAAAAGTACACCATTTGAGAAGGATTTAGGAGTCATGATGGACTCGTCACTATCAACTGCCAGCCAGTGTTCAGAAGCCTTTAAGGAGTCTAACAGAATGTCAGGTTATATAGCGCCTTGATGTGTGGAGTACAAGTCACAGGAGAGTCTGCTCAAGCTTTATAACACACTGGTGAGGCCTCATCTGGAGTACTGTGTGCAGATTTGGGTCTCCAGGCTACAAAAAGGACACAACAGTGCTGGGAAAAAGTCCAGAGAAGAGCAACAGGGCTGAGTCCAGAGCGACAGGGGATGAGATATGAGGAAAAATTTAAAGATCTGAGCCTTTACAGTTTAAGCAAAAGAAGATTAAGAGGTGACCAGATTGAAGTGTTTAAAATTCTGAAGGGAATTAGTCCAGTGGATCGAGACGGTGACTTTAAAATGAGTTCATCAAGAACACGGGGACACAGCTGGAAACTTGTTAAGGGGAAATTCCGCACAAACACCATAAACACATGAGGTAAGTTATCAAGTAGTGTGGCGGACAGTAGGACTTCAGGGACTTCTAAAACTTGACTGGATATTATTTTAAAAGAATTAAGTGGATAGGACTGGCAAGCTCTGGTGGGCTGAATGGCCTGTTCTCATCTATATTGTTGTAATGTTCTAAAATAAATGTAAATTGCTCTCGTCAAAAAGATTTTTGATTTAAAAAGTAAAAAATCTGTTTGGATTTTGTGGCTCTTTGACTTTTGCTTTTTGACTTTCTGACAGTTTCTTGGTTAATGATCTGGGGCCTCATGTATAAACGGTGCGTACGCACAGAAATGTTGCGTAAGAACGTTTCCACGTTCAAATCGCGATGTATAAAACCTACACTTGGCGTAAAGCCACGCACTTTTCCACGGTACCTCATACCTTGTCGTACGCAAGTTCTCCGCTCGGTTTTGCAGACTGGCGGCACCCAGCGTCAAAGCAATGCTACTGTTCCTGTGTGGTTACTCTTTATTTCTTAGATCCACATTTATGATGCGGCTTTATAAATACACTGAAACTAATTGCATATTGCTTTTTAGTATAATGCATCCGATTGTAGATTACCTCTAACAATATAATGGTCCAGAGAATAGCCATAGTATTCCAAATACCATAACTGCTTTAGTGTTGTTACTCTAACTGCACCTTTTTCTTTCCGCTGCTCCCGTTAGGAGTTGCCGCAGTGGATCATCTTTTTCCATATTACTCTCACTGCACCACTCGGAGTATTTATATCACTGTATCTGAGTGTGAATCACAGCAGCAGCTGATCGGAATGAGAATTATCGGTATACGGCATTAAGCACACGCTGCCTCAGCCACTGCAAAATGTTTCAAAGCCTTTCCTGTACGGACCTTGCGGTTCAGAAACAGTCAATCAGTCCATCAATTGCTCCTTGTAGAACTGTTTGTACTTATTAGTACAATCACCACACTGTAAACTTGCACTACAGTTATAATATCGCACAACCTAAGCCACTTTATAAAGCGCGTATTTACATATGATGACGATATCATTTTTAAGGTGAAATGCAGCAAAATATGTTTATTATATTATACAGATAAAACTTTAACTTCATTTAAATAATCTATATTCTTCACTGGGACTGGCGTGAAGGATAGAATAATTAAACATGTACTACGAAGATATTTCAATGTTCCTTAAACGTTTTGAAGAATCGGCGCTCTAAGCTTACAGATGGCTTAACGTCTATTACAGAGCTGATTGTGTGGCGATTGGTTACATGGAGAAAGAAAAGCAAGGACTGCAGTGGCGGCTACGCCAATATATATTGAATATAAAACAGAAAGAGAAAATAACAACACGGCTAAAAACGCAGCGACAAATTTCGGCAAAAGTTAAACACTTGTTTCATGAGCACGAGGCGGCTATGCAGTGTCCACAACGGACGTGGCCATCCGCCGTGCATAAAATACCATATTGGCATTGGCGGGCGAGGGAGCCACCGATTCTTCCTCTGCCCAGTGCCACCACAAGCCTAGAGCAGCCCCTGAGTACTGCTGCAATAAATTATTTCATCGAAGATCGCGCACAATCACTGCGCCGTGAAACTCATGTTTAATAACGTGCTTTAACTCCTATCATCATGAAAATGATATCACGTATACATCTCAGTATTTTAGTTATTCAGAGAGCTGTAATATCACAAATGTAATGGATTCTGTGTCCAGTCGGAGTAGGAGAGCCGGTTTAAGAAGCACGTAGTGATTCACACACATAGAGCACATAGAAGATCAAATACAAAACAAAGCATTTAACGTGCTACTTTAATTACGATGTGATTTGAGAAACTGGTTAATTAAACGATTTTAAGATGAAATTTATGATGTTCTACTTTAATGACAAAATAAACTACGTGACTAAAGTGGAAATTTAAAGATTAAAGTTGACATTTTGTGCTTTTTCCCCCCACTGTGTGCCTTTTTTTTCTCTGTACTCCAATAAGCTTTCATAGGACACTCAGACGGTGGGCTACGACTCGCCTTTTCACGCTGACTTTGATATCTGACAACTTTTTTTATTTTGGCACTGACTTTGTGAACGTGAGCTTTCAAGTTTCTCCAACACGCTATGTCACTCGATCAACTTCCTTTTGTTGATTACACCACGGTTTATTTGAACAAATAGTATGTTTTTCCTTTGCCTCCACTTGGTATTCACTGAAATTCTTATATTTTCCCCCGTACTTTTCCCATTGTCTTTTCACATAAGGCTGAGCTTAAGGGCGATTTATATTGATTTGCATATTCAAAGAGGTGTAATTCTGGGAGGAGTTGGGGCATTACATAAAGCGCGTGCACGAGCTTCACTTTTCACGCTGATCGGGATTTATGTAGCGGAAGAACGTGGAAGTTGGAGTACGCACAGATTCCTGCATCTGGATTTTTCTGTGCGTAACCACATTTCAGCTTTTGTGCTTACGCCATGTTATAGGGCGAATTCCATGCACGGCGTTATACATGAGGCCCCTGGTCTTGACAATTTAAGTATTGTTGTTCCCATTTGTGAATTTTTTTTTTTTTAAATTTTATTAATTTTATTGTAATCATTCCATACAAATTGATGAATTTTTAAAAAAAAAAATCGGATTGAAAACAAGTCGACCTCCACCCCTGAGAGAGAGAGCAGGGCCAACGGGGTGAAACTTAAGGCTTGTAAACAGACCTAAATTGATGAGTTTAATAGGCCAATAGAGATGAATGGAGAAGAAAAAGAAATGTGGAAATAATTGTTTGCTCGGTGCTTTAAGCGCTTATTCTAAAATATTATTGATTAGATCCTGCCAGGTTTTGAAAAAATTCTGTACAGATCCTAACTGAATATTTGATTTTTTCCAATTTCAGATAGTATGAAACATCGGCTTCTCACTGACTTAAAAGAGGAGAGTTTGGATTCTTCCAGTTTGGCAAAATAAGTCTGCATGCAAGAAGTGCAGTGAATGCAATCACAGTTTGTTTGTCCTTCTCCACTTTAAACCCATCTGGAAGAACACCAAACACAGCAGTTAATGGGTTAGGAGGGATTGTGACCCCAAGGTTGTCTGAATTTGGCTTGTTATAAGGTTATACACTCATCTTCTGGTCCTTTCACGCACCCTAGTGGTTCATCACCGTCACTTTTAGTGACATAAAAACGAAATTGCCACACCATACAAAAAGTAAAGCAACAACTACAGGTGCCGGTCATAAAATTAGAATATCATGACAAAGTTGATTTATTTCAGTAATTCCATTCAAAAAGTGAAACTTGTATATTAGATTCATTCATTACACACAGACTGATGTATTTCAGATGTTTATTTCTTTTAATTTTGATGATTATAACTGACAACTAATGAAAGTCCCAAATTCAGTATCTCGGAAAATTAGAATATTGAAGACACCTGGTGCCACAATCTAATCAGCTAATTAACTCAAAACACCTGCAAAAGCCTTGAAATGGTCTCTCAGTCTAGTTCTGTAGGCTACACAATCACGGGGAAGACTGCTGACTTGACAGTTGTCCAAAAGACGACCATTGACACCTTGCACAAGGAGGGCAAGACACAAAAGGTCATTGCTAAAGAGGCTGGCTGTCCACAGAGCTCTGTGTCCAAGCACATTAATAGAGAGGCGAAGGGAAGGACAAGATGTGGTAGAAGAAAGTGTACAAGCAATAGGGATAACCGCACCCTGGAGAGGATTGTGAAACAAAACTGTGGGGGAGATTCACAAAGAGTGGACTGCAGCTGGAGTCAGTGCTTCAAGAACCACCACACACAGACGTATGAAGACATGGGCTTCAGCTGTCGCATTCCTTGTGTCAAGCCACTCTTGAACAAGAGACAGCGTCAGAAGCGTCTCGCCTGGACTGCTACTGAGTGGTCCAAAGTTATGTTCTCTGATGAAAGTCAATTTTGCATTTCCTTTAGAAATCAAGGTCCCAGAGTCTGGAGGAAGAGAGGAGAGGCACAGAATCCACGTTGCTTGAGGTCCAGTGTAAAGTTTCCACAGTCAGTGATGGTTTGGGGTGCCATGTCATCTGCTGGTGTTGGTCCATTGTGTTTTCTGAGGTCCAAGGTCAACGCAGCCGTCTACCAGGAAGTTTTAGAGCACTTCATACTTCCTGCTGCTGACGAACTTTATGGAGATGCAGATTTCATTTTCCAACAGGACCTGGCACCTGCACACAGTGCCAAAGCTACCAGTACCTGGTTTAAGGACCATGGTATCCCTGTTCTTGACTGGCCAGCAAACTCGCCTGACCTTAACCCCATAGAAAATCTATGGGGTATTGTGAAGAGGAAGATGCAATACGCCAGACCCAACAATTCAGAAGAGCTGAAGGCCACTATCAGAGCAACATGGGCTCTCATAACACCTGGGCAGTGCCACAGACTGATCGACTCCATGCCACACCGCATTGCTGCAGTAATCCAGGCCAAAGGAGCTCCAACTAAATATTGAGTGCTGTACATGCTCATAGTTTTCATGTTCATACCATTCAGTTGGCCAACATTTCTAAAAATCCTTTTTTTGCATTGGTCTTAACTGATATTCTAATTTTCCGAGATACTGAATTTGGGACTTTCATTAGTTGTCAGTTATAATCATCAAAATTAAAAGAAATAAACATTTGAAATACATCAGTCTGTGTGTAATGAATGAATCTAATATACAAGTTTCCCTTTTTGAATGGAATTACTGAAATAAATCAACTTTGTCATGATATTCTAATTTTATGTCCGGCACCTGTAGTGTTCTTGCCATTGTTGTGTGTGATTTCCGTTATAACAAGGAGAACATGATGATGATATTTTGTAAACGGTGTTTAATGTAAGATGACATTCTGACCCTTTCTTAAATGGTTTTCCAGCAAAAACAGCACAACACACAACTGGACAAGTTGCTTTTGTCCTCCCCTATTTGCATCTTCACCTCTTCTAGCTTTTGAACAGGGCGGACATCGACTGTGCTGCTGCTCATTGGCCTTGGCGCATCTTACAAAGTGTAACTATGACACATTAAGATGGCATTCTGGCTGCATTTGTCCAGTTTACACAACACAAGAGTGTGCCCTTCGGATTTGTCCCCTCACCCAGCTTAAAAGCTGTAATGGCCGACCCCTTACCCAGACTGGCCACTGCACTACCAAGACTATTCCTTGGATCACCTCAGGTTTCTTGATCTAATAACAAGCCCTACTCCTTTCAAGTTGTACATTTTTTCCCCACAAGACGAAATAACCAGCAAACAGAAGACAGGAATGTAAAATCAAACATGGATATATTGTAAATGGAAAAGACAAACAAATATTCAATAGCGTAGATATGTGCGCGCAAAATACCACTATCCTACGGAAGCATATTAGGGCCACGGTGAAAAAAAAAAAAATATGGACACAGTGAAGAAAAAAAATCTAAATGTCGAGATTAAAGTCGACATGTTGAATTTATTCTCGACATTTCCACTTTATTCTAGTAGTTTATTTTGTCAGTAGAATGTCGAAAACTAAACTTCATCTTAAAATGAATGTTTAATTTACTAGATTTTCTCAAACCCCGTCATTAATTAATGTGGTACTTTAAATGCTTTATATTAAGTGTTCCCCGACACAGTTATTAATCTCTATGCGCTTCTTAAACTGACTTCCTCTTGCACTGAGAGGCGCAGACAGCGATCGCCACACATTGTCTTCATGATACTCCTGTTCTAAGAACATTCAGAATACTAAGATAAATACTTCTTCACGATGAAATGCATTAAAGCATGTCCTTCTATATAAAAGTGGTCGGGACTGTCCTTCCGTCCCGTGAGTGCTACGCAGGCGCGGAGTTTCACACACACCCCGTCCATTTTGCAATGCACGATGGGATTTGTAGTTTCAGGTAAAAGATGATTTTCTACTCCAGACTGCGATATCTTCTTCTTTTTTCTTACTATATAAAAGCGGTCGGGATTGTCCTTCTGTCCCGTGAGTGGAAAGCGTAGCGGTATTCTACTTATCACAGACTTACTACTTGCAGCTTGCGGTACGAAGCGACATGATGTGAGCAGAGTCCTGGTGCTCCCATCGTTCCCTTGCATTTGTGCGCAATGCGCTGGAAAAATAGACAAAATTATGTCTCTGGAAATAATTAATGTTGATGGAGTACAAATGCCTCACCGCGTAGTAAATATCAGGGGGGGTTCAAAAGGGCGACCTCAATATAGAAAAAAAGTTTAAATTTCATCACAAAAATAACAGAAACTACGAGTATTAAAGTAATACCGCTCAAATGCAATATAACCAAAATTAATGAGTTTGTATAAAATATCAAATTGATCTACATATTGAATTGCCTTAAGAAGTGGTCGCCTTAAAAGGCGGGTCAGCCTAGTATTTAATATGGGTGGCGGGGGGCACGGTGGCGTGGCTGTGGTGCTGCTCCCTTGCATTAAGGGGTCCCCAGGTCTACTTTCAGTGTAGTGAACTTTATGGCAGGTGTGACGAGGCTCCAAAAAAACTGGATATATGAATGGGTATCGCACTGGTTCAACTGGAATATCGTGTAAATGTTGGGTTCGTGATGTGGTGGTCGGAGACACGAACGCAGAATTCAATGGATGTTCTTTCTTTATTGCATGCGCGCTGTCTCTGTCTGACGTACTAAACCTCCAGTTCCCATCCTTGCTTTTTCTTTCTGCGCATAACCAATCACCACACGATAAACGTCTTTGTGAAATTAAAACAAGTTATAAACTCAGACCTCAGAGTTTTCAGAGTTTTAATAGAAACACTGAACACAAATACAAACACAGATTAGTTAAGCACAGCGATTGAAATGTGGTGAAAAATGAGTCCAAAATAAAGTCCGGCGGTATTGATACTGGCAGTACAGTAGTGTTATTGTGCTCCTTCCCGAAAACAAAACGACCTCACCGTGAAAAGTCCTGGCAATGGCTGGTATGAATCCGAACAACCCGGGTTTTCTCGGCTCTGGCTGCCGTGATGTTGAAAAAGCAATCAGTGGAATGGCGCAATAAACGGCAGTGATGCGTTTGTAAATGAACAGGTACGTTGTCTCCTTTCTCCTCTTTCTCTTCGCTCCTTTTGTTTAAATGCAGAATGTCCGGGATGTAACTGGTGGCTCCAACAGGTGATTTCCGTCTTAGGGCTGCGGTCCAAGATTTACGGGGACAACATTTACTGACGCACACATAACGGACAGTAAACGGGACGACGAAAACAAAACGCACTCAGCATAGACAAAAAACAAATACTTATTATTATGTAGCCCCGCTACAAAGCAACAAGAAAACCTGCCAGAGAAGCCAGTAGAGAAACTGGGCCAACTGTTATAAGAAATACTACATTTTCTTGGTGGTGGACAACAAGGTTGTATGCATTGTACTTAGGCCTGAGTGCACATTTGTTTGTTAGCTCTCATGCACTCGCACCAGCTGTTATGACTGATGACTGTGTCTCTCGGGATGTCACGCTGCATGACAGGCGGCCCACAGGCACACTCTGTGAGGGTCCACAACCTGCCAAGATTACCGTATATACTCACGTATAAGTCGGGTCATGAAAACCGAAAAATCAATCATAAAATCAGACCCCGACTTATATGCCCGTTCAAAAATATAACACATTTTTTTTTTACATCTTCCTGCTTCCTTCAATCTCACATCAGTTTCTCAGACGCATCGAATTTTGTTGCACCAATTTCTTTCGCCACTTCAACGACTTTTAATTTAAAACCAGCTTCGTATTTTCTTCTGCTCAAATGCTCCATCGTAGATAAGTGATGCTCTTACGGTAAAGGTGTATGAGGGCGTAAGATACCAAAAACACAAAACAGTGCAAACGTCGCTTCGAAATAGTTCAGGTATTACCGTGTGGTCACGTAGGCACAATACATAGAAAAGAAAAGGCCGTGTGCTCCATGGTCAGGTGGGCGTTAGCAAATCATAATCTCCTGGACCAACAGCGGGAGCTTTCCGCATTTGACTTATACGACCAACATAATAAAATACCACAAATTATACAGTAAAATCAAGCCCGACTTATCTGCAAGTATATACGGTATATAAATGAGGACTGTGTCTGAAAGTCCTTGGAAAAGTCATGAAGTGTGTTGGGGACGTCAGGAGTCAACTAAAGTGAAAGATAAAGCGGTTGCTTGAGCATTAATTGGCTTCTAATTAACAAACTGGGTGGGATCAAAACACCTACGGGGCTGTGGAGCCAAACTTGAACACCCTGCTGTAATTGTTCCTCAACAGATTTAAAGAGGATGACTTGCCTGCACTTATGGAGGCGCTTCTTGCAAGGCTGAAAGAAATCCCGATGGATTTTATTCTTTTCTGCTGTGCTACGTGTGATCTGGGAGTTCTGTAATTATTTAGGTCAGCACCTTCACCCCTAACGCCATTGGGGTGACATGCAATTTATTCTTTAATCTTTTATCATCAAAATGTAAATCAATTATTGTATTCAAGCTGTGCTTTGCAAATTGACAGTAACATTAAACAGCTGATAGATTAAAATTATCCAAAATTCCACTATTAATGCTTTCCTTCAGTTTTTGAGACTGCAGCCTTACTAGGCCGTTGCCAATTTGCAGTTCCCCAAGCAGCCTATAGATTTGCATTTTCATTCCTAGACTGATTAATTCAGACAAATCCTTAAATATAAAATACTAAGGTCTGTCCGTCTGTCACATGTTTACTGGTGAACTTCTGGGGCTAGTACCTTGATCTTGATCATAATTGAAGCTCAACTAATCATGGCAGAAAGAAACAGAAGAGCAATGACATCTGCTGAGCATCAAGCAAATCGTACAAGTTGATTACGTGATGTAGAACACCATAATAATAAGAAGAAGAGCAGTGACATCTGCTGAGTATCATGTGCGTGATACGGAACCAAAGAACGACAGCGAACTTCATGTGGCGGCACCCCTGTGGCCGTGTCCTGTGGTCACATATGTATGGCAAAGTGATCCAGAAACAAAGTCATAACAGCCATAATGGCAGAAAGAAGAAGAAGAGCAGAGACATCTGCAGAGCGTCCAGCGAATCACAGAAGGTGATTAAATGATGATGAACAAGAAAAGTAAAAGTACCAATTTCACTCTTCTGTCTTTTTATGGCAGTAGACTTGGACTTCAGTTAAAGTTTTGACAGTATCTTGTAATAAAATGCTTTAAAGTTTGGGGTAGACATTATAAATCCATTATCCAACCCGCTATATCCTAACTACAGGGTCACGGGGGTCTGCTGGAGCCAATCCCAGCCAACACAGGGCGCAAGGCAGGAAACAAACCCCGGGCAGGGCGCCAGCCCACCACAGAGCACACACACACTCACACCAAGCACACAATAGGGACAATTTAGGATCGCCAATGCACTTAACCTGCTTGTCTTTGGACCGTAGGAGGAAACCGGAGCTCCCGGAGGAAACCCACGCAGACACGGGGAGAATATGCAAACTCCACGCAGGGAGGACCCGGGAAGCAAACCCAGGTCTCCTTACTGCGAGGCAGCAGCGCTACCCACTGCGCCACCGTGCCGCCCTAGAATAAATGTCCTAAATAACAAATTCTAACACATAAAATGGATTGGAACTTCTAGTGACATTTAGAAAATTATTTGATACTAGCCAACCCGCAGCGTACCATACGCCGCATAATCAGGCCGGTTTTTTAATGATTTTTAAGCACAGGGAGAAAATTAACATTTGAAAAATCAGTAATATAATAAATCAGCAAGAAAAGCAACATTGTAACAATGCACCGAACGAACCAACACACAATCGTCCGTGACTGAAAACTGGCGGACCGCCATTGCGCCTTCTCCTGCCAGACGGAGGGATGGGGGTGGACGGCGCTCAGGCGCGAAGGGTGGAACGGGAGAAGAGGAGAAGGACGTCCATTCCGCTCCCTCTTGCTGTATGTAGCGTGTAAAACAGTTTGCTATGGTGCACGCGGTCGTGCGTCGTAACCGAAAACTCGGTTTTTAAAGACTGCTTACTTCATTGTGTTTTAACCTCAGATGTAAAGGATTGTTTTAAGGATCCCATGGGATACCCCTCACAAACCGTTTTACACGCTGCATATGGCGATTCACCTCCGCGAGAAACATGCCTCTATGAACAGTCAACGTGGCTTGGAGGTGCATGTGGCCTCTACGACAGATGAATATAAATGATGCCGTTTTTTCTGTGTCGTCGCGTCCGAGTTGGTGGGCGTGGCTCCGCGAGTTGTCGTCGTATCCAATGGTCTTGGAGTTGGTGGGCGTGGCTCCTCCTTGCGTGTGCCATAGGTGTCTTACTTGTCAGCGGCTTAGTGAATCCATGCCCCTTCCAGCGTGCTTTCCATGGGTGTCTTGGCTTAGTGAATTATATATATAGATTCTTGTGTGCAAACGTAAATGAACCCTTTTCAGGGAATAACATGTGGCACAACCTTTAGTAGCACCTCCTATTCACAACTGTCTGACATCTAGGTAGAGGAATTTTTAACCCAATCCTTTTGACAAAACTCTTCCAGCTCTGTTACGTTTGAAGGATGTCTTGTACGAGCATCCCTCTTCAGGCCGTGCCGCCTCATTTCAGTAGGGTTCGGGTTAGGGCTTTGGCTTGGGCATTCCTCTTCTTCCTAAGCCATTCTTTAGTGCAGTGTTTCTTAAACGCCGTGTCGAGTCGCATGATACCTGTGCATTGGTCACGGTGAGCCGTGAATTACAATAGAAGTGATTGAACGGTTTGTGGAATGCTTTGTAATGAGTCGCCACGTGCAAGTGGAAAACAATCCAGCAAGGTCAGCAATTCCCTGCCATTTCCACCAGATTACGGATTGGCGACAGTTAAACAAGGGAGTCGCAAAGACGACAGGCAAAAGGCAAAATTGGGTCTCGGTGGAAAAAAACGTGGATGGAATTTCCGATCATCGTCCTCTTGAAACAGCCACTGTGTGGCCAGCTAGAATTTTCAAACTGAAGGAAAGATAATCTTATGAAGGATTTTTTTGATACAAGGAATGTTGCAGAAGTCTTTAGCCTTCAGTTCTTGGTGAGTTGTTGCCATGTTCACAAAAGTTGGAGATTAAGTTTATTCTTTCTTGAGTTTATATTAAAAAAGCAAATCTTTCCCACAGGAAGTCATGGCAAGTGATACAACAGGGAGGAGTGATCATTGTTTATTTCTTTCGGAGCAGAATTACAGTGGCAGAGTGCAAGAAAAAACTACATGAAGTCCTCAAAGATGATCCACCATGATAAAAACTGTTCTTCTCAATTCCCCAAGACTGTCACCAATGATTAAAATATTACAGCTTTGAAGGCTACTGTTGAGGAAGACCCTCGATTGACCCTTAACAAGCTTGTCCTGCTTCTGAAAACTGAGAGGATGGCAATGTGGTTGAGAAGGGGAGAAGGTTCACCTTTTGGCGTAACAATGACCTGAAGTATACAGCCAAGAGAATGCTGGATTAGCTTCAGGTCAAGTTCCTGATTGTCCACGAGTGTCCCAGCCAAAGCAAAACCTTAAACCCCATCAAATGTTCATGGGGTGACCTGAAGATGGCGGTTTACAGACACTTCCAATCCAATCTGACAAGAGCCTGAGAGGCTCTGCCAGAAGACTGGGATACACTGCCCAACTTCAGAGACTCAAAGCTGGGATTGCTGCCAATCAGGCTTCTACAAAGTACTGAATTAGGGATCTAAATTCTAGGTTTCAATTTTAGATTTTTAATAAAATGTTCAAGCCTTTCTGAAAACATCTCTTCACTTTGTCATTATGGGTTATTGATTGTAGATTGATGGGCAAAATTGGCAAATGTAATATCTTTTGTAAATATAACATTAGATAGATACTTTATTAATCCCAAGGGGAAACTCACATACTCCAGCAGCAGTATACTGATACAAAAAACAATATTAAATTAAAGAGTAATAAAAATGCAGGTATAACAGACAATAACTTTGAATAATGTTAACCTTTACCCCACTCCGGGTGGAGCTGAAGAGTCGCATAGAGTGGGGTCTCCTCAGTCTGTCGCTGAAGCTGCTCCTCTGTCTGGAGATGATCCTGTTCAGTGGATTCTCTATGATTGACAGGAGTCTGCTCAGTGCCTGTCGCTCTGCCACGGGTGTCAAACTGTCCAGCTCTGTGCCTACAATAGAGCATGCCTTCCTCACCAGTTTGTTCAGGCGTGAGGCGTCCTTCTTCTTTATGCTGCCTCCCCAACACACCACCGTGTAGAAGAGGGCGTTCGCCACAACCGTCTGATAGAACATCTGCAGCATCTTATTGCAGATGTTGAAGGACGCCAGCCTTCTAAGGAAGTATAGTCGGCTCTGTCCTCTCTTGCACAGAGCATTTAACTGTTGACAAAAGTCGACATCCGCCTTGAAAGAGTTAATTAGTGACCTTTGTTCTGCTAATTAACTTCTTGTGAATTCATTTCAATTGACTCGCCTTTTCATCGTTCCTCTGAATCCTTAAATGGCATCCAAACAGAAATGAAACTCGATGCGAGTGAGCCAACAGAAGACCAACTAAGTCAGGTCCTCAAACTCCAACCAATTTCACTCCAACCAGTTGCTTAATCAGGCGCTGATTCTTGTTGTTAATTAAACCCGTTCTGTAATTCCATGGCTTGTTTCTGCTCTCATTGTGCAATAGCAGACATTTCTGAAACTGTCGATTTTCTCTTTTCTAAGAGCTCTGGTAACCTGTGGACCTGAGCAGGTCGAATTTCCTGAGACCTCCACCCTTTTTATTTTCAGATATTGTATGATGGTCACAGTTTGCTGCTCATGTTTTGGCTCATTTTATATCTCATTATTGTTTGGCTGCTAATTAAGGAAAAATAAATAATTAAGGGGCCTGAATCTTCAAGAGCAGATCATTTACAATTAATTCAAAAGAAGTTAATTTAGCAGGTGAAACAGGTGACTAATTGAGAAATGGGTTAGAATGAAAACCTGCAGCCACTGGGACCCTCCATTACCAGAGTTGGGGACCCCTGGTCTGTACCTTGTACTAAGGCATCACTCATTATTGCACTTGCACAATTTCTTTATACTGTGTTGTGGCACACGGCTGGGGATGGTACCCAGCAGGGACGCCCAGGAGGACCGGAGGGGGCCACCGCCCTGGGTGCAGAGCTTGGAAGCGCAACCCTGTAGGGGCCCGTGGTCACCACCAGGGGGCGCCCGAGTGCCTGGAGAGCCCTGGACCCCAGCACTTCCACCACACTAGGAAGTGCTGGAGGGGGGAAGAAGACTGGGGCCACCCGGAGGGCCACACAGGGGAGTGTGCGCGGAGAAGTGTCGGGAAGCACCTGGAGCCCATCCGGGCTTGTATAAAAGGGGCTGCCTCCCTTCATTGGATGACTGGAGTCGGGCGAGCAGAGGAGTGGAGGCGGCCTGAAGAAAGGCACTGGAGAGAGAGGCCTGGATTTTGGGGAATCGGTGCTGGAGCACTGGGTTGTGCAACCTTGTAAATATAGTAACTGCAAATAAATATGTGTGTGTTGGGTGAGAAAACGTTGTCTGTCTGTGTGTGTCCGGGGCTCGTTACACACTGTGTATTATTTTGCCTCACGGACATCTTAAAATCCATGAACAATGATAATTTATTGCAATTAGGAAGTGACTGATTGTGAAGAAATACCCATTTTGTACTTGAAAAGGATACACATTTCCAGTTATGTAATGTGTTTACAAGTTTTCAAGTGTTAATATATAAACGGCCGTAATGAGTTAAATCAACAGGGCTGTGCTTTTCCCTGGGTGCCTCAGTTAGCATTACAGTCTCATGGGCCCAGTGAAATGGGTCCTTGGTTGAAGTTCCACACAAGATTTCCTTGTGTCTGTGTGAATTTTCCTTCAGAAACCTTAAAGATGTGTGTACCGTGTTAATTAGGGATTAATAAAGAATATCTAATCAAATTTAATCTAATCCAGTCTAATATGATAAACGTTAATCTCTCCATTCTGCATGGAAAAAATGAGATTCAAAATTTACCTCGACCATTACTAGGAACTAAGTGGAGTTTTCCTTTAAATTGATTGGATTAGGCTATTGGTTACTATTTTGATTAGTGCTTCTCTCTACCAGTCATAATGAAGTAAGTGGTTAGCTAGCCAATAACATTATTTGTTATTGGGTTAGGCTTAGGGTTAGGGTTGTTTTTTTCTGTGGGGGAAAAAGAAATGGGGTGAATGATGAATGCCTTAAAGAAAAGGTGGCACAAAATGCGCATGTTAGTTCTGAGGAAGCCATCAAGAGATGTTTCTTCCCTCCCTCAGGCTCAGCACAACAAGGTATTTCATTTTGTTTGACCTGTAGACTTGAGTAGGAGTGTAAGGAAAGCTCAACTTCACGAGTCATCGCAATGAGTGAGGGCGGTCAAGTGTACGAGATGCCAAGTTCGACCCACACAACCAGGATATTCACTGGATGTTTTTAACGTTAACGAGGACTTCGCTGGGACCGTCCCATGCTGCCAAGGGGCTGGTTTTGTCCTGTGGACACCGTGAATAGAAAACATTTGTGTTTGCACCACATGAGCTCTAACAAAGAGCACCAAACAATTTTTAGTCATTTTCTCTTTTTGTGTTCTTTTTTTCCTTTCACATTTAATCTACTTTAATTGTAGAGGTATTCTTCATAATAATTGATTGATGCTTAAGTAAAATAATGCAGCATTCATGTGCTATCAGACAGGCAGAAAATCCAAGTTTCTGAGTCAGAAATTCCTCATAAATGCCCAGCGAACTCAAAGCACCAACTTGCCAATTCAGAGAAAACAAAAAACTACCCAAGTGTGGCGCGCTCTGAGATAACGCTCGCCTTTCTACTGTATATACAGTATACATCTACTGTCGATATATAAAATCCTAAGGCTAAAAGTGCAACGATTTTATGTGACATTTTCATGTCACGTTTTATTTGTTATGCTTTAAATCTGACTTTTTTTAAAACCTACAGTCAAAGCCGAAATTATTGGCACTCCTGGAATTTTCCCAGAAAATGCACCATTTCTCCCAGAAAATTGTTGCATTTACAAATGTTTTGGTATACACGTTTACTTCCTTTATGTGCATTGAAACAACACAAAAAAACAAAGAAAAAAAGCCAAATCTGACATCATGTCACAAAGAACTCCAAAAATGGGCCGGACAAAATTATTGGCACCTTTTCAAAATTGTGGGTAAATCGTTTTATTTCAAGCATATGATGTTTGTTTGAACTCACCTGTGGCAAGAAACAGGTACTGGCAATATAGCAATCACACCTGAAGCCAGTTAAAATGGAGAAAAGTTGACTCAACCTTTCTGTTGTGTGTCTGAGTGTGCCACACTAAGCATGGAGAACAGAAAGAAGAGCAGAGAATTGTCTGAGGACTTGAGAACAAAAATTGTGGAAAGATATCAACAATCTCAAGGCTACAAGTCCATCTCCAGAGATCTTCATGCTCCTTTGTCCACTGTGCACAACATAATCAAGAAGTTCACAACACATGGCACCGTAGCTAATCTCCCTGGATGTGGACGGAAGAGCAAAATTGATAAAAGACTGCAACGAATGATAGTCTGAATGGTGGATAAACAGCCCCGATCAACTTCAAAACATATTCAAGCTGTTCTGCAGACTCAGGGTACAACAGTGTCAGCTCGAACGATCCGTCAACATCTGAATAAAATGAAACGCTATGGCAGGAGAGCCAGGAGGACCCCACTGCTGACACAGAAACATAAAAAAGCCATACTGGAGTTTGCCAAAATGTACTTGAGGAAGCCAAAATCCTTCTGGGCGAACGTCTTGTGGACAGATGAGACCAAGGTAGAGCTTTTTGGTAAAGCTCATCATTCTTCTGTTTACAGAAAATGGAATGGGGCCTACGAAGAAAAGAACAACACAGTACCTACACTGTAAAAAATGTCAGTAAATGTAACGGTACAAATACTGTAAATGGTGAAGGTAAAAGACCTTTTTTGAAAAAAAGGAAAGTTACCTTATGTCCTACTGAAAATTACCTGTATATCTTAAACAATACATTTCATTATTTTTTACAGCCAAGTTCTGTAAAATCGATATTTTTCTACCTTCAAAATATGCTAAATACCGTTTATTGATGCATTACAGTTATACTGAAAAAAATCTGTTCATTTTACAGTGTAAAACTGTTAAATAATGAAGGTAAACAACCGTAAAATGTAAAACGGTAAATCACCGTTTCAGTAAAACCGGCTACGATATTTGCATAAGGACACGCCCCCTTTTTTTTTTTTTTTTTTTAAACCGTGTCCTGTTCGGCTGTGAAGCAATCAGAATTGATGTCTGAATGCTGGCGACTAGCCTTACAGTTTTTCTCTCAGGTGGAGCGTTACAGCTTCTGCTGACGCCACGCCTGATACCAAAACTTTATTAGAAATATTTTCAGATGTTTTTAAGATTTGAACCGGACACGGAGACAAAAATGAAAGAAAAAGAAGGGAGAAAAGGAGGAGATGGAGGTAAAGGGGGAAGGGGGGATTTTCGTATAGAATAAACAATAAATGAACCAGAATCCGCTTCTAGACCTGCAGAAAAAGAGGGGGGAAAAAAAAAAAACCACAAGACAAAAACATTGATGCATCAGCTACATGGAGATATATAAAAGTAAAAATGTTTGCTAACAATCACACAGTAATTATTACTAAGGCATTTAGGGCCAACCACAGCCTTAGGTCATGTGCTGAAGATGTCCAAGTCATACCTATGAAAGCACCATGTGAGCACCTGTGTGCGTACGCACGCTTGTATGTGTAAGGTTTCTCTATAGGAGCGTCCAATAGTGAGTGTGAAGGGCCACAGACCTGCCCCCAAAAACGTGCGGAAGATGGAGGGAGTTCCAAGCCCAGAAATCCAGTGGTCACCCCAGAGCGCGGAGACCCCGGGGAGACCGTCACCAGAGAAGCCCCAACCCCCCCTCGAGAGGCGCAGAAGATCACCCCGGGGGGCCACAACCAGCAGCCTGCAGAGTCCCGGGAGACATCAACGGCTAGCCCCCAGGCCCGCCCGTAGCCAGCCGGGCCCGGAACCCAGCAGCCCAGGACACAAGTGCGACCCACCCCGCCGAGGACCCAACAGAGCCCAGGGACCCAGATCCCACCAGGCAGCCACCGGGAGTGACCAGACAGATGTTTAAAAAAAAAAAAAAAAAGTGGCAGGGGGAGGGTAGGCGAAGATGTTGTAGCATTGCCAGATGTCCCAGGAGAGGGGAGGAGTCCAAAACCCCACCTGACATATACAGTCACACACAAACACAGTCATACACTCCCTCCCTCATGCTCTCACATACACATACAACCCAAGACTTACAAGGATGTACGCCAGACACCCATTCACACTCCCCATACACACCCTACTAACTCTGGTCCCGGTGCTGCCGTACCGAGGGCACAACCATTCCCGGACAGCAGAGTTAGCCCCGTTCCGCTGGGGTAATAATGAGCAGGCACCCCCGTCCAACGCAGAGCAAAGCAACCCACCACTCCAGACCACAGGCAGACGGCCAGCTCCCACTCCTAGCCTCCAGCCCCGGGCAGCTAACCGAGAACAGAGGTGTAATAAGACCTCTAGTCTCCCTCCGCCGGCTCCAATGTAATGTTAATGTGTGTTGATAAGGTGCATTTTGTGGTTGGGGGGGGGGCGCAGGCAGTGCTGGCATCATGTGGCCTACACCAGCTGATGCCAACACACAGCCCCACTTCCCCCCAAAACCCTCCGTGACTAGGTGCAGTTTAAAATTGGAAGTGGGCACTGGCACTCGGAGTGAGGCTGGAATTCCCCCCCACCGGATGCCGTTGAGTGTGCCCACTCCCAAGACCCTGAGTGTGCATTTGTGTGAAATGTTGTTTGTGGAAGTGTTTAATGTGCAAATAAAATTGGGGGGTAGGCTGCCACAGGACTGCGGAAATGGGATCCATTTTTACAATATTGTTCCTGGTGAACCGCAGACCTTTGAATAGTAGGGAAAAAAACTTCACCTAAGTTAGCAGACTTATTTTTCGCAACGTGCTGAAGGTTTTTTGAGGTTATGGAAGCTGATTTATGGTGGGTTGTATTCAATAAGTAGGACACCATACACCACAAAAGAGAAAACTTTACTTCCTACCAGGCAACGTGCCGTAACTTCCTTAAATATTGAATTGTTTTCAATGTGTATAATTAAATGGCACATGCTTGTTATTGGTTGTTGTTAATTAACTGATGCAAACTGTGTACTGGGGGTTTGACCCTGCCAATACATATTGTTTATTGATTGTTATATTTATTACGCAACATGAATTTCTGGTTATGGTTAAACATTCCCTTCTGTTGGAGTTTGCTGCGAAGACCAAATAGTTTTTTACTACAAAATTATACTGTAGACCTAAAAATATTGTCACCTTATTTATTACAGTAAAATTTTGGCAACCCAGCTGCCAGTATTTTACCATAAATTTAACATTATTTTTTAAAGTGTACCGTAGACCAAAAAATATCGTTACCTTCTTTTTTACGGTAAAATCCTGGCGACCCCAGCTGCCGGTTTTTTACCATAAATTTAACATTTTTTTTTTTACAATGTACAGTCAAATATGGTGGAGGTTCTACAACAACAACAACAACATTTATTTATATAGCACATATTCATACAAACAGTAGCTCAAAGTGCTTTACATAATAAAGAATAGAAAAATAAAAAACACAATATGAAAACAAAATAAATCAGCATTAATTAACATCGAATAAGAGTAAGGTCCAATGGCCAGGGGGGACAGAAAAAACAAAAAAAACTCCAGACGGCTGGAGAAAAAAAAAATAAAATCTGTAGGGATTCCAGGCCATGAGACCGCCCAGTCCCCACTGGGCATTCTACCTAACATAAATGAAACAGACCTCTTTGGATTTAGGGTTCTCACGGAAAGGCTTGATGATGATGATGGTCACGTAGAATTTTGCCAAGATTTCTAAGGTTCTAAGATGTTTTGACTGTGTGCAAGGCATCATGAAATCTGAAGACTACCAAAAGATATCGGGGCGCAATGTAGGGCCCAGTGTCAGAAAGCTGGGTCTGCGTCAGAGGTCATGGGTGTTCCAGCAGGACAATGACTCCAAATATATCTCTAAAAGCACCCTAGAAAGGGTTGAAGACAAAGCACAAAGTGGCCAGCAATGAGTCTGGATCTATATCAGATTGAACACTTATGGAGAGATCTCAAAATTGCTGTTGGGAGAAGGCGCCCTTCAAATCTGAGAGACCTTGAGCAGTTTGCAAAAGAGGAGTGGTCGGAAATTCCAGTTGAGAGGTGCAATAAGCTTGTTGATGGTTATAGGAAGCGCTTGATTTCCAAAGGGCGTACAATCAAATATTAAGCTGAGGGTGCCAATAATTTTGTCCAACCCGGTTTTTGAGTTCTGTGTGACATGATGTCAAATTTGGCTTTTTTTTTCTGTTTTTTTGTGTTGTTCCAATGCACATTAAGGAAATAAACGTGTATACCAAAACATTTGGAATTGCAACAATTTTCTAGGAGAAATGGTGCATTTTCTGGGAAAATTCCAGGGGTGCCGATAATTTCGGCCATGACTGTACATATATATGTTTGGTATCATTCTTTTCAGGGTTTATCGAACTTTAATGTGATGTTGTTAGATTTTCAGATTCTTATTCTGTTTTTAAATTCTAAACTAAAGAATATCAAGAAGTCACGTCCCGCGAGACAAGACTTTGTGCCAACAGATTTAACCACGCCCGGGGCCGGAAATAAAAGACAAAGAGTAGGACAGCTGCTGTAAAGGCATTTAAATGTTCAAAGCGCCATGCGAGATGCAGATCATACGGCACGGCAGCAGCGTTGAGCCAGCAGCTGATCGAGCAAAGAGGAGGTAAAAAAAAAAAAACTATTTGTTTCCCATTCTATCACCATTTAAGAGGGGGTTTCGGAGGAGTGACTGTGTCTCCTTGGGGTGCGTTCAGCCCCCCTCTTCACAACACGACCAGCAGAGACCCCAAGTAGCTGGCGTGTAGCGCAGGCAAGAGGGGTTGGTAAGCAAAGCAAGCAGGAGGTAAGCCCCCTAGTACATATATATTGTAAGGTTTCTAAACTCTGTTGGGGAGCCCCCTAATGGGACGACATGCTTTAGAGTGTCCCGAAGCACATTCGCCGCGTCTGTGGAAAACAGCTTATCGGTCGCCGGGGCAAGTGCAGGCTCCCAGCACTGTAGCAGCTCACCACGGAAACAAATCCTAAAAGATCACAGTCACACTATGAGCGCCTGCCATCGATGGGTGATGCAAAGAATATTGTAAATGCAGGGCACACTAACCTGAGCATGACCCTGCCTGACTGCTGTGTCTGTGTATAGGAGAGCGGCAGATCCGGCTACAATAAAGAACCGTGCTGTTCCTGTTTCAAGCTGAATAAAGCTGGTGTCGCTAAAGTACTGAGACTCAGCCTCGTGTTGTGTGGTGCAAGACTGGGACTCACACGTCACAATTTATATATACGAGCTGTATATATATCACAAATAGCAGGTCACATATGCATTATTCTATATTATCATCCACCAAAACAACAACACTTTTGTTTTTCTTCTCTGTTCAAACATGCCACCCCCCCAACATCTGCTTCTGGCCAAACACCACACCAGTCAGCCAGAATTGCCTTTTTTGATGCTGAATTGCTTTTGGAGGATTAAATTTATTTACACTCAATCTTTATTTTTACAAAAAATACAGTTTAATTTTTTTTGTTGCAGACCAAATAACAAATCAACAGCAGCCTGGTATTCCTCTGAAAAGTCTGACCAGAAATTCATGTGAACACACTGAAATGGGAAAGTGAAACATCACAAAGCAACTCTTGAGAGCATATGAACGCATCCTGAGTGACGCTAAATACATTTATGTAATACACATCCATTCTCTGTTGTATTCATCCATCCATTTTCCAACCTGCTGAATCCGAACACAGGGTCACGGGGGTCTGCTGGAGCCAATCCCAGCTAACACAGGGCAGGAACCAATCCTGGGCAGGGTGCCAACCCACCACAGGACACACACAAACACACCAAGCACACACTAGGGCCAATTTAGAATCGCCAATCCACCTAACCTGCATGTCTTTGGACTGTGGGAGGAAACCCACGCAGACACGGGGAGAACATGCAAACTCCACGCAGGGAGAACCCAGGAAATGAACCGGGGTCTCCTAACTGCGAGACAGCAGCACTACCACTGCGCCACCGTGCCGCCCTCTCTGTTGTATTGAGTATTAAAATGTGGTGTATGTATATATACACTCACTGAGCAAATGATTAGGACCACCTATACACCTGCTTAACCATCCAAGTATCGAATTAGCCAATCGTGTGGTGGCAGCACAATATATCACATCATGCAGATACAGGTCAAGAGCTTCAGTTAATGTTCAAACTAAATACCAGAACGGGGAAAAAAGTGTGATCTCAGTGATTTGGACGTGGGATGATTGTTCAGGCCAGACAGACTCGTTATTGAGAATTTCTAGAACTGCCGATCACCTGGGATTTTCATGCATTATGGTCTCAGTTTACTCTGAATGGTGTGAAAAAAAAACATCCAGTGAGCATCACTTCTGTGGATGGAAATATCTAGTTGATGTGAGGGATCAGAGGAGAAGAGCCAGAGTAATTTGAACTGACAGAAAGGCAGCAGTAACTCGGCTAACAACTCTGTATAACTGTAGTGAGCAGAAAAGTATACCACAATGCAGAACACGTTGAACTATGAGGCATATGGGCTACAGCAGAATAAGACCACCCTGGGCTCCACTTCTGTCTGCCAAGAACTGAAAGCAGAGGCTACGGTGAACACAAGTTAACCTTATCTGGACAGTTGCAGACTGGAAAGACGTAGCTTGGTCTGATCAAGTTTATTATAGTTTTGACTTCTTCTATTAGTTTTTATTTCTATATTTTTTCTGACGTTACTTGGAAATTCAGTTTAGTTTTAGTTTTCCTTCATCATATATTTTTAGTTTTAATTTAGTTTTTATTTCACACAGACATTTCTATTTTATTTTTATATCTCTTAGTTTCAGTTTTAGTTTTAGCAATTATGGTCTGGTTAAAGAGCTACTATGGAGTTTAGTTTTGTGTCACAGTCAGACAGAATTGTACACTTAACAGGTTAGGATTTGAGTTTAAAAGCTAACTACATCACATCGTTTACTATATACTGTATATGAACAATTTTATATAATAATTTAAAAAATATTTTCTTTGTCATTTGTGATGAACAAATGTGTACTGATTGTTAGCACTTTTTAATCTTTTTTTGCCAAGAATGGGACAATTTGTAATGCAATTTAGGTGAATTATAAGGTTCAAGTGTTTTTTTTATTCTAAATGTCTACAGAACACAACATATCCTAATCCAAGACAATGTGCTTATAATGAATGCCTTCAATATTGCATTCAAAAATCTCCCATACTGGGCTTCATTGTTCTCCTGTGTGAAGTGGCAGGTGAATTATTGTCAACAAAACGCAGGCACCTGAGAAATAAACTGAAACGTTACTCACTTGTGATTCTTCTTTCTGTACTGTAAAGGTTTTGTTGACCAGCACATTCCAACTTCAGGAGTTTGAATTACATCTTGATATACAAGAAGCACAAAGAAAGGCAGCACAGAAAATCACTTTCTATTTCACACGCTTTACGCGCCCGTAGTCTGCTTGCTGTGTTACTGCAAATGCTGTGTGAACACCCACCCTCCGTTCAAAAACAAAAACTAAAAATATTTTTAGTATATTATTATTTTATTTCAGTTAGTCTTTCCAGCTACTTTAATACAGTAGTTTCATTTAGTTTTAGTTTTTCATTTCAGCTTTGTTAATTATTTTATTTCTGTTTATGAAAATTTTTTTTTTTAATAATAGTTTCAGTTTTGATTTTAGTTTTCGTTAACTATAATAACCTTGGGTCTAATGACTCTCGATGTCTGTTGTGGTGCACAGATGGTAGACTCAGAATTTGACAATAAGTTCAGTGTTCATCTGTGGACTTCCCAGTCACTGGATCTGAATCCAACAGGACACATTTAGGATGTGAAAGAGTGTGAGATTCATAGCATGAACGTGCGGCTGACAAATCTGCTATCTGCTGGAACTGTGTGATGTAATCATGTCAACATGAACCAGAAATCTTGAAAGAATATTTCCAACATACGAGGTGAGACACAAAAATAACGGGACTGGGCTTGGGGCTTTCCTGGAAAACTGGCTGGAGGTCGGCCGGACATGAATAATAGGACTATATCCCCTCCTACATGATCTCTCAAACCTTTGACCGGCTAGGTATATACTGTGAATAGCCCAGTCAGTATTTGCCTGTCTGCGGAGAGACAGTCGACCTCCTCGAGAGGTTTACTTACCTCAGCAATGACATTAATGTCTCTGGTGACTCGTCCTGTGAAGTCAGTAGATGGAGTGGGAGAGCATGGGGTATCATGAGGACGCTGGAAAGGGTTGTGTGACGCTCCCGATATCTGCAAAAGGATGAATGTCCGAGTCTTTAGAGTCCTGGTGTTTCCTGTCTTGCTACAGTATATGGTTGCGAGACATGGACGCTATCAAGTGACCCGAGGCGAAGACTGGACTCCTTTGGTACTGTGACTCTTCGGAGAATCCCTGTGAAATTGTGAAATAAATGGCCACCCGTATGGTTTGGGGCAGCCACCCCGTATACTTGAAGCCTGGCAGCAGAAAGGCAGTAAGATAAGATGTGTACACAGCGGAGTCCAAAACAGACCAGGAGTTACAGAGGAAGTTGTCTTGTGTTCAAGGCAGGCAGGTGGAAGTGATGTCATCGGGCCCGAATCAGGCAGAATTTCACCAGTCTGGTCTGCAGAGATATAAGAGGAAGGTTTAATGCACCACCCCATGGCCTGGTGTAGAATTACCTCCTATTGGTCACTCCCATGTGCTGCGCACGTGTGTGACAACATCCATGAACCAAAGTGGAGTGCTGTAGCCAGCAAGGACAACTCAATCGGTGCAGCCCTCATGCAAAAAAGACACACACGGGCAAGTCACATGCATTTTCTAACCCACTTAGGCCTTGAACAGGGTCGCGGGTTCCGAAACTCAATTTGGCATCTCCAGGTCACCTAACCTGCATGTCTTTGGCCAGCAGTGTGAAAAGCCACACAGACACGAGGAGAACAAGCAGACTCCATAGAGGGAGGACCCGGATGCAAACCCAGGTCTCCTTACTGTAAGGCAGCAGCTCTACCACTGCACCACCGTGCCAACCACCATGATTATGTAATCAGAATGTGTCCTTTGACTTTGTGATGAATATGCCTAGGAGGTTTGGGTTGCACACCGTACCTGACACAGTAATATCCATCTTTCCTGGAGCTGCAGTGTCTGTGCACAAGCAGTAGGAAAGTCACTTTGCACCGAGCACTTTTCCCGTCTCCTCGACACCGGAAAGTTGGCATATGGGGTTGACTGGTAGGAGTTGTCCTGGAAGCTATCCCTTGGCCAGGGTGGGTAGGAATAACCAACCTGTGTGCCAAAGATGCTCCACACCACATTCATGTAGCCTGCCATTTCCCAAAACCAGAGCTCTCATAACAACCTCATAGCCTCCGGGCAATGTAGTGCACTGGGTCTCCTGTTTTGATAGCAAAACGGAAACAAACATGGGCATCAGAAACATCGAGGGCCCCTAAGCTCCTGGGGTCCCCGGCCAGTGCCCATTGTGCCCGTACATGAAGACAGCCTTGGCAGAGCCTGACATCTCCTTAGAAGAGTCCCAACAAAGCACAGCACTCAAGGTATTGTGTACGGCTTTCATTAGGACTGCTGGGCTACTTGTGTCACACCAAGAGGGAAACCCGAGTGACACGAGGAAAGGAGGACGACATGCCAAGGCGAAAGGGACTCAAATCCTGCTACTGACACGGCATGAACAACAGCGAGTTACTTCACCTGCCTGTGCTGAAAAGAAATGCAGTGAATGTTGTAAGGGGCCTGCGCAAAGGCATCAGTCAAATAAGAAATAAGATGACGATTAGGTCGCTTGTGAACTCGCCGCACACGACTGACCCTGAGCACAACACGCCTGCGTCACGCCAATCACGGCCTTCCCTAGTGACGTGGCACTTGTTGGTGGTCACTGAAAAGCACAATTTTTCCGTGGAGTGTATTTGGAATCGAAACAGGAAATTGGTAGGAATAATCAGAAATTGGAATATATATTATTATTATTAGATGTTTATGATTTTCATTTACTTAGGTTTCTCACTCAAGTATTTCTTTTTGTGTTTGCATGTGGTCCTCCCTCCTTTAACATTCGCAGATAGATAAATGTGAAAGGCACTATATAATAGATAAGATAGATGTAAAAGGAACTATATAATAGATAGATAGATGTGAAAGGCTCTATATAATAGATTGACAGATAGATATGAAAGGCACTATATAATAGATAGATTAATAGATAGATATGAAAGGCACTATATGATTGATAGATAGAAAAGGCACTATATGATAGATAGGAAAGGCACTATATGATAGATATGAAGGGCACTATATGATTGATAGATAGAAAAGGCACTATATAATAGATAGGAAAGGCACTATATGATAGATATGAAGGGCACTATATAATAGATAGATATGAAAGGCACTAGATAATAGATAGATTAATAGATAGATATGAAAGGAACTATATGATTGATAGATAGAAAAGGCACTATATGATAGATAGATAGATAGATATGAAAGGAACTATATGATAGATGGATACTTTATTTGTCCCCAGGGTGAAAGCTGGCTTTTTACAGAAGCTCTTTAAAATAAACACATACATAGACAAATTAATAACTATACATACTGTATATACACTCACCTGTATTGTGAAATGTGATAAATTTGTTGGTCCCCTTCCAGCCCACATTCCTTTGGGATGTCTAAGTGGGACAAGAGATCAAGTGGTGTTTATTCTACAAAGACCTTCCAAAATGGCCTGGACGCGTTTGTTAGGACCCCCTTAGAAAAGATGCCAAGTAATTGGTTTTGAGGGATTTTTCAAACTTGCTGTTTTCCTGATTTCATATCACTTCTCCAATCGTGCAATCAGTCATTCAGCTGATTTAAATCGAGAAAAGTCACCACTCTGCTATTTGATGTCATCAGGTGTCCCACACTGAACACGGACCAGAGAATCTGCGTCTCCGGATTACAGTTTTACTTGTGCGGATCGCCAGGGAAAAAAGGGGGGCGGCTTGGCAAATATCTATTCCTGCCGGTTAAAGTGTCAAGATGTTAGTTTTGGTAAATTCAAATCCTTTGAGTATTTAGCCGTTGTTATTCATGGAGATTCTCACGTTCTAGTATTATACATGTATAGACCTCCTAAATTTAACGCATCTTTCTTTGAGGAATTCTCAGACTTAATGTCAATTTTAATTACGAACTATGACACACTCTTAATAGTCGGCGACTTTAACTTTCATATCGATAATCAGTGTGACCAAAAAGTAAAAGAATTTATGAACCTCCTGGGCTCTTTTGATTTGAGACAACTCGTTAATTAGCCTACACATAAAGCAGGTCATACGTTAGACTTAGTGATTACTAAAGGACTTAAAGTTGATGTGAAGCAGATCATTGATATTGGTCTATCAGACCATTTTCTTCTACTATTTAATATAGAAATAATGATAGAAAACACTCATGAGAAGCATATTGTTAAAAAATGCTTCTTTGACTCATCAGCAGCTTTAAAACTTACAAACATTCTAAGCAATCAGTGCGTTTATAGTGCCAACTATAATAGCGAGGATAATGTAAATAGTAAGGTGGAAAAATGTAATTCTAAAGTGAAAGCTGCTGTTGACATAGTTGCACCTGAAAAGACAGTTAAAAAATCTTCTAGCATTGTTATACCATGGAAGACCCAAAGAGTGTCTGATTTAAAAAGAACATGTCGTAGAGCTGAGCGTAAATGGAGGAAAACTAAACTGATTATCCACTATGAGATATTGAAGGTTAAAATAACAGACTACAACAACATAGTCCGTCTTGAGAGGCGCTGCTATTTCTCTAAGATTATAAATAACAATGCTAGTAATCCCAGAGTCTTATTCTCTACGATAGATTGTCTGCTAAACCCACGTAACACAAAGGAATGCTTCCAAAATACTTCCAGTGAAACCTGTGAGGCTACTGCTGTATTTTTCAATCAAAAAATCAATGATATTAGAAATAACATAGTACATCTCCCCAACACTGCGGATCCTCCTAAGCCCCAGTACTCCGTTATAAACAAATTAAATTCTTTCACCAGGATTGATTTATCTGATTTACATAAAATAATCTCTCAACTGAAACCCTCCACCTGAGTCATTGACCCAATAACCAACAAGCTTTTTCAAAGAAGTATCAGGCGTGCTAATTGATAATATTCTTGACATAGTAAACTCGTCATTAAATACGGGGGTCTTCCCAGACTCAACTGCTGTAGTTACACCCCTACTCAAGAAAAATAATCTTGACCCCTCTGCTTTTGGAAATTTTAGACCCATCTCTAACCTGCCTTTCTTAAGTAAAATTCTACAGAAGGCAGTCATTATGCAGTTAAATGACCACCTCAATAAACATGCTATTCTTGATAAACTTCAGTCAGGTTTTAGAACAAATCACAGCACAGAAACTGCACTCGTTAAAGTAGTAAATGACTTGCAGGCAAATGCAGGCAGAGGCCATTTATCTGTTCTCATCCTCCTCAATCTGAGTGCCACATTTGACACCATTGATCATAATGGGTGGGCCTCTCTGGCAGTGTCTTAAATTGGTTTGAATCCTACCTGGCAGGAAGAAAATTCTTTGTTAGTTGTGGCAATTACAACTCAAAGACACATGATATCCAATATGGTGTTCCACAAGGCTCTATCCTGGGGCCGCTGCTCTTCTCAATCTATATGCTTCCGTTAGGTCAGATTATCTCAGGGCACAACGTGAGCTACCACAGCTATGCTGATGACACACAGCTGTACTTATCAATAGCACCTGATGACACCGACTCTCTCAATTCACTAACACAATGTCTTACTGGTATTTCTGAATGGATGAATAGTAATTTTCTCAAGTTAAATAAAGAGAAAACTGAAATTTTAGTGGTTGGCAATAATGGATTCAATGAGGTTATCAGAAATAAACTTGATACATTAGGATTAAAAGTCAAGATGGAAGTAAAAAACTTAAGGGTAACTGTTGACTGTAACCTGAATTTTAAATCACATATTCATCAGACCACTAGGACAGCATTTTTCACTTAAGAAACATAGCAAGAGTTAGACCTCTTACATCATTGAAAGATGCTGAGAAATTAATTCACACTTGTGTTTTCAGTCGACTAGATTACTGTAACGCACTCCTCTCAGGACTACCCAAAAAAGACATAAATCATTTGCAACGAGTGCAGAATGCAGCTGCTAGAATCCTAACTAGGAAAAGAAAATCCGAGCACATTTCTCCAGTTTTGATGTCACTACACTGGTTACCTGTGTCATTCAGAATTGACTTTAAAATTCTGCTTATGGTTTATAAAGCCTTAAATAATCTCGCTCCATTTTATATATCGGAATGTCTGACACCCTATATCCCAAATCGTAACCTTAGATCATCAAATGAATATCTCCTTAGAATTCCAAGAACAAAACTTAAAAGAAGTGGTGAGGCGGCCTTCTGCTGTTATGCACCTAAAATCTGGAATAGCCCGCCAATAGGAATTCGCCAGGCTAATACAGTGGAGCACTTTAAAAAACTGCTAAAAACATATTACTTTAACATGGCCTTCTCATAACCTCACTCTAATTCAATCCTGATACTCTGTATGTTCAATTTATCATAATAACTATTCATGGTGGCTCTAAAATCCATACTGACCCCTACTCTCTCTTCTGTTTCTTTTTCCGATTTCTTTGGGGTGGTGGCCTGCGCCACCACCATCTACTCAAAGCATCATAATGCTCCAACAATGATGGACTAAAAGCCAGAAGTCTACATGACCATCATCATCAAGTCCTTCTGTAAGAACCCTAAATACAAAGAGGACTGTTTCATTTATGTTAGGTACAATGCCCAGAGGGGACTGGCGGTCTCATGGTCTGGAATCCCTGCAGATTTTATTTTTTTCTCCAGTCGTCTGGAGTTTTTTTATTGTTTTTTCTGTCCTCCCTGGCCATTGGACTTTACTCTTATTCTATGTTAATTAATGTTAACTTATTTTATTTTCTTACTGTGTCTTTTATTTTTCTATTCTTCATTATGTAAAGCACTTTGAGCTACATTTTTTGTATGAAAATGTGCTATATAAATAAATGTTGTCTGAGGAGGGTTTCCTCCCACAGTCCAAAGACATGCAGGTTAGCTGCATTGGCGATTCTAAATTGTCCCTAGTGTGTGCCCTGCGGTGGGCCAAAGCCTTGCCCAGGCTTTGTTTCCTGCCATGCACCGTGTTGGCTGGGATTGGCTCCAGCAGACCCCCGTGACCCTGTAGTTAGGATATAGCGGGTTGGATAATGAATGGATGGATGTCTGAGGAGGTCAGAAAGGAAATTAAAGACATGTTAAAGGGAAAGGGGTGGAAGATCATCTCAAAGCAGCTTGATGTTCCTGTGACAACAGTTGCAAACATTATTAAGAAGTTTAAAGTCCCATGGGACTGTAGCCAACCTCCTTGGACGTGACCACAAAAGGAAAACCAACCCCAGAATGGCCAGAACAACAATGAGAATGGAAGACACAAAGCCAACGGCAACTTCAAAGAGAACCAAGCCGAACTCCAAGGTCACAGTCCATCAATGTCTGATCGCACCACCCGTGGCTTTTTGAGTGGACTCAATGAACGAGGACCCCACTGTTAGAAGAAAAACAAAAAGGTAGGCTGGAATTTGCTAAAATGCATACATACTGACAAACCACAGTGCTTCAGACAGAGGAGACAAAACTGGAACTTTCTGGCAAATCACATCAGCTGAATGTGCACAGATGAACAATGAAGCTTTCAAAGAAATGACCACCATAGCCACTGTGAAACAAGGAGACACTTTTCTGTGTCTGCCTTTAGTCTGTGCAGGGAACAATGAAATCTCAAGACCATCAAGATATTTTGGAGTGAAACGTCCTGCCCAGTGTCAAAAAGCTCCATCTCAGTCACAGCTCATGGACCCTTCAACAGAATAATGAGCCAAAACTCACAGCAAAAAGTGCCCAAGAATGGTGAAGAAGAAAACTCTGGACTACTGTGGTGGCCTTCTCTGAGCCCCAATTCGAATCCCATCAAACTGAAACATACAGCCTGGAGAAGACCCCTTCAAACCTGACACAGCTGGAGCAGTTCGCGTGGGGCAGACATGTGACAAGTTGGCAGGAGCAGACATCTCACGGACAGTGCCAGGAATTGCCGGTTGGCAGTGATAACCTCTGAAGGTTATGCAGCAAATATTAGGTTTACACATCCCAACATTTTCATTTGTTTTACTATTTGAAATATTCTGTGAAATCAAAACCCCTGCTAAACTTGGAAGAAATGATGTCTACCAAGGACTTCTGTTGGTTTCAAATTATTTCAGAGACAACTTTATATAGAGGGGTACCAACAAATTTGCCCAAATCTGTAAATAAATGTTTCATTAAATCTTTTTTGTTACTCGTGTATTTCAGTGACACCACATGCAATGTGAAATATGTCTTGAAATGAAAACTTGTTTTCCGTCTTTGTGAATCAGCAGTAGTGGGGAAAAGTATACACGAGAGCAGCGGTCTCAAATTCTGGTCCTGGAGGGCTGCAGGTATTCATTCTAACCCTTTTCTTAATTAGTGACTGGTTTTTGCTGCTAGTTGACTTCTTGAGAATTCATTCTAATTGACTTGTTTTTAAGATTTGTTCACCAGAATTTCTCCATCATTCCTCTGAATTGCTTCATTTCTTTCCTTAAATGGCACCCAAAGAGAAAAGGAGCATGGAGTGAGTGAGCCAGCAGACCAACTAAGTCAGGTCCTCAAACTCCAACCAGTTGCTTATTGAGGAACCGATTCTTGTTGTTAATTAAACCCATTCTTTAATTCCAGGGCTTGTTGCTGCTCTCCTTGTGCAATAGCAGACATTTCTGAAGTTATTGATCTTCTCTTTTCTAAGAGCTCTCTGTTAGAACATCTTGTGGACCTGAGCAGATCAGCATTCCTGAGACCTTCACCTTTTTTATTTTCAGATATTGTATGGTGGTCCAGTTTGCTGGTCACGTTTTAGTTCATTTTGTACGTCATTATTGTTTGGCTGTTAACTAAGGGGTCTGCGTCATCAAGAGCAAGTCAATTACAATGAATTCAAAAGAAGTTCATTAGCAGCAAAAACAGGTGACTCATTAAGGGTTAGAATAAAAACCTGCCGCCCTCCAGGACTGGAGTTTGAGACCACTGCACTACAGCAGACAATTGCAACTGTGATGGCAGAAAAGTTTTTATTCATTTGTGTGATTGCATGTTCACCAAAATAAAGAAATAAGCAACAAAAACATTTAACGTATTTACACTCGCATATCATGGGGTTTTTGTGACATTTCAAAATAATTTTGCATATTTTTGTCCAAAGTATTTTTCCATTAGGTGCCTACTTCATGAGTGTTGGCCCCAGCATGAAAAAAACCCAAGCCAGCGAGTGCTTCAGTCTACCGCAGCCCCTCATACAGAACCAGTTTAGTCGTCAATGAGATAAACCTACATAGTGTTGGGATAAGGGGGATTATGGGAAAAAATGACGACTCCCACAGCGAAGGCTGGAACACGTAAACTCCACACAGGCAATGCACAGAGTGGGGTTTAAATAGGAGGACCACCAGAGATACACAGCTGCTACGTTACCCATTACATCAGAGTGGTGCCCCGGATGAAGGATTTGGATAAAAATCAACCCCACAAAACCTTTTTTTGTTTAAAAGACTGTTTGAGCTCAGCCATACAAAGTATAAAAAGAGCAGACCCTGTGGTTTAAAGTCCACAACAGCAGCTTCTTACGTTTTTAGGTGGGCACCAAGCCCCTCAAAGTTTAGCAGGAACCTTTAGAAAGTGCTGGATATGAGGAGAGGAAACACAAAACACGGGGTGCGGTCAACATTAGCCTCAGCAAATCAGGTTTAAAATACTAGTTGTCAGAAGGAAAAAGATTAGGGACAGTGGGAGATTCCACACGAGAAAACAACAGTTCTTGTTTAAGGCTAAAGAATCATTGGGTTATCCAAAACCTCCCAAGGGTTTTACTTAACATACACAATTGAAATGGAAAATTGAACTTTTGGTGTCGACCTGGGGGCAAAAAAAAAAAGGAATGATGGATTAACAGACTGACTGTTGCACAACTTTAAATTCCACATAAATACTGAAGCATTCCTTCAGCAAAGGAATCACGTTGCCATGCAGCCTAAAGTAACAAAATCTACCTTTTAAATGTCTTGCTGGGGAAAACATTCAGTTAATAATATACATATTTTCACTTTTTGTTAAATAATAGGCTGACATTGTTTTCAATGTTATCCCTGGATGGGACTTACTTAACATGTCTGTAAAAGAAACAAATCTGTTAATGCCCGATGCTAAGGAATCTTGGAACATTCAGGATTAGAAAATTGGGGGGTGGGGGAGATGAAAAGCAAGCTGCAGCATAGCATTTTCAGGCATGAGAATATTTTACCCACCAAACTCTAAACATAAAAACATCAGAATGACATAAAGTCAATAACGCTGGAGAGTGGGAGTCCACTTTCATTATCCTGACAATGTGATCGATCAGCCAAGGTTAAGATTACACAGAAGGCAAAGCTTCAGGAGGCCGGAAACCAACTACATCCCCGGGCCTCTATGACTTATGAAGCAGCTCCAACTCCATTAATAATTTAACATCACTGAATAATGACGCATCAACCTAAATAAAACAGACCTCGTTCTCAAAGCAGACTGCAAAAACATATTAAAAACAAACACTTGAGACACGATAGAATTAAAACATAACTTTACAAAAAAATCCAACAGTATTAAGCGGGACATTTCAACCCTTACAAAGATCTTTGTGTTATAATGAAGTATGCAAAGAACTGATTCCAGCTGCTCAAAAGGGGAGACCCTTTCTTCTATCTTGTTCATTCAATTATATCAATCTTGACCCAATTTATTATAAAAACAAACAAAAAAAAAAGCATAGCAATAGAGGTGGGACCCAAGCATTCACACAAAGGTTTGAGGAATACAGAAAAATTAAAACACACAAAACAAGCTTTTAGAGATGTAGGTAGTATCCACTCAAGCCACATTACTTCCATCAGCTTAAAATATTTACACTGTAACCTTGTAGAAAGATTAAGACGACAAAACGTACAAGATGATACCTATTTCAAGACCATGTTCAGCAGACAGGGATCCTTTTATTTTAAATAAAGTCCTTTTAAAGGTGTTTTTTTTTTTGCTCCTTTCTTGGGAAGTAAACAAATGAGGTACAACTGGGATTGTAGCATGGGTGAAGTGGCTAACCACCACTGGACATGCCTCTGTACCAACACCTCAGCTTAGAACAGCAGGTGTAAAACCATTTTTTAAAACAAGTACAAGTTATAGTCAGATCAGCAGTGTACTTTCTTGTTGTTCTTGAGCTTCTTTTCTCTTAACAGTTATAATTAAGTCATTGTAAAAAAAAAAAAAAAAACAAAAAAAAAAAAAAAACCAGGGAACGTGTCCCAAGTAAATATGGTGCAAACCAGGTCCTCTAGCACCTGCGTGTACAACGCTTGTAAGCCACAGGAAAGCTGGTGTCCTGGTCAGTCTTCTGTGGGATCAGGAAATCCACGTTCCACAAGGCCCTGCAGAAAATGAAAAATGCAATTATAATGCAAGCAATAATTCTATTACTAGCACACCAACCACTAAAATCATGTCATAATGGTGCCCAATCTCTTCTCTCCCAGCTTATAGGAAAACAAGAAATTTGACAAAATGATTGTTTTTAGGCCATTTAACTTATTTGTTTAGCTACTAGTGAAGCTGTGCCAGTCTCTCTTCCAGATACTTCTTCTAGGTTTGTCAACATTTCTGCCTCAACTTCATATCTCAGTAGTTTATTCCAGATCCCTACAGCTCTGTGTACAGAAGTGCATCCTGGCTTCAGTCTTAATTAAATGCACATCCTCGAGTATGTGATTCACCCTTAAACTGAAAGAACTCTGCTTACCTTGGTTATACTTCCTCCATATCTTCTGTCTCATCTTCATCCTCCTTTGCAATGTCCCCATCACAGGATGCCTCCTCCACGTGAGCCAGCATATCTGCCATGAGAGCTTCTTCCAGTTTTTTCCGTACATTATAAACAAGCTCCTCTTGTTTCCTGGGGAAGGCAAACAGTCATAAGCTATACTTGACCGTAATGAACAGATAGTACTGAAGGCACAAAGAGTGGTGACAGTAGTCCAGACCTGTTCACCTACCACAACCATCCACCCTCCCCTAGTCACATTTGAAGGTTTTGTTGTATAATTCATAGTAATCTCTACAAGATACCAAAGTAAAAATTAGGGTCAGCAATACAGTCTAAATATGACCTAACAGATTTAGACCACTGCGCAAGTGAGGCAGACAGAGTCCAAGAATGAAGCTTGGAATGCTGGGAGTATGACAGAGACAAGGACAAAATGTGATGCACTAATGGTGTACACAGTTCATCACCATGTTCAGTTAAGCTTCGGCTTTAATCGTTCAGTTTTTTCAAGACAGATGATGTTGCTACCTACCACAGTGCATACTAGGCCATGCTAAATCTTTTCATTGGACATGGGTATAAATAAACACTAAAATACTGGAATGCTATGAACCGCTTTCACAACTTAAGGATGCAAACAAAGCACCACCACCACAGTATTTTGTGTTGAAGATATGCTGCAATAAACCAGAACATTACTTATTAGATAAATTGTTTATCTAGAGCAGGGTTCTCCAACTCCAGTCCTGGAGAGCAACTGTGGCTGCAGGTTTTCATTCCAACTCTTAATTAGTGACCAGTTTTTGCTGCTAATTAACTCTTTGCCTTAATTTTAATTGATGCACAACTTAAGACTCAGGCCCCTTCATTTTTTTTTTTCTTACTTAAATTAGCAACCAAACATTAAGACACAAAATGTACCAACACAAACCACCAACACCTGCGTCCATCACACAGTAACTCAAAATAAAGAAAGGTGAAGGCCTCAGTAAGGTCGATCTGCTCAGGTCCACAAAACACGGACAGCGCTCTTAAAAAAAGAAAATCAACAGTTTTGGAAATGTCTGCCATGGCAGAATGAGCGCCATGGAGTTAAATAACAGGTTTAATTAGCAACGAGAATGGGCTTCAAATTAAGAAACTGAATGAAGTGAAGCTGGTTGGAGTTTGAGGCCCCAACTTAGTTTCTCATCTGTTGGCTCACTTCACATCAGATTTATGTTTAGGTGTTGTTTAAGAAAAAAAAAAATCAATTCAGCAGTCAGAGTCTCAAGAAGAGACAATTAAAATAAAGGGAAATAGTTAAATTAGCAGCAAAAACTGGTCACTAATTAAGAAAAGAGTCAGAATGAAAACTTGCAGCCACAGTAGCTCTCCAGGACTGGAGTTGGAGACCCTTGATCTAGAGCATAATACATAACATGGCCTGTTATAACAGCTTTTAAAATATGTAAACTAGTCAAATTTGAACCAACTAGCTTCTTCCCATCAATAAAACCAACTTTCTAGGAGTACTAAAGCCAGCCGAAACAAACCCTTACTGGAAACTTACCTAATGTCCTCGTCCGTTACAATAAATGCTTTGCAAAGAGGTTGAGTCGTGTTTAACCAGACTCCAGGGTTCTTCTCGACTGCAGCAGACATCTGTCCAGTGATGGGTGCTGTACTGGTATGTAGTGCACTGGCAATTGCAGACAAAAGCGTCTCATCTGTACAGCCTGGTCCAACTCCTGGAAAGCCAAAGAGAGACGAAATGGAGTCAAGTCAGCTTCCAAGTTGCAAAATAAAAGCACATGGATGAGAATCAGCAATACCTAAAGAGCATTTCTGGGAAACTCACCCTGAAGTCCTTTGGGAAGTTCCATAGTCTTCACCAACTCTTCTGCAATGTCAAATGCATTGAGGCCACTTAATTTCTTCTCCCAGAACAGCTGTTTTTGGGGGAGAGGGGGTGGTTTGGAGGTTTGAATTTAGAAACAGGGAGACGTTCATGAAAATGCAGTTATTTAAGCATTAAAATGCAAACTGAAATTTATTGTGTGGAAATGGGATAGAATTGTTCTTAACTCCTTGTTGACTCACTACCCTTCCTATCACTTACCTGCCGGGGCTGATCAATGGCCTTCTGTGGATCTGTCTTGACCTTGTTGCTAGGATGATTTGTAACCTTTGTAACAGGCTGCTTGAAAATGGAGGCGGTTTGTCGGACTGGCAAAGAAGTGTTGAGATCAGGCTTTCCCTGCATAAAGTAAGAGAACAAACTGAATCCAGTACCGTATTATCCAAGATGCACTTCCCAACCAGCATATTTACAAAATTAACATAGTTTTAAAAAAAAGTCTATTTACATCAACAACCTATGTCAGGTTAACAGAGGAACAATTTGCACTAAAGGGTTTCTGTTCAAGAACACCCAGTACTCCATATCCAGTCATTATCATCATGCATACCTACAACCACAGTTAATTTCCAAGAAGATCTAAACACAATCAACTGCAACCTTAATCTCCACTGCTTTATTCATTAGTTTATACAGTATTTAGTATCAGCCTTAAGTTACTAATAGACATTTTGAGCAAAGACATATTTAGTATGTAATTACAAAAGATTACCAAAAAAAAGGAAAGAATAGCTGTTCTACACCACAAAACATACACTTGGAAGACCCATAAATAAAATTTTAAATACAACATCCAGACACAGCAAGAGATAGCCAAAGAAAAGAAATTACTCCTTTACCATAGTGGGCATGAAGACTTTTATCTCCTCATTTTGCCTGTATCTTTTTGACTATCTTTTTTTTTTTTTATTTATTGAATTTATTAAAATCAAATAACATTCCATATACAACTAGTTTTACAAAAAGAAAAAAAAGCTTGAAACAAATCAACCCTCATCCTTAATCTCCACTGCTTTAAGGGTCACCATTCTATTGGACTCACTAGATTGCACAATACGCCTGCCATATGACCACAGACTAACTCCCAATGCCACAATTGTGTACAAGAACTTCCTTACCTTGGCCTGGTTATTAGAATCATATCTCATTCTCTGTCGATTTTTGTTCAGCTTGCTCATTAGCATCTTGCCAGTACGGAAGTCAAAGGAGCTCAAGTCCACAGAGTTGCCAAGGTACCGGGCTAACTGTGGTTTACTCCGAAACTTCTTCCCACTTGGGCTGTAAGAAGAGAAATGGAGAGCTTCACAGATGTCAAAAGTAAGGTTCCACTCTCTCTCACTGGGAGGGTGAGTAATCTTTGCTGTACAAACATAGTATTAACAAATCAGGCTTTTAATGTGATGTTCTAAGTATGTCAATTTATAACACACATGCAATTTTGACAAGAACAGAACATTCAGCCAACATGCTACCCTATTCAACTATGTTCTCCAAAGAACATGCACAGATATGGAAAGAACACCCAAACTCCAAATGGACAGGGACTGAGACTCGAACACAGTCTTGCCTTAGTACTACTTCCTCAATGTTCCTGCCATTGTGGCACAAGAGGTTTACTTTGTATTTACTTTCCAGGTTCTACAGTTACATAAATTACACAAAAAAAGGGGGGGAGGCACTGGTATATCACAGTCTATCAGTAACTATACAAATAAAAACCACCACCTGGTTAATGCATTCAAGAATGGGTCCAAGAGTAAAGCTTAACCTGTATTAGACAAGTAGGAAATGTTTCTCTCATAGCAAGGAACAACTATGCTAAATACCCACAACACTAGTTGATTAGGTTTAACACATTTTTTTGCAGAAGCACTTGTACTTTGTAGATTTTCCAGGTCAGGCAGTAAATGAAACTTGGCCTACATTAAGTAAATGTCAGTGTTTTTCAATTTTAGTTCAGAAGCAAATTCTTAGGGCTCTACAATTTTACAACAAACTGACTAGGTAACATACTGTATGTAACAGTTGTCTATGGCATTGTAAACTAATTTAAGATTGGCATTGATTTTAATGTAACAGAAACTAAATCATATTACTAATGTCAACTATGTTGCTCAGGCACCAAAAACCAAGATTACTGTTTCAACAATTATCTAAGCAAACTCTCTAACAGCTATAACGGATTCAAAGCATACTGTAGATGTCTTACACTTTCTGTAAAATAAAACTGCTGGTCTCTGTGCAAGTCGCCAGCTTTGCTGAATTATAAAACAAGAAAAAAAATAAAATGTCTGTCAACTATAAACAAGTTAACAATGTTTCACAATCAGGGTTTTGTTCATTATAATTTGTTATATAGAATATCAATGATAAATTAAGCCTTTAAAAAAAAAAAAAAAACACTATGAAGAGGAAACTTTACAAAAAAATACAGAAAAGTGGATTGTGTGTAGGTCATAATATTGATTCCACAACGCTGTCTTCATCAACACCTTTTTGACCAAAGTCACACTGCCCATTCCGCACAGAAAAGCAGGAAAAAACTTTGGGATGTCAAAATGAAGCTGAAAGGTGTGGAATTTGAGACAGCAGCCTTATCTCATGATGTATAAAGTTAATATAGTATGTTTATAGATCAAGACTGTCAAGAGCTGTGGCAGCAGAAACGGACATTGTCATATCGAGAAACACTGCTGTGAAGGGGACTGCCAATGTTTTTTTTTTATTTTTTAACACCTTTACATGTCTTATACATTTATTTTTAAAAAATGACTTGTCATTGAATGTTAAAATGGAAAAAATGTTGGTTTTACTGCTTTATTAGATCCTATGGAAGCACTGAACGGACTTTTACTGTATGCTCTTCCATCCTAGTGAATCTTCCAATAAACTGCTCAAGATCATGCTGTCTAAGAACTGTGCAATACAAACTGCTTTACATCTGTTAAACCGATAAAATTTATTTCTCATATTTCAAAGCACCACCATCAGTTGCAGTAGGCCTATATAGTGTATCAGTGTGTATTATTGCAAATTCTGACTTTTATTGTTCCTAAAAGAATCTGATTATTGAATATAAAGTTTGGGACATATTACTGATACTACTCTTTTAGTTTATTGCTTTGTCACTGCCACTACATTGTACAATGTTTCTGTCCTGGCAGGACTAGCAAGTTACATGGTTAGCGCCTTCAACAGTGCAGTAAAATGAACATAAAATTGATTGTTATTGTCTATGCTTGCAATAAATGGTGTATTTTGCAAATGCAGTCTCAATCTATTTGCATACATGAGTCTAGTATAAGGGCAGCTACATGCAAGTTGCATAATGGGAGATGATTGCTGAACGTCCACATCAAAATACACCGCTTTGCATATTTAACATATTATAGTCAGTGTTTGTGGAATATGCATGTCTGTTATGCACTCACAGTTTATGCTGTGAAAATAACAGCTAGTAAAAAGCAGCAGAGTGTTTCCTTGCTGTTTACCCAGTTGCTGAAGCAATCTTCCCCTGTAGTCCGGGAACAGGAGACCCAATCACCCACATCCAGAACAATATTCAACAAGGACTGATAAATATTCAAATAAAGGATGAGTATTTCCCATTACATTTTAAACCTGCTCCCCAAAAACCCAGATTGCTGCTGGTGTTTGATCAAACCAAGCTCATTTTTTAATAAACTGACCAATGTCCTACTTTGGAGAAGCAGTCTCTAACCAAGAAATCAGAAATATCAATACTCAAATTTCATGAAAGATGCCCTTTGATAAAATGTCATGCATGTGGCCTATTTAAAAAACATTTGGTCTTGTACTAGTTCTTATTACTTCCATTAGTTATTCTTATTTAATTTGAAACAGCGACACAGGGACCAGACCCTATATTGTTCATTTCTAATTCGATACTACTATGCAGTGAAAACAATTGCAACCAAAATAAAATGTTTGTTTATACCAAGGAGCTTAAAACCCTTCAGCATGCATTTTTTACAGAATTAAAACACATACTTGCCCTGCAGTCCTGAACAACTGTAAAACTAGCACTGACAAGTACAATTAATTCCATCAATGATCCTAATTAACTGAGAAAAACACTGCATGTGAAGACAAGGACCAAGACTGAAATCGCCACGGTCTCTCTTACATGGCACCATCACACTTGTTTAGTTTTTGAAAGGCACTCTGAAAATGCATAAGGAAGGCACTCCGCTCAAATTTAGGAGATGTGTCCATATATACACATTCTACGTGTGTATGTACAAAAAACTAAACAATGGTCTGTTCTAAATTAGCAGTAAATACTAAAACTTACACCAGTAAATTATTATAGACAATGTGAAACTAGTGCTACTTATTATAATTATTCCACAGCTAAACCTATTAAGAACAATCAGAAGAACTAGTCAAACTAGGGAGCTGCTCCATCATTCATTCTATACTGGTTAGACCTCTGATGGAATTGTTAAAAATAACTGCAGCATTAATTTGCCTGTTATCTCCAAGTGAGCTTTTCTAACACTATTTTCTGTAGTAATTCCGTAATGCCTTGCCTTGCCTGCACTGGCTGATCAGAACTTGCTGTCACATAAGGGCTTCATAACCTTGTCCACCCCACCTCCACAAACAATACATTGTATTATTTCACAGACATTGGATACTTTCCAATTGTAGCATTATGCATGCACATGTTGCTATCTTTTACTAAAAGAATGACGTTATACTGATGCAAAACATGGAATCGGTGCTATCAACTGAACCGATATTACATGTACTAAATTTAGTTTTGATCAGGTTACTTTGCACAAATTTTAATGAGGCCAGAGTGGTGACATCGAGGTAAGTAGCATTCCAGCTACACAGCACCTGTAGCTCAAAATTTTGTTGCCACCAGGGTCAGGGTCTGTATGTACAGTGCACGTTCTCCCCATGCACATGTGAAAGGACTGACATGACCTGAATGTGTAATTAAAGATTTCCAATATGCAGTGGCAAAATAATGCTTTATTAATCACTTTCACTTATTAAAAGGTTTACTCCTATATATGTTGTGGAACAAAGTAATATCCACCCAGGTTAGGGTCACAGGGACAGGGCTCCAGCCATATACAGGGCACAATCATGGATACACCCCAGCAAATACTCCGCAAGGGTGCTGCAGGCAATCCAGCAAAGGAAACCCATTAACAAAGTAGCAGTTTACTTTTTAATCCAGTTATTTACTATAGATAACATTATGGAATATGGCACAGGGGCTTGTGCTGTTACCTCAGACATATGGTGGATCAAGTTTAATTCCTAGCCTTATCAAAGATGTGTTTGCATGGGTTGTTTGTTATGCTTGAACGTGTCAAGAGCAATACAGGGGGCTTATTCCTTGGTCCATTCCTGCCATAGGCCCCACTGTACAGACATAGGCTCTTCATGTTTTCAGAAAGATGCGCTTGCTGGCATGCAACTAGTAGAGTAAGCATGTGTACTACTACACTACGAGAACACATACAATAATTACATTTATGTAGTGCTTTTATAACCACCTTCTTTCAGCTGCTCCTGTCCTCAGCATCTTACTGTGTCACCACCATCACCTGCATGTTCTCTCTCACCACATCCATAAACCGCTTAGGCCTTCCCCTTGCCTAGTAGCTCTATCCTTAGCATCCTTTACCCAATATACCCAACATGTCTCATCTGCACATGTCCAAAAAAACACAATCTCACCCCTCTGACTTTTGCCTCCAAACCGTCCAACCTGAGCTGACCCTCCAATGTCCTCATTTCTAATCCTGTTCACCCTCATCATACCTAATGCAAATCTTAGCATCTTTAACTCTGCCACCTCTAGCTCCATCTCCAACCCATATAACAAAGCTGGTCTCACTACTGTCCTGTGGACTTTCCCTTTCACTCTTGCTGATACCAGTCTGACACAAATGAATCCTGACACTATTCTAAACCCAATCCCCTAAAAGAATTAGGGAAAGTAAGTAAACACTTCAACCACCACAAATGTGTAGAATCCACCTGGATAATGCAGTGGCTACCAGTCTTGCACCACTATGTTCAGCACACTTTAACTATTAGGTGGTGAAGGGGTGAGAGATTTAGTTAACCAATAAGGGACAGGGCAGAATTAGGGGGTTAGAACGACCAGGATAAGAAGGGCAATTTAGCCTACACCTCAGGAAACACCCAGGAATCTTTTATTATTGAGTCAGGACCTCACTCTTCGGCCTCATCTGAAGGACAGCAACAGTGTTCCCATCACTGCAGTTGGGGCATTGGTATCCACACACAGACCACAGGTTAAACACCCCCTGCTAGTCTCACCAACACCTCTTCCAGCAGCAATCAAAAGTTTTTTCTAGATCAGGGGTGTCAAACTCCAGGCCTGGAGGGCTGTAGGTTTTCATTCTAATCCTTTTTCCTGATCATTGACCAGTTTTTGCTGCTAATTAACTCCTTTTCCCTTCATTTTAATAGTCCTGCTTTTAAAGATTCAGTCCTCTGAATTGATTCGTTTCTTCATGAAATGGCAGCCAAGCAAAAATGAGACATGAAACAAGCCAACAGATGAGCAGTTAAACTGGGATTTCAAACTCCAATCTATTAATGAGAAGCTGATTCTTGCTGTTAATTAATTAAGCCAGGTTTTTAATTTTGTGGTCTTCTGCTGCTCTCATTCTGCCACAGCAGACATTTCCAGAACTGTTGATTTTCTGTTCGTCAAAATGTTTTGGTGACCCGAGAGATCAACCTTACTGAGACCTTCACCTTTCTTTATTTTCTGATATTGTGTGACAGGCACAGGTGAGCTGGTCATATGGCAGCTCGTTTTATGTCTCATTATTGTTTGGCTGCTAATTTTAAATAAAAAAAAAAAATAAATAAAAAAAAAAAAAAAAAAGACAAGCCCCCCTGTCAAGTTAATTAAAACTAAAGCAAAAGAAATTAATTAGCAGCAAAAACTGGTCACTAATGAAGATGGTTAGAATGAAAACCTGCAGCCACTGTGGCCCTCCAGGCCTGGAGTTCGACACCAGTGTTCTAGATGGTTTCTAAATGTGAGTACTGGCACAACTCAAATATGTTTAGCTTCAGGTGGATTACCTGTTCTGAAGTGCAGGTGGCAATGCTTTCTGCATGTTAACAGTAAGGCACAGTGCATATGTAAGTGCACAGTAAGGCATAGTGAAATACATTTGTTAAAATATAATTGTTCTTTGATCAAATGATCAGATGGGATGTTTCTATAGCAGATGTACAAAATCTCAGACTCTTATAGTAATGCATTATACACATGGCAGAACTGTCAAATTTGATATTTCAGGAGTTTAACAGTATTAAAACAAAAAGTCGGTGATATATATAGCATCAGCAAAGAAGAAATTAGTGTCACATGCAATGTTCAAGTCAATTTTATTATCACATTAACTGATTTATAATTACATAGCATGAGTTTTATGGTAAATGCTGCTGCCTAGCAAATCCAGACTCCTGTATTTAAACTATAGTCCCATCTCCACCTGCATGGAATTTGCACTTTACTATGTTAAGGCGTTTTAAACATTTCTCTCCCCAACATTTCAGACTCACACAAGGTATACAGAGCAACATTGAATCTAAATTCACCATACAAGGAATATGGCTGTGGCATGTTCCCTTGGTTACTTCATCATGCTAAGAAGTAGTAGGACAAGCAATCCCTCTTACTAATCTGGAAGCAGAATTGCATAACTAGTAAACTTCTAGTGCTTTCCAATTTTTTTTTCCCAATAAAATCAACATCCATCCGTCTATTATCCAACCCGCTATATCCTAACTCCAGGGTCACAGGGATCTGCTGGAGCCAATCCCAGCCAACACAGGGCACAAGGCAGGAAACACACCCAGGGCAGGGCGCGCACACACACACACCAAGCACACTAGGGACAATTTAGAATCGCCAAAGTTAATTACACTTGTTAAAGCTTACTTCCAGTACAGTTTCTTTATTATTGGATTTCAGCCTAACATTCAAAACATATGTGAATTTACAATTAAAAATATAAAACAAAGTTTGTGATGAAATTGTAACTTATGGTATACTAAACATTCCCAATGCATCTCAAGCAATATACCTAACTGGAAAGTGAATGCATGTAATTTACTTCACAACACAAGTGAACAAGTTTGGTAATGGAGAATGATGCAACACTTTTCCAGTATTCATCGTAAAACTTAACTTGTTACACTATCCCAAACAATTTACAAAGGCACAGATAGGGTGAATGTATGAACTACTACTGTACTAACTTGACCCTGAGAAGGCTAGAAATTTTGAGGCAGGAAAGCTGGCCCTATGAGCTGCAATGTTGAAGCACCTGTTCTGTACACCTCAAAACTGAATGCACAACACTTGGATCCAGTTCCTTTATTTTGATGTTGAGCAGATATGCCCATTGTTGATTAGACTCACTACATTAATTGCTTTAAAAATAAAAAAGGCACAGCTTAAGTACATTTAGGATGGGTGGAATGCCCACTGGGGTTTGGGCAGATTGTGGTTCTCTTCCCCAACATCGTGCCACAGAGCCCCCCAAAGCGAGCTTATTATGCATTTAAAAACCAAAACCACATATAAGAATTATACTTTTGTCTATTACCTGTATCTCATACTGAATCCTGCTATTTTTGATATTTGTTTTTATTCAATTATTTTATATATTAATTTATTTTCTCTCTGTCATCTTGTAAAGTACTTTGCGCTACATACTTTCTATGAAAATCTGCTGTAGAAATAAATGGTCCTTGTTGCACACTATTTATCGAATATTGGTAGAAGACAGTGTGTGTGTGTGTGCACAATGGCACTGGTGGCAAGTAGGCAAAAATCTTTATAATGCAATTCTGCAGAAGGCTGTATTTTAAAGAGTGTATTTCAAAGTTTGATACCATTTGAAAAGATTTTAGCATCTTTGAAAACAAGTTGATTGGCTTTAATGGTGGTTGACTTTAATATTTGCTTTGACTAGTGCAGTTCTCTTTAATGAAAAGATGTATTTAAGTATTGAAAAATATTAACATTGGTATATTTTCAGTACAGTTAAAGCTCAAATTCAAAAAAGTAAACTGAGCACAAGTATGCTGATAGTTTCTAATATTACTCAAGTAAACCTTTGGATGCACATCCAAACAGTACATTTGCAAACCACTTTGGGCAAGTGCACCCACTTCAGAAAAATTCCCTACTGTTAGCAACCACAACACACAGTATGTACAACAAAGTCATAATCCAGCATTTTGTCTGGAGGCAGTGCCTTAGCACTGAACAATGTTATAACAAGTATTTAACCAAGTACAGTAGGCTGACTAAAACAAAAACAGCCACACATTTCACTAAATGAGAACCCTTAAAACTATAAACTAAAGAACTGATAATACAAAAATTTACCCTACACTATTTAACCTTTGCTCATTTCACCAACTGCTCCCTTGCATTCTGCAAAATCTGTATTGTAATATAAAAGACAAAACACAAGTGTCTCGGGGTCACAATGTAGTGTGGGAGAAGCACTGCTTCATTTGATCTAAAATACAGGAAGTACACCTGTAACGATCTAGTCATGCTACAAGGTCGTCATTTTCAGAGTACATCTGTAAATAGGAAACTCCTAGATACTTTAATGTAGCATGATTTTCTTTATGGCTGTGTAGTTTATGAAACAGCCAATATAAAATGGAACTGTGACAGTGTAATGAAAAACTTGAAGCAAATTCGGAGACAATGCGTCTCACAATCGACCATGCCCTAGTACTGTATACATTTCGATTCACGGCACTGTCGGGTGGTTTAAGTAGAACAAACCAGTAGTGCTGCTGACAGATCCAGCACTTGGCAGCTCTTGGAAGCACCATCAAGCAGAAGCCCTCCAGGCAAACGGCTTTGTAGTCAACAGCCACACAGTACAGTCGCCATACGCACAACCATCAACTCAAGCACAGACACGCCGCCGCCACCGGGCCTATAATACAAGGTAACAAACAGCATGTACTACACCAGTACCCCCTTAGCGATTGCCAGGTTATGGAGCAGATCGGACCCTCGCGAAATGTCTCCCGTGGCAGAAGGTCGACCCCTCCCCCAACATCACCATCAACGTTAACCGCCCCGCCTTCCCATCCAACCCACACCCGCACCCCTTCTCCCAACGGCCCGCTCCCTCCGCCCCCTCCCCAAAAGGGCTGCTGGGCCTTGGGACCCACAAGCCGCCTCCATGACGGGTGTGGCGCAATGCCCAGGTGCCCCTGCCCCCCTCCGTGACGGGGTAGCTTACAAAATGCCCCCTTTTGCTCAGTACCTATAGTAATAGACATCGCTCTTGCCAGCGGACAAACCCGACTTTCTGGTCACTTCTTCCCTTTTCCAGCCCTGGGGGAGAGCCGAGCACTCCCACCTTTTCCTCTCCATGTTGCCGGGGAGGATGGTGCGCCCCGAATGTGGAGTTCTTGTGCGGGACCGAGGAGCGCGTTTATTATTTTACGGACTCTGTGTTCATTGATTCGATGCCGCACCGCGCCGCCGCCGTCCCCGCAGCCTCCGTATCGCCTCCTCACCGCGCTTCGATGCTCCAATCCTTCCGCCAGCGGCCGCTGCGCACCGTTTAGAAATCGTGTCCGCCTGCGCAAACTAGTGCAGTTCACACATGCTACACAAACAACGAGCAAATCCATAGATAATGAATGCAAAAATGTTGAAAGCGAAAATGGAGAAGGGACACTGCACGCCGACTTACTCGGCGGCTACCTGTCCCACTCAGACCTCTTAAGCCGCCCGCTTAAATCCGTACAATGCAAGATCGAGCGCACCTCAAACTCCAACAAACGTACACAAAACAGCAACGTGACCGCCGACTCTGACAAATTAGAAGGCGGGCGAGGAAAACGACTCGTATGGCCATCTAACTTCGCATAGTTCCCGGGCTGACCAGTCGAATGTCCCCACCCGACTCGAAAAAGAGAGGGAAACCCCCCACCAAGTAACGTTTTAATACATTAAAGTAAAATAAACTGAGAAGTCCAAAAAATGTCCTCCCAAACTCCGGTACACCAACAGCAGCTCGACGGCTTTTTCCAAAGTTAAGCGAGCACCGAAAAAGCTGTGCTTCAAACCAATGCGTTTAGGACGCAGCGAGCAAACTTTCCATGCCTGCAACAACTCTCCGTCCTCGAACAATGTGAGCGAGGGATTTAAAGAGCGAGACCCTGCCGCCAGGAAAGGGGGAGGGGCGTGGGGAGGGGGTGGCTCAGCTGCCCTTTCTTTGCATTTTCTTATAGTCCTCATGTCCACGCCTGTCATGACGAGGCACGAAATCGACCGAAGCAGAACAACAGGTCGCCGACCACTGAGCATAACAAGAGGGTTTAGCGACCATCAGTGCAACGCTGCACGTGGACTCCCATAACAAGGCAGCTCGTACCCCCCCCCCCCCCCCGTCACGGAAACTTAAAAAGAGCGAAAGCTATTCAAGGATGCATGGAGTGGAAGCGAAAAATAAAAGCATTCAAGTAAAAGTTTCACAAAGCTAGCTTCACCAAGCACTGCACATCCCCCCACTTCCACGGGGATAGCGGGGCTGAACGTCCTGTTTCCTGGCGTGAAGAGAGAAGCCCACCGTCGCCGCCACCCACTTACCCACCCCCCGCCAAAAAAAAAAAAGCCGCCCGCCCGAGCCGATTGCCTCGTGCACCGGACAACAACAAAGGATGGAACCGCAAAAGCAAAGACACTGAATAGCAGGCTCGTTTTTACGAACTCCACGTGCAAACGCAGAATCGTGAGACTAGGAAAGGCGGCCGAAGAGAGAGAGTTGCGAGGGAGCAGGTGTTGACATCCTAGCTACAAATATAAAGAAGCCCAAAACTCCCCCGGTCCCTGCACCCCTCCGTGACCGCGCTCTCGGAAGCCACCCGCTCGCGTGCGAGACACCGCCAAACCACCTGCCTTATCTCGGCTAGTGCTTTCATTATGCTTTGCTTAGCTTTTCCCGTCGCCGTGACTTCTTCTTCTTATTCTTCTTTGCGACTTACTGTTTTTGCTCCATCTCGTATCCTTTCTCCACTCCCCCCCTTCGCGTATTTGAAGATCCCCTCCCCCTCGACCCATGAATGAATGAATGAAGGCCCGTCACTCATCTGCTAACAGCGGGATCCTTGCGCCGACAAATAGTCCCTCTGCACCCCGAATCGAATACACGCTGACTGAGCTTGTAGAGCACGGGGATTTGTATAGCGCCTTACCGTGCATCCGAAGAGTGTTATGCAGGCGGCTGTCGTAAAGCGTTTACTTCCCTTAGCGTGTTGTACTGCAAGGACAGAAAGTTTTCATTTACATAATTAAACTTTCAAATGAGTGGTTTCTGGAGCACGTTGTAGTAACATTTACCACAATTCCTCTACCACCTGTGTCAACAGCTGTCCACCTTAAAAGTTTCCGTATTCGGTTAGCTGTACTAAATAGTCATTGCCAGTGTGTGAATAACCAACAGTCTGACGCGAAAGTCACCATGTCAGGTCAGTTACGTTAACTCCAGTGCATATCTAGCCGTCTGCCTTTAAAGCCTCTATGGAGGGCTGTTTTCGAAGTCTTTGTAACTATCCACACAGCTATCCATCCATTATCTAAACCCACTTTTCCAGATCAGGATTGCAGGGAAGATGGAGCTCCAGATCAGGATTGCAGGGAAGATGGAGCCTGTCTCAGCCAGCCATGGGCACAAGGCAGGAACAATTCCTGGACAGGACGTCAGTCCATCACAGTCTGTGCAACTAATCGTCTATAAGATAAACCACCAGGACATGTTGTTGAAACAAAAGGGTTGACAAATTCAAAAACGTACTTGGATGAAATATGGAAACAACCCAGCTATTAGTCAACTAAAAAAAGCTTGATGGATTGAAAGGTTCTCTCATCTATATATTATATAGTGCCTTTCAGATCTATCTATCTATCTATCATATAGCCCGTTTTATGTCAATTTATCTATTATATAGTGCCTTTCATATCTATCTATCTATCTATCTATCTATCTATCTATCTATCTATCTAT
>JANRMT010062789.1:19896388-19912313 GCA_026402145.1 Polypterus bichir lapradei
ATCTATCTATCTATCTATCTATCTATCTATCTATCTATCTATCTATCACTGATTCCTCCTATCATTGTGTCAATAGCTGTCTACCTTCATTTCCTGTACTAAACAGTTATTATCAATGACCAACAAACCAACATGAAAGTCACTATAACATGTTAGTCATCTTAATACCTGTACAAACCTTTCATTAATAAAGTAGCTGTCTGCCTATAAAAGCATACTAGAGAGTAGTATTGTCAGTCTGTGCACACATCCATACATCCATCCATTTTCTAAGCTCACTTATCCAGAGCAGGATTGAAAGCACCGGGCACAAGGCAAGAACAATCCCTGGACAGGATGCCAGTCCATTACAATCTATCTAATCTTCTGTACGATAAAGTATATGGTCATATCATATGAAACAAAAATGCTGACAAGTTATCTTTTAGCTGACTAAACAAATGTGATGGATTGAAAGGTTTACTCTCTCATCTGTCTTTAGTGCCTTTCAGATTTATCATTATTTCTTATTTGATTGAAACCTTTATCCAAGGCGATTTATATCATTTAGGATACAATTGATTACATTGGCAGGATTTGAACCCACAGCTTAAGGATTTGAATTCTAAAGCCTTAAACCACTACATCAAACTGCCTATCTATCTATCATATGGTGCCTTTCAAATCTATCCAGCTATCTACATATTATACAGTACCTTTCACATCTGTCTTTTTAGCTAGCTAGCTATCATCTAGTTTTCTTTTATCTAGTGTCTTCACATTTGTCTAAGCATCTATCTATATTTACACTGGGTACAAAGTGAGGATCTAAACCTGGACAGAAAGCCAGCCCATCACACTGAGATAATTGAGAGTTACTAATAAAACTGACAAGCATTGCAGAACACAATTAAGGAAGGAGTCTGCTCACATTTTACACCTGTAGTGTTGGGATGCAGTTTTTTGTCACCATGCTACATGAGGTAGTGTTTATTTTGACATTGAGCGTCATCAGATCTTAATTCACCCATCATCATCTGCAGCCCAAGACAGCGAGGTCTTGTTTGGGCTCCGCCCCCTTGTCATTCCTTTTCCCTTTAATTTGCCTCTGGCCCCTCCTACTTCTTTCTGTTGCCATGCAGCCCTTATCAGACGGCAGTCATGTGACAGAAGGGGCAAAGGAGAAAAAAAAAGGGGGCCGCTTGACTGAGATATTGTGTATCCTGTCTTTGTGAAAGCCTTTTTTGTAGCATTTGTGTGCTTCCTCAATTCCAGGGTTTGATGCTTTATTACTCTTGTTTGCATTTTTTCTGTTTATTATTATTTATTTATTTATTTGGCAACTTTGCCTCTAACCTGTTTCCCAAATTACTATGTTAGGATTTCTTCTCTAAAATTAAGGCTATTGGCTTTTAAGTGGTGAATGATAAAGTTGATATGAGACAATGATAGGCGTCGTTTGATGATGAAATGGTGAACTGAATTTCCTAAGTTTAAAGATGCAATGACTTTTTCACTCCAGGATATTGGATGTTAAAGGGCTTTCTTTGTCCCATAAAAAATGTGTATCAAAGTTTGTTTTCATTTCTTTACTTAGGCTTATTTCTTTGACTAGGATTTGGAAAAAGATATTGTCATCTTCGCAATCCAAAATATTTTAAGATACAAGAATACTGGTAAAGGTGGAGTTCCTTTTCAGATAACGCTGGCATCACATTACAGAAGGGACATCCCTGGTGACATTCCTTTGTGTATTTTTCTGACAACCAATGACGTGCTGTCTGGCACAGCTGGTGCCTGTGTGAATGCTTTACAGGTACAGTGAGTTCACCTGCAACTTGCACCTTTTTTTTCCATTCTCTTGTGGTATGTAAAACACGAGACATCAGACAGATGTAACCTTCTTGCACCCACAGTCCTTATTCCTTGTCGCTGCATTGCATACATTGTACTTCCAGATAAGCATTCATTGGTTTTCAGCTGTCACATGCACAGATCTTATCCCTGTGACTGCAGACTAAAAATGAAAGTTGCACACTACTTCTTCTTCCTCTTCATCTTTTACCATTTCTGTATGGGTGTCGATGTGCTTCAACAATCTTTTTCCTAACGGCTTGGACATGCACATCCTCGCCAGTTAAGCCCTTAAAAAAAGTGAAAGCAGCGAAACTGCCACGATACTTTTGAAAGGCATCACCTTTGAAATGGGGTGGACGTGGGTACCAATTGCCATTTTTTTCTGTGCTTTCTTTGTTTTGTACTTTTTATGAATTCTTAATTAACTTACAATGCTTTCATTTTTGTGTCTCCATTCATCCATGTACCCTCTTTACCCTGAACAGGGTCCTAGGGAATTTGGAGCCTCACCAAGAAAGCAATAAGGCAGAAAAAAAAAATTGCTAGACAGGGCGCCAGAACCTCTCATTCTGGGTCACTAATCTTATATAAAACAAACTACCTGATAACAGGGCCATCTGAACAGCATTATAGGCCCCCGGGCAAAGCAGTGCACTGGGACCTCAACCTACACAACCACTCAGCAAGTCACAACATACATAGATTAGGATTAGCATGGGGCACCTGCCCAGTGTACCCATGCGTTAAGACGGCCCTGCCTGATAATGTATCCATCCATCCATTTCCCAAAGCTGCTTATCCTAAGCAGGGTCACGGGGAAGCTGGTGCCTATCCCAGACAGCAGTGCGTGTAAGGAAAGAACAATCCCTGGTCAGGATGCAAACCCATCACAGGGTGTTGTCTCTATGCAATTTACATTTTCTCAATAAAAATTTGATAAGAAAAAAAAAATAAAAACAGCATTATTTGAAGTCTCAAATGTAAGCTGGCACATATGTGGTGTCAAAGGGCATCTTCATCAACAAAAGAGATCCTACTCTGCTGGGCCCTTGAGAAGGTCCTTAACCTGAAATTGTTTAAGGGGCACTGTACAATTCTTCTTCTTCTGGCTGCTCCCGTTAGGAATTGCCACAGCAGATCATCTTCTTCCATATCTTTCTATCCTCGTCATCTTGTTCTGTCACATCCATCACCTGTATGTCCTCTCTCACCACATCCATAACCTCCTCTTAGGCCTTCCTCTTTTTCTCTTCCCTGGTAGCTCTATCTTTAACATTCTTCTCCCAATATACTCAGCATCTCTCCTCTGCACATGTCCAAACCAAGGGTGCTGTACAATTACTACACCACAAAACAAACATTAATCTGTCAAGTTGTGTTTTTTTAATTATATTTTACTCAAACAATTAAAAAAAAAAACAACTTTATTTTCCTCCCGGGTAGCGCTGGGTATTTCAGCTAGCATATCAATAAATTAAAAAATAGTACTGTCATGCCCTTTCTTATCTGCAATGGTGATGGACAAGTTGACAGAGAAGATTAGACAGGAGTCCCCGTGGACTATGATGTTTGCTGATGACATTGTGATCTGTAGAGAGAGTAGGGAGCAAGTTGAGGAGACCCTGGAGAGGTGGAGATATGTTCTAGAGAGGAGAGAAATGAAGGTGAGCAGGACCAAAAAAGAATACATGTGTGTAAATGAGAGGGAGGTCAGTGGAATGGTGAGGATGCAGGGAGTAGAGTTGGCGAAGGTGGATGAGTTTAAACACTTGGGATCAACAGTACAGAGTAATGGGGATTGTGGAAGAGAAGTGAAGGAGAGAGTGCAGGCAGGGTGGAGTGGGTGGAGAAGAGTGTCAGGAGTGATTTGTGACAGACGGGTATCAGCAAGAGTGAAAGGGAAGGTTTACAGGACGGTAGTGAGACCAGCTATGTTATATGGGCTGGAGATGGTGGCACTGACCAGAAAGCAGGAGGCAGAGCTGGAGGTGGCAGAGGTAAAGATGTTAAGATTTGCACTAGGTGTGACGAGGATGGACAGGATTAGAAATGAGGACATTAGAGGGTCAGCTCAGGTTGGACGGTTTGGAGGCAAAGTCAGAGAGGCGAGATTGTGTTTGTTTGGACATGTGCAGAGGAGAGATGCTGGGTATATTGGGAGAAGGATGTTAAGAATAGAGCTGACAGGGAAGAGAAAAAGAGGAAGGTCTAAGAGGAGGTTTATGGATGTGGTGAGAGAAGACATGCAGGTGATGGGGGTGACAGAGCAAGATGCAGAGGACAGAAAGATATGGAAGAAGATGATACACTGTGGCGACCCCTAATAGGTGCAGAAGAAGAAGAAGACTGTCATGCACGTTTAAAAAGCTTAGGCAAAGAGATATTCAGACTGGCTTTCAATGTGACCAAAGTTGGCACTGAACGAATATAAAAGGGCAGGCTATTCCAAAGCTTAGGGGCAGCGGCAGCAAAGGCAGGGTCCTCTCTGAGCTTAAGTTGAAACCTCGGCACCACTAGTAACTTCTGGTCAGAGGACCCTTAGTGAATACAAGGGAGTGGAAGGGTGTAAGAGATCAGTAGGTCAACTCAAGTGAAGTTGGGGAGCATGTACTGATACAGCATGTTGCCGCACCCACTACACGACAAAACAACTCGGGATCCCGGTTTGCAACCCCTCAGACAGATACACAGTCCAGTCCCACCCTCCAGAAATGACCCTCTATCTGCTGCAGCCAGGTGTTACATGGGCGACCCCTTGGCCTGGTCCCCAACAACGAGGATCTTAGGAACTGGATCACCCTCGTGGAAACGCGCCACATGGCCATAGCGCTGTAACTGACACTCCCTCACAATGCAGGTAATGTGCCTCATTCGGGACTCCATGAGCAACCGCTCATTCGACACAAAGTCAAACCAACGGTACCCAAGGATTTTCCGGAGTAAGTTAAAAGGGGGCTAAACCATTCAGAGACTTTCAAACAAAACGCTAACACCATAGCTTGTTTAACAGAGGCCTGGACTGAAGCGGCCTTTAGACAACGATTTATAACGTCCAAAATGCTCGGCCCAGTCACTTCAAAAATATCTTTAAGAAGGCGAGAGGGAACAATAGCCAGCAGACAAATTGTGGGTTTAACGTGACTAATTACTTCTGCCAAAAAAAGGGAGCGATACGGGCACAAACCGATGAAAAACAGCCAAGCAAGTAGGGGTGATAGAAGAGTCATCAACAGAGGGTGTAATGAGGGATCTCGTGTCAGCAGTTTTATGAACAAAAAATCAGAGAAAATCCTTGCAGGTTGTTGATATCATGTTAGGATGTGTAGAACAGGCAGGTGAAGAATAGCATTTATAGTGTTAAATAATTCTCAAGATCTATGATAGTTATTTGCAAGGGCAGAGTTGTGGCTCCGAGGCTAAGGAAATGAGCTGGTATCCAGAAGGTTGCCAGTTCGAATCCCAATTATTGCCAAAAGAGATCCTACTCTGCTGGGCCCTTGAGCAAGTCCCTTAACCAGAAATTGCTCCAGGGAGCTGTACAATGGCTGACCCTGTGCTCTGACCCCAAGGGGTATGCAAAAATGAACAAATTCCTAATTCAAGAAATTATGTAAGGCGAAATAAAGAAGAAAAAGGTAATGTTGGAATGGCTTCAATGCCAGTCTCTGAGTGCCCATGAGTGGCTCAGCCAAAGCCTAGTTTTGTACATCTGTGGAGATGGCAGTTCACAGACTCTTCCCATCTAATCTAATGAAGCTTGAGAGGATCTGCCAGGACGAACAGGATGAGCTGCCCAAATCAAGGAGTCCTGATCAAAGACCAAATTAAGGGTCTGAATACTTATACGCATGAGAGATTTCAGTTTCTGCTTTTTAAAAAGTTTGCAAACCTTTTTGAAAACATGTCCTCACTTTGCCATTAAGGGGTAATGAGTGTAAATTGATGAGAACAAATAGTAAATGTATCCATTTCAAATTAAATGTACAACAAAATAAAGTGTGCAGAAGGTCAAGGTCCACAGTGTGAGGTGTGATGGATGGCTGGGGACCTTGCCCCACCGGGAGGCATGGAGAAGCAGGGGACTGGGAGAGGGGCAATTCCTTCCCCAGGACGTAAGAGGGCAGCCATCCTTGATTGTGTGGGAGCCACGGAACTGGAAGGCTCAACCCTGTGGGGATCCATGGCCACCGCCATGGGGCACCCGAAGGACTAAGGAGCCTTGGACCACAGCACTTCCGCCACACCAAGAAGTGCTGCAGGGAGATCATCGGGGAACACCTACAGCACATCCAGGTGGAAGAGGACAGCGTTTGCGAGGGGAGGAGTGGAGTGGATGTGGCAGAAGAAACAAAGATAAGGACTGAGAGTATTGTCTGCACTGTGTGATATTGTGTGCTGTGAAGAAAAAGAGGAATAAAACGTGTGTGGTTTGGACATCTGGAGTCCGTGTCTGTGTTATCTTTTACAAAGGATACACTGAGCTCTACAGATGAAAAGCGGTGATTATGTCCCACAGCAGGTGTTGTTTCGTTTTAAAACGTCGTGGTCAGTAGACACTCTAAAGTCCTGGAATTGAATTCTGGCCCGGTTGCTGTCAAGTTTGGAGTTTACAAATATTTAGGTGATTGGGTGGGATGGATGATCAGGCTGTAAGCAAATGTTCCAAGCCAAATCAGCTCTGCATTCGATGGTGGGAATTAAACTGACAATAAAGAAGAGGATGTCAGCAAATACTTAGTTACGAATCTACAGGGTTCCTGTACCTTTTTGTACATAAAACAGGTCAATGACAAAAGAACACCTGAAATGACGAAGGATAGATGGTGTGATGACTAAGCAGTTAAAATGCCATCATGGTACTCAATATTTTAGCCAAAGGAGAGGCCTGAGTGACTGTGATGGAGGACTTGGCTGATAGGACCTCCAGTGATAAAGGTGGTTTAAATTGTGAGCTTTCACATGAAGCTGTGATGAAGGTCATTTTGGCGTGGATTTTGGGAGACAAAAGACAACACCAAGAAGGAGGAGTTGCAGATCATGCAGCCGCTCGTCTATTTATGTCTGTATATTGATTGGAGACACAAAGAATAAAAACAGGCTAAGGAGTTTTGACTATCGCACTGCAAATGCAAATCTAAGGAGAGAAACGCAAAGTTTCATGAAGAACATTCTGGCAAGAACTGGCTAGATGAGTCATCCTTTCTCTCATTCTCAGCAAACAGATGGGTACACGTGTGACACACAATAAAAGAAGTCTGGTTCGGGTGGTAGTGTTACAGAGAACGAATGGGGTGAGTGTTGCTGCCATTGTTTAAGCCCACTGATTCATTATGAGGGTAAGGGAAATCCTGCAAGGAAATGAACAGCAAGTATAAAGGTGGCTGGTTCTGTAGCCACAAGCAGATTTAGATAGACGGGTTAACTGATCATTCGAATGAACAAATGAACACATGAATGCACACGCGAGCAAACTTTATTTGTCCCCAAGTGGAAATCTGGCATTTTACAGAAGCTCAATAAATAAGTAAATAAATAGCATTATACGAGATGTGGCAGAAAAGTAATGAGACTGGCAACACTGCAAGCGATCTGGCAACGCTGCGCTGTTGTCCTTGATAGAGCACGTGTATCAGTACCCTCCCATAGCTCAGTGCGAGTTTCAACTCCTTCCGTTAACTGCGTGATTTTTGTGACTGCTATTAGCGAAGTTGTGTTTTTGGTTGTGCGTCACGCAAAATGGAACAGCGGAATTTGGAGCAACGTTGTACCATTAAATTTTGTGTTAAGCTTGGAGAATCGGCAAGTGTGACGTTTGAAAAGTTAAAACAGGCCTATGGGGAACATTCTTTATCCCGAGCTCAAGTTTTTCAGGGAGGCCTTCAACTTCGAAAACCAATGAAAACATCGAACGTGTGAACACTCTTGTGAGATCAGACCGTTGTTTAACATTAAGAATGTTGAGTGAACAATTAAATTTGAACAGATTTACCGTTCATCAAATTTTGACTGAACATTTGCACATGCGAAAGGTCTGTGCCAAAATGGTGCCGAAAAACCTCACAATTGAACAGAAGGACAATCGAAAAAACGCATTCCTGTGGTTCCCCAGCCCTCTTATTCACCTGACCTCAGTCCGTGTGACTTTTTCCTTTTTCCTAAACTGAAAAATGTCTTCAAAGGACGTCATTTCGGGACTTTAGAAAACATCCAAAAGAGTGTAACGGACATGCTGAAGACCATACCGGTTGAAGACTTCCAGCGCTGCTACCAACAGTGGGAACAACGTCTCCATCGGTGTGTAGCTCCCCAAGGGAACTACTTTGAAGGGGATAACATTGATGTTTGAAAAAAATAAAAACTTTGGTAAATAAAAAATCAGTCTCATTACTTTTCTGCCACACCTCGTATTATTACAAATACACAGAAGAATCAGTAAGGAAAAAGAACATGCCTGACTTTGGCAAAGATAAAAAGTGCAGTCCCAGCCCCAGTGAGGCACTGTGTAGATGTATTGCTGTTGGTATAAAGGAGCCCCCCCAGTCGTGTTTCTTGGCACACTTCTGCTGAATGATTTGTTGGCTTAAAGTTCTCAGTGTTGGCGTTTCAGAGAGAGGATGCGCAGTGTTGTTCATAATGGCACTCAGTTTTGATTTAATTCTCTCCTTTGCTACGACCTCCAGGGGTTCAGAGTGTGTCCCCTAACTGAGCCTGCTCTGTTAATTAGCTTGTTGATTTGGTGGGCCTGTGGATATGAAGGATGTCACTGCTCACATTAAAGGAGTGCAGTCTCCTTAAACAAAAGAGCCCACTCTGCCCTTTTTGTCTAGTTCCTCTGTGTTACACTAGTCTAGCGTGTCATTAATAAGGACCCCCAAGTACTTGTAAGAGTGGACCACCTCCTCATCCACTCCCTGAATTGTGACTTGTCGCAGAAGCTTTTAGTGCAGTAAAAGTCAATAAGCAGTTCCTTGGTTTTGCTGATGTTGATGATGAGTTCTCCACCTGACTCCTCTCGTCTGTCTCATCCCCTTTATCAATCCACCCTCAAAAGCGCAGAATCATCAGAGAATTCCAGCAAGTGACCTGACCTGCTGTTATATTTGTAGTCGGAGGTGTGCAGAGTGAATGGAAAAGCAGACAGGCCTGTGCCTGGTGGTGCACAGTGTTGCCCACCCAGTCCTCGAGTCTCACACACTGGGGTCTGCCCTACAGATAGTCCATTATCAGGACACCACAGGCTTACGCACCTGCATATCTCTGTGCTGACCCCTTAACAGGGCTGCCTTACAGTACTGTCAGCTTTGTCCAGGTGAGACTAAGCCTTGTAGAGCAGATAGATCATCACATCCTGCACTCCAGTCTTTGTCAGACAGGCAAACTGCAGTGGGTCCAGGTAGTCTACCACAAGTGGACTCCTATAGTCCAAGACCAGCCTCTCAAAGATCTTCACGATGTGAGGCGTAAGAGCCACTGCTCTGCAGTCATTAGGTGAAGAGGCACAGGAACAATGCATGATGTTTTCCAGAGCCTTAGTGACAGGCAAAACAGAACATTAGAACAACCTGAACAAGTCGAGGCCATTCAGTGCAGCAAAGCCTATCCAGTTAATTCTTTTTTGGTGTTTTTTGATATTTTAACGGAGAGTTCGTCTAATTACAAGAAAGCTGTGAAATCTGCTAGATTAAAGTATTTTTTTAGATATTTCTCTATTATAAAAAAAAATCTTCTTGGAAGGAGAGAGACGAGACTTTCTCAGAGAGACACTTTCACGTCCCGTGAGATAAGACATTGTCCCAAGAGATTTAACCACGCCCGGGGCCGGAAATAAAAGACAAAGAGTAGATGACAAAGTAGAACGTCAAATAATTCAAAAACATTGGTGCGATACACATGCAGAGCAGGTTAGAGATAATGGAAGTACGAAAATTCGAAAGTCTCAAAAAAAGGATAGGAAAGATTGCATTAGCACAAACGGAAATCATTACTCAGTGAAATAACAGAACAGCGAAAAAAGATCGAATATATTGTTAAGATTTAAACTTTAAGTCGAAGACTTGTAGATCGTCTAATTTGTGTTGCCATCAGGGGGAAAAAAAAGTAGTGTTTCTTCCCAATGAAGAGGTGTACCTGCAAGAATTAAAAGATTTGTTGTTTGGTGAAAGTGAAATCTCGCGAGAGAAAATTTCAAGCCCCGCGAGACAAGAGCTGATGTAAAGAGATTTGGAAAAGTCCTGCCCACATCTAAAACATTTACAACTATGCACACGGTTCAATCATTCCTCATTTGTGTGAATGCTATTTTCAGACACATTTCTTGTAGAGAGAAAGAAACGATATTCACTCACGGGCAGTTGTACGTTGCATTGTCATGATGTAATTCCAAACACAGAATCAAAATTCAATTCAATATTGATGAAAAGGTAGAAGTGAAAAGAGATCGAATCTATGGACATAGGTGATACGACAAAAGTGCGCCGCGCATGATGCAGATCACATGGCACGGCCGCAAAAGCAACCCAGCAGCTGATCGAGCAAAGATGAGGTAAAAAAAAAAATGTTTCCCATTGTATCACTGTTTAAGAGGGGGTTTCGGAGGAGCAACCGCGTCTCCTTGAGGTGCATTCATCCCCCCTCTTCACAACGCGAGTGGCAGAGAAGCGAAGTGGCTGGCACATAGCGCAGGCTGGGGAGATTGGCGAATAAAGCAAGCAGGTGGCAAAGCCCCCTAGTTATTGCAAATAACTGCCATAGACCTTGTGAATTATTGAACACTATAAATGCTATTTTTCATCCACCAGTTCTACACATCCTGACATGACATCAAAAACCTGCAAGGATTTTCTCTGATTTTTTTGTTCATAAAACTGCTGACACAAGATCCCTCATTACACCCTCTGTCGATGACTCTTCTATCCTCCCTACATGCTCGGCTGTTTTTCATCGGTTTGTGCCAGTATCGCTCCCTTTTTTTGAGCAGTAGTAATTAATCACGTTAAACCCACAATTTGTCTGCTGCCTATCGTTCCCTCTCGTCTTCTTAAAGATGTTTTTGAAGTGACTGGGCCGAGTGTTTTGGACATTATAAATTATTGTCTAAAGGCCGCTTCAGTCCAGGGGGGTATTTTCCGTACGTCGCTTAAATCATCCGAGATCAGATGCCTCATCTTGGATGAGTTAATGCTGGTGAAGCTCCTCCGGGATAAGTCAGTTTTTCAAACGCAGCCATGTAGTAGATCAGTCTAGCTGGATCTAATCATCTGAGATGGATGTGCGCGCCCGCGCTGATTGAAAAGCCCATATATATTGAGTCTAGAAAACATGATCAGCAAGTCTTTGATAGGCTGTAACAAAATGACGAAAGAGCAGGCGCATTTTTTTTCCACACAAGCGGAGCAGGACCTTTTATTCGAAGGATATGAAGAATTTCAAGATTTAATATGCACAAGGGGTAACACTGAAAAAGCTGTAAAAAAAACAGAAAAGACAGCTGGCAAAAAGTGGCCGACAAATTAAATGCCAAGTAGTGTGCATTGTACTTACTGAATGCAGCGTTTCATTTCCTATGTGTCAGATTAATTATTTAATGTCATAATTCCAGATCAAACGTGAGCACAAGGAGAACATGGGAACAGGTTAAAGTGAAGTACAAGAATATACTTCAAACTGGTAAATATTGGTATATAACTAAAGAATTGTTGACATAAAGAATTATATATAATATAAAAAACATTAATTTTAAAGCTAATAAGAAGGCAGACAAGCAAAAAACAGGTGGAGGTCCACGCGGTCCAGACCTAACCTCTGCAGAAGGGTTGGCTCTCCAGCAAAATGCCCATCGCCCTGTTTCTGAGGGCATTTTTTTTTGTTGGGTCAGTTGCAGGGAATGTCATATCCCTTGAACTTGTGTCTGACCCAACGAGATATTGACAAAGGTCAAATATTTGATGAAGACACTGTGTCCGATTATTCATCAATGAACCTGCAATGGCATGAAACGCCTCTTTTATTGTCTGCACATGCAGGTGTCCAGGAAACACTTATGAAAACCCGAAGGAAATATTTCAGAGCCAAACAGACTTAACGAATTGCCTGGCAAACTGCACTTTCAGATATATTTTCCGCATCGCCTACAGTATATTAAAAAAAGTGCCGCTTTCAAAAAAGCTCAAAGCAATGCATACTGTCTGTGTGGTTGTGACAGCCCGACTTTGCCTAGTTTGACTTTGAATATAAGGTGCTAATAAATCTTTGAGGAACAATATTCCCGATTGCGCAAAACCCTCTCTACATTAAATTCTCTTCTTATAATTGGCACACCGATATCAATTGGTTGCTCATTCATGAGTTTCGAAAAACTGACAGATCCAGGATCATGCCAAATCGTCAACAATTACATATGGCTAAACGAGTAATCCATGTACGAAAGATACCCCCCCCCCCCCTCTGTTAAACAAGCTGTGGTGTCAGTGTTGGTTTTAAAGTCTCTGAATGGTTTAGCCCCCCTCTTAACTTACAGATCTATTACACCATTCCTCTCCCTCGTGATCACTTAGGGTCCTCTGACCAGAAATTACTGGTAGTGCCGAGGTCTCGGCTTAAGCTCGGAGAGGACCCTGCCTTTGCCGCAGCTGCCCCTAAGCTTTGGGATAGCCTGCCCTTTTACATTCGTTCAGTGCCAACTTTGGTCACATTGAAAGCCAGTCCAAAAACCTCCTTGCGTAAGCTTTTTAAACATGTATGACAGTACTATTTTTTAATTTATTTATATATTTTGGTGTATTTATTTATTGGTTTATTTACGGAAACTGTAAAGCACTTTGGTCAACTACTGTTATTTTAAAAGTGCTATATAAATAAAATTGACTTCACTTGATTCTTTCAAAATAACATCAAGTTGAGTTTTGAAGATCCCTAAACTCTTACTGTCTCCCACACGACTCTGTCACTTACTCAGGGCTTTGCTGCACCCACCACACGGCGAACCCCAAATGATGACCCGAGTGTAGCCATGTGGGATGGGGGTTGGATAGAGAAAAAAAAAACCTTCTTAATTTTGTGTGAAATTTACCCTCAACAAGTTTCCAACTGTGTCCCTGTGTTCTTGATTAACTCATTTTAAAATCACCGTCTTGATCCACTGGACTAATTCCAACAATTATTTTAAACATTTCAGTCATGTCAGCTCTTAATCTTCTTTTGTTTAAACTGTAAAAGCTCAGCTCTTTTAATCTTTCCTCATAACTCATCCCCTGTAGCCCTGGACTCAGCCCTGTTGCTCTTCTCTGGACCTTTTTCTAGTGCTGCTATGTCCTTTTTGTAACTCCAGATGAGGCCACACCAGTGTGTTAAAGTTTCAGCAGAACCTCCTGTGACTTGTACTCCACAAATTAAGGCGCTACATAACCTGACATTCTTTCAGCCTTCTTAATGTCGTCTGAAAACCTTCTGGCAGTTGATAGCGTCAAGTCCATTATGAGACCTAAATCTTCTCATAAGGCGTGCTCTTGATTTTCTGAGCCCCCCCCCCCCCCTTGTGTATTCAAAAATAACATTTATTTCCTACGTGTTATACTTTACTTTTACTGACATTACATTTAATTGTCCATAAATCTGCCCAAGCCTATTGGCTGTCCAAGTCCCTCTGTGATGATTCAGCAGATTCTCAATTATCTAGCAATCCACCTATCTTGGTATCATCTGCAAACTTAACCAACTTATTTATATTTGTAATTTGCTGTAAATAAGTAATGTGTGACTTTTCTTAAGTCTTCACAATTTACAGTGAATGTTAGGGGAGAAAAGCATGTGAACCCCTAGGCTGAGGACTTCAAATGTCCCATCACACCAACACTCCCATACGCCTGATGCAGCAAAACCCACTAAAGATGGAGGATGACGGCGGAGAAGAACATCCATCCATTTTCAGAACCCAATTACATAAGGCAGGCAGGAAGTCCTGTCAGTCCCTCAAAAGACAAATTACTTTCATGGTTACTTTATGAGACCACAGGCCATGTATCACCCTGCTGCCTGCCAGAGAGTTCATTCATCCATTTTGTAACAAGTTGTTTAGGCCCATGAGGAGCCACTTTTGTTAAATCCAACTGGAGTTTCCACACCATTTTTCTTTCAACACACCCTGCATTGTAACAAGCTGAAAGACTTGTTGCCTTGGACAAGTCGGTCTTTATTAAACGCAGACAGTAAAGTCCACAGCAAATTAATTTATTTCTTTAAACAATATCCACAATCAGACATGGATGGAACTTTGTGCAGGATTCTTCTTCCAAATAGAAAGCAAGCAACCATCCCATTCACAGCAGCAACAAGTTCATGGTCTTCTTCCCTGTAGAAGCAACATAAATAGACAAGTTAGAAGACCGAACACCTTCAGAGCTCAAAGCTTCAAGACCAAGACAGCCATTGCGAGCAGCAAGCTAATCAGTGTAGCTCACTATAACCGACGGCATCTGCTCTGTAATCGGGCTGACACATCTGGCCAAGGCTCCCCACCGTCATCCATGCAAGGTCCAAATTCAGCACAAAGCCTTCTAGAAGGGCCAGCGGAAATTTCATATACAGTGGGTGATCACAGGAATTGTCTCAGTTAGTGATAAATTTTAGGAGTGGTAATTTAAGATGAAACCATTTGGATTTCCTGTAATCAGACATCCCTATTGACATTGCCATGAGTCTGTAGATCTTTCCTGAGCTACTGTTCATGTACAGATAATATTTACCCTCAAGTTCTTAAGGAGGTTAGCGAGTACAGATATAAACTCTTGACACATTTTTATTAAGTCACTGAACACTGCGGAGATTCCAAAGGACTGGAAAGTGGCAAATATCATCCAATTATATAAAAAGGGCAGATCCAAGCAAGTACAGGCTTATATATACTGTATATATTATATATAGAAAGTATTCACAGTGCATCACTTTTTCCACATTTTATGTTACAGCCTTATTCCAAAATGGATTAAATTCATTTTTTTTCCTCAGAATTGTACACACAACACCCCATAATGACAATGTGAAAAAAGTTTACTTGAGGTTTTTGCAAATTTATTAAAAATAAAAAAAACTGAGAAAGCACATGTACATAAGTATTCACAGCCTTTGCCATGAAGCTGAAAATTGAGCTCAGGTGCATCCTGTTTCCCCTGATCATCCTTGAGATGTTTCTGCAGCTTAATTGGAGTCCACCTGTGGTAAATTCAGTTGATTGGACATGATTTGGAAAGGCACACACCTGTCTATATAAAGTCCCACAGTTGACAGTTCATGTCAGAGCACAAACCAAGCATGAAGTCAAAGGAATTGTCTGTAGACCTCCGAGACAGGATTGTCTCGAGGCACAAATCTGGGGAAGGTTACAGAAAAATTTCTGCTGCTTTGAAGGTCCCAATGAGCACAGTGGCCTCCATCATCCATAAGTGGAAGAGGTTTGAAACCACCAGGACTCTTCCTAGAGCTGGCTGGCCATCTAAACTGAGCGATCGGGGGAGAAGGGCCTTAGTCAGGGAGGTGACCAAGAACCCGATGGTCACTCTGTCAGAACTCCAGAGGTCCTCTGTGGAGAGAGGAGAACCTTCTAGAAGGACAACCATCTCTGCAGCAATCCACCAATCAGGCCTGTATGGTAGAGTGGCCAGACGGAAGCCACTCTTTAGTAAAAGGCACATGGCAGCCCACCTGGAGTTTGCCAAAAGGCACCTGAAGGACTCTCAGACCACAAGAAACAAAATTCTCTGTTCCGATGAGACAAAGATTGAACTCTTTGGTGTGAATGCCAGGCGTCACGTTTGGAGGAAACCAGGCACTGCTCATCATCAGGCCAATACCATCCATACAGTGAAGCATGGTGGTGGCAGCATCATGCTGTGGGGATGTTTTTCAGCGGCAGGAACTGGGAGACTAGTCAGGATAAAGGGAAAGATGACAGCAGCAATGTACAGAGACATCCTGGATGAAAACCTGCTCCAGAGCGCTCTTGACCTAAGACTGGGGCGACGGTTCATCTTTCAGCAGGACAACGACCCTAAGCACACAGCCAAGATATCAAAGGAGTGGCTTCAGGACAACTCTG
>JANRMT010062789.1:19912713-19991927 GCA_026402145.1 Polypterus bichir lapradei
ATTTATTTAGTCTCTTATAAATACTCATCAAGCATAGTGGACCTCAGTTTAACAGGAATACTTGGTAAGAGTAAATATTTTATTCTCATTTCATGATTTTTACTCCATTAAATATTAATTTTTCTTTTACATATTTATAGAATTTCATTATTTTAACTCCTATAAATAATAGTTTTTCTTTTGTACATTTACAGATTTTACTAATATTCTGTCTGCAACTTGGGGTTGGGCGCCGGGGGGCTTGCCCCCCTAGTTAGAATATTAATTTGTGACTAGCTTCGTTTTTGCCTGGTCAAACCAGAAAGTTTTCAGTTCCGGTCTTGTAGGTTATGATGACTGCTGACCATGTAAGTCGCTTTGGCAATAAGAGCCATGCATATCCATAAACAAACATGATATCCTCAAACCCACCTAACCCAAATAAGAGTTGCAGGTGGTTGAAGCCTGTCCTGGCAACTCTGGGTACAAGGCTGGATACAACTCTTAATGGGGCACCAATTCACTGTAGGGCCCACTCGTTCATACTCACTCTGGGCCAACGTCAAAGTTAAGCGAACCCATAAAGAAAAGCTAGAGTACCCGCAAGGTAACTTGAAGAACATGCATATATTAATGAAACTGTTTCTCAAGACTACACAATTAATCACAATAATGATTATGGCGGCCATAATGTACTAATCGCATACTGCATTTCACTTCACATTCAAACTCCATCCGTGATCAAGCTCTCCCAGTTACAGTCTGCTCCAAACACTCCAAACAGCAGACAAGTGCTGCATTCAAGCACAGACGCATTCACCAAGTGTGAGTGCAATGACCAATCGGGGGCACTCACATCGTTAGAATGATTACAAGCTCTGATTTTGAATGTCGTCTTTTAGAAAGGGTGCATTTCTTTCTCAGGTTTGCAAGTGTGCAGTGGTGCTCATAGAAGTTAAAACTGTAGCTCCCAGCAGTCCCTGCAGGGACTCCGATTGGTCTTCTGTCAAGGGTGCAGGGGCTGTTGGGGTCAAAGGAGGTCAGCGTGGCTTTTAAAATGGAGCTGGTGACCTAAAGGAGGGAGATGTTTTTTGTAATCTGTGTTCCAAGTTCCTGTCTTTCTGCCTTCTGTTGGGTTACCTGTACTTAATCGTTTTGTCCTGGATTGTTTCGTGGTTGGGGTCTGGATTGTCTGTCTGTATACATGAGGACTGCAAGTGGACTCATGACCATCCTACAAGGAAAGGAGCGCTCCTGAACCCGTCCACCCGTCTTCACCATTTCAGGAACTACCGCTAGGACTGTCTTTACATTCCCCTTCAACACGTGTCCGTTGCTGTTTTTCATGGACTTTACTGTGCTTTTTTTGTTTGTGCTTTGTGTATTAATCTATAGTCGCCGTGAGGGGAACAGGGGTGGTATTGTTGTTTTATTTATTTAATTTCTTTTCATTACATTCTTTAATTGCTGTTTTATTACCGGTTTGCTTTGTTTTTGTCTCTGTTTGCGAATGCGTGCGGGTTGGGCCAAGGCTGGGTGCGTCTCTGGAATCTCCACCATAAAAATAAATAAATCACTGTCTTCTTGACTGTGTGAATCTTAGCGGCACTGGACCGCTACAAGTGCATGCAGAAAAACTAAAGTATTGCTGAACCTAGATCACTTAACATTTGTTTTAGTACCAAAATTAACAGAATTGTCAATCAATTGGATTTATTTTGTTTTCAGAAGCAACGATGCTGATCAAAAAAAAAAAAAAAAAATGCATTCTGTGCAAACTGTTATAACACTGCTAGCAAACTCATGCACCAGTGTAAAAACGCAACCACGTATGCTCACCATAATGAACTGTATGTAAGGTAAACTAGCAGCACCAAGGCCTAGTAACAAAGTTATGTCAGTGACACAGGAAAACATTAACTGCTTGTAAACATGAGAACATAGGCCAGTATCCAGCAGGCCATCGACAGCATGTTCAGATAAAAGAAGTTGCTCTGTTTTATTTATCAAAGCACAAGGATTGAATTAAAACTGTATACAAAAGGTTTATTTAAAAAAAAAAAAAAAAAAAAAAGAAATAGATGAAACACCCAGGTAAAACAGGTGCGTCACCCCCTCCCACAATTACCTGTTGTGAAGTTCTGCTGCCTTTATTTTATTCACAGCTGGAATGGACCTGAAACGACTAATTTGCGGTTATGTAGAACTATGGAAGCACGCAGGAGCTTAAAGGATCACTGTTTTGAGGAATTAATTACACTGAAAGCCTGACATTTACAATGCTGCTTCTTGAAAGGAGTCGTGTGCCTCTCGGTACAATATTCTCCTCAAAAATGGGGACACAAATGCTCAAGTTCCAAGTCCACAGCACACTAGAAAGCTTTGGTGGCAGTAGTTTGGAATAATGGGTTTCCATTTTGATATTTCCCCAGCTTGCCGTTTATTAAAGCCACTCATATTGTTGACATACAGTGGTGTGAAAAACTATTTGCCCCCTTCCTGATTTCTTATTCTTTTGCATGTTTGTCACACAAAATGTTTCTGATCATCAAACACGTTTAACCATTAGTCAAATATAAACACAAGTAAACACAAAATGCAGTTTTTAAATGATGGTTTTTATTATTTAGGGAGAAAAAAAAAATCCAAACCTACATGGCCCTGTGTGAAAAAGTAATTGCCCCCTGAACCTAATAACTGGTTGGGCCACCCTTAGCAGCAATAACTGCAATCAAGCGTTTGCGATAACTTGCAATGAGTCTTTTACAGCGCTCTAGAGGAATTTTGGCCCACTCATCTTTGCAGAATTGTTGTAATTCAGCTTTATTTGAGGGTTTTCTAGCATGAACTGCCTTTTTAAGGTCATGCCATAGCATCTCAATTGGATTCAGGTCAGGACTTTGACTAGGCCACTCCAAAGTCTTCATTTTGTTTTTCTTCAGCCATTCAGAGGTGGATTTGCTGGTGTGTTTTGGGTCATTGTCCTGTTGCAGCACCCAAGATCGCTTCAGCTTGAGTTGACGAACAGATGGCCGGACATTCTCCTTCAGGATTTTTTGGTAGACAGTAGAATTCATGGTTCCATCTATCACAGCAAGCCTTCCAGGTCCTGAAGCAGCAAAACAACCCCAGACCATCACACTACCACCACCATATTTTACTGTTGGTATGATGTTCTTTTTCTGAAATGCTGTGTTCCTTTTACGCCAGATGTAACGGGACATTTGCCTTCCAAAAAGTTCAACTTTTGTCTCATCAGTCCACAAGGTATTTTCCCAAAAGTCTTGGCAATCATTGAGATGTTTCTTAGCAAAATTGAGACGAGCCCTAATGTTCTTTTTGCTTAACAGTGGTTTGCGTCTTGGAAATCTGCCATGCAGGCCGTTTTTGCCCAGTCTCTTTCTTATGGTGGAGTCGTGAACACTGACCTTAATTGAGGCAAGTGAGGCCTGCAGTTCTTTAGACGTTGTCCTGGGGTCTTTTGTGACCTCTCGGATGAGTCGTCTCTGCGCTCTTGGGGTAATTTTGGTCGGCCGGCCACTCCTGGGAAGGTTCACCACTATTCCATGTTTTTGCCATTTGTGGATAATGGCTCTCAATGTGGTTCACTGGAGTCCCAAAGCTTTAGAAATGGCTTTATAACCTTTACCAGACTGATAGATCTCAATTACTTCTGTTCTCATTTGTTCCTGAATTTCTTTGGATCTTGGCATGATGTCCAGCTTTTGAGGTGCTTTTGGTCTACTTCTCTGTGTCAGGCAGCTCCTATTTAAGTGATTTCTTGATTGAAACAGGTGTGGCAGTAATCAGGCCTGGGGTGTTCACAAATTGAACTCAGGTGTGATACACCACAGTTAGGTTATTTTTTAACAAGGAGGCAATTACTTTTTCACACAGGGCCATGTAGGTTTGGATTTTTTTTCTCCCTAAATAATAAAAACCATCATTTAAAAACTGCATTTTGTGTTTACTTGTGTTATATTTGACTAATGGTTAAATGTGTTTGATGATCAGAAACATTTTGTGTGACAAACATGCAAAAGAATAAGAAATCAGGAAGGGGGCAAATAGTTTTTCACACCACTGTACCTGTAGAACACAATATTTAGGCTGTGTTTTCTTTAAAAGGAGAAGATTGGGACTTTTTTTTTTCCCCAACTTAAAATTATTTAACAGACATGCCATATATTCAATTTTTGTTATGTGAAATTCTGTTCTAAAAAATTAAGCACTTTCTATTAATTAAAAAAATAAATTCTGTCCACGCTGGCATTTTACAATGGAGGCTATGGGGCACAAAGGAAAATCTTAAAAACCTACTAAAGACGTCCAGTTTTCAAGCCAAGACAGTTGTCGAGTGTTGACCTCGGTCTTGTCCACATTGAAATAGGGAGAGGGGGTTAGGAGCACACACTGATACAGTGCATTGCCGCACCCACCACATGGCAAACCAACTCTGGATCCAGATTAGGACCATAGTTTATCTGAAATTAAAAAAAAAAAAAAACAACGCACACACACCAATATTATAAGATTCCACCATTTCCCCTTGGGATTAATAAAGTATCTATCTATTTTAAAAGACGCGCAGCTGTGGCGACAGCTCGGCACTTAGTCTTCCTGCAAGACAACCTTTCACTCAAGTGAACAGAAAATGTATCCTTACCATAAGAAATAAATAAATGAGTGATAAAAATGATTTCCAGATCTCTTCTGCGGTCACAAACGTATCAGAAAACTCAGAAAGCATAGATGGATGTATTTGGTAAGTTTTTACGCTCTTCCTTTGTGCCACATAGCCTCCATTGTAAAGTGACAGTGCGGGCAAACAAATAGCATGTTGTGAAGAAAAATACCAAAATTGTCCCTTAACGCCTTATTCAATACAAAATTACTAAATGCTCAATTTTTAATCTTCCAACTAATACAGAACTGCCCAATTTCACATTAACATTTTTAGGTGGTACCCTGCAGAAGGAAGGCTCTGCGTGTATACAGGAGACAGTATGTGCGGTTTGTAAGACAAAGTACTTACATGACTGTACTGATCTTAAGTATAATATCAAAGGCAGTGATCATTATTATTTTTGTAATAATCGCATACCCCAAGTACTTGTGTCAATTTTTAAACTCAAAAGGCACCTCCTAGTGGCCGCAGCTCAAATTCTCTAGTTTGTGGTTAACAGAAGGCTAGGGCTCTCAAATCTTATTATTCAATTTCTACTCCCAGCCTTTATTTAGGCCTCAATGTGGCATTAGCATTTTGGGGGTGGGGGTGGTATGAGAATGTGTTGGACAGACCCATAATGTATCACAGCTTTTACACTGCACACTTGCTTCATGCCTTTTTTGAGTTTGTTCTCGTTTTCACAAGTCTTTTTTTTTTAGTTAACAGTTTTCTCCTGTAATTACAGGGCAATTTAAACAGCAGGTGGCAGTGACAATGTGTCTTAAGTAGGCACAGCTAATTCGGCTCCATTGCACACTTGAGCTCACTGAGGAGCCACCTTAATAACAGACATTAGGAGAGACGTCAAAGCCCAAATAAGGTGAATTAAGACCACTGGTGGGGGGAGGAAAAAGCCAGCAGCCACAATAGATCTCTAGAGCCAAGCTTGGGGTCACCACTTTCTCCGATTTTGGTGGGGGGCTACACTCCTGTGGGTTCTGGCTTTGCCCTTCAGCTTATTTTTGTGAACCCTTGTGTTGTTTAGTGCTCCTCTAAAATGCAGTATAACTGTCCATGTGCATACATTTTACTTTAAACATCCACTCATTCAAGGTGGTACCAAAACATAACCGGTTTCTATTTAGTACACCCTGCTTTACAGAATACAGCATCTAGCATGAAAGCACAGTAGGAAAACATGGACCTCCACTGTTTCACACAGGAAAAGCCAAACCGTCCCTTACCCACATATTCTTTTGCTTTTATTATGAAAAGAGGGCACAGTGAGCACATTGCTGATCTAACTTTCATAGTGTATGCTCCTCGACCAAACACTGATGGAAGGATGTAAAAGCAATGCTTACATATGTGCAGATGTGTTTTGAGGATCACCTTATCGTTGTCATTCTTGGATTATGAAGAATGGAGTATGCGTTGCATGTTGATTAACAACTAGTACAAGCCAGCAATTTAATGGCTCTATGAAGTGCCTCCCCCCCAGCATGTTTGGCTTGACACTCTAGACATGTCACTGCTGGGGTTTTTTTTTTTTTTTTTGTGCCACTAAGACATGTAGCAAGATGTGCCCATTTCCTAAACTTGACGCCCTTTCTGCGAGCGGCATTGGCAATGCTCTACCTGCTCAGTAAATGTCCCCACTGTTATTGTTGTTCTTTCTGAGAGGCATCAGCACTACAATTTATGGTCAGGAAATGTCAATGCTGGTCTTTTCCTTTCTGCCATGTCGCCCTTTTGAGAAGTCTGGCATACGAAACACATGGACTCTGAAAGAACCGATAGATTGCCACTACCCAATTTTTTTTTTTTTTTTTTTAATTTACTTGCGCATAACACATCATAAGCTTTCAATTACGACCAAGATCAAGGTTCTAACCACAGTGCTTCACCACTAAACACCTAACAGAAGGATACAACCCTGAAGTTTTCTACAATGTCATTCTGCACACACAAAACCCTAAGTAACAAAGTTTTTAAGATGGCATTTGCTCAATTACTACACAGCAGATGCAATGTACCATCAAGCTAAACATACTTAATGTTTTGGGAAATTAGAAAAACAGAGGCCATTTCTCAAATCACTCTTAGCAGTCTGGGCTGCCTTCCTGCGTAGGATGGGCTCTCTTCAGTTTCTTTTTATTTCTCCGGTACTCCAACAGTGTAATTAGGGCCCTGTCTTGGACAGAACATCACTATTCAGCCATTTCTCAAATCCTCCCACCACCTCCTCAAAGGCTTTTACAGTTATAATCCAAGAGCTGCAGCCCTCTGACATGTGACCATGAGTGTGCAACATCAAGCACAACCTAATTTACTGAACAAAGAATTTAAAAAGCAACAGAACTGCCAATTTCTGTTCATCTGCTCTTTTTTCCACTTTAAAACGTCAAATGTACCTAGAAAAGAATATTAAAAGGACAGATCAATGGGCAGCACTGCTGTCTCATTTTTTCTAACCACCGTGATTAGGTTCATAGACAGGTCATGGCATAGGCCTGGAAGTCTCTCTCCGACTGGGGAGTACAAACGGACACCTGTGAGCACATAACTGTGCACTATGACAGACTTGTGTCTCGTTACAGGACAATCCTTGAGCGGTGCATGTCGCTAGTAGGAAAGGAGGATTCAGTTCCCCATGTCCCTCAAGCACCTCTTAACAACAACTGAGCGTCATTTCAAATGCTACAGCACTCCTGGACATTGTTGCTGACCACGTGCCCTTATTTATGGCTGCAGGCTACTCTTCCAAGTGGATAACGTACCACGTTACAAAGCAGACGCCCTTTCAAGCTGGTTCCATGATCATGAGAGCAACTTCAACGTACTCCAACGCGTCTTCACAGGGAGGGAGGAAAGAAGAAAATTCTGGATTGTTAAGGAGAAAATTCAGTATCTGGCTATGAAAAAGACAGTAGGCAACACCTGGAGATCTAGGTGAAGAGCTGCTTCTGATGGACAAGGAACCAAACAAGCAATCTTTTATATGGCACCTAGAGATAATTTACATGCGAGGAACCCAAGTGCAATTACTAACACACAAGCCCTCCAAACTACTTGACTTAACACACTGAGTCATTTGTTCAAGCAGTGGATTGATAGGGGTCTGCCATTAAGTCACACAGCTTGCTGAAACTTAAAGGAAAAATATGATGCTAAAAAAAAAAAAAAAAAGCAAAGAATATGGACTTTGATTTGCCCAACACACAAAAAGGTGTCCATGAACAACAACAGGTCTGTCACGAAAGTGTATAGTGGAAAAAAGGGGAGGAAGGGAACTGAAGAGTAACCAGCCAATGACTACTACACTTGTAAAACCACTGCCAGAGCACAAGTACAAACATAGCAACTGAGGCCGGCTTGTTGACTGACCCTGAATAACCAGGAATAAAACTCTCTCTGAATGTGCCAGTCGGCATTGTAGGCATTAACTAAGCTGCAATACGCATTTTAACACATTCTTACTAATCGAGCCAGTAGCATGTATAAAGTATGCCAATTTTAGAGTAATTTCTTGCAGTGCTGTCAGCTAACTCCATTGAATTACCAAGGGCAGGGGACGTGGATGTGAAGTAGCGGAGGGGTTATTTTGAAAATGTGATTTCTTCTAGCAGCAATTGTCATGGTGCAAATTACTTAATTGACTGACTGCAGTGACGTGGATTTAAAGCAAATTAAATTTTTCTATGCCAATGTTCACTTCATTCCACATACTTGTATAAAGCACACAGAGCTCAGTCTATACAAATACATTCGTTGCTACATGATGATATGAGATGCAATGTGAACAACGCAAACCAAGTTGTAGTAAGCTAGGATGTAAAAGAAAATGCATGCTGCATCTAATACAGAGATCATGGACACACTTACTTACCGACCCAGTAAAACTCTCGCAGAAAGAAACAACTTTGCCAAAGAGGAACTTTTCTTTATAGGCAATATTTGGCTAAATAGCACCCTCTAGTGACCATAACTGATGTGCACAGCTCCAAAATGACAAGGGGGTTCAGGACATACATACTTACCTACCCAGTAAAAAATAAATGTCACAAAGGAATAAACTGGCATGTTGCTCAGAAATACTACTATTGTACTTTGTAGTTGTGATACTATTACTACTAAAACACTATACCCGCCCCACAAAAAAAAAAGTCAGAAAAATAATGTAAGAAAATATCTATATAAAGAAGATCGAAAGCCATTTCTGTTAGGATGTCTGTTTTTTCACAACACCAAAACGGCTGAACAGGTTTTCAAAACTTTCTGCATGTGCCTTGCTGTTGGCACAGCCTGATATAGGCTACGTGCGATATTAGGAAATGGGTTAAAATGGGAGTTTGGTGGCAACTTATAAAACCGCACCAACACAGCGACTCCAAAAATGTCTGAAACTTAATTTGTCAGTTGAGGAAGGCAGGTCTGCCTGCCCCCCTCCCATTCTGCAAGGGCACCAAAAAGCCCAGTTGCATCAGCATCTGATTTGGAACTGCAGTTTCTCTGACTGCAAGGTCCTACAATAGATAGTGCACACAGCACAAAAATTAATTGAGGCCATTCTACCCTCCATTAAAGATATCTGTATCAAGCATCGCATTCCCAAAGCCTACGAGCATGGTGGTGGATGGCACCCACACCTCACATGGTGGATTTGTCCCGCTTCAGTCTGGCAGAAAGTGCTGTAGCATCCAAAACAGGTTCAGCCACCAGGTACTCTGGCTAGCATAATTTTGAATTATAAAATAAGTTTTGTAAATCATTACTGTAAGTAACATTAAAACTTGACAAAGTTAATAAAAAGTGCAAGGTAAGTAAAATTAAAAAAATTGTGTATATTTATAAAAAAAAAAAAAAAAAAAAAAGTTAAAAATTAGAAACACACCCATAAGGATGGGCCACCAATCAGGTTCTTTGCCTACTCATCTTTCTTGAATTTGCCATTGATGTAGGGCACATAGTCCAGAATTAGCCTCCAGTCAGTGGCATACACCAGTCCAACAGCACCCACTGTGCCCCAGGTGCCCAATGTGGGAAACCTGTAATGGGGAAGAGAAGAAGGGGTTAGAAAAAAACACAACCTTAGAAAACCAGAAATTTCTAGCACATGAAACATGATAATATAGAATTGAAGACTAGATCTTTCTGTGAAAACCACCAGAACCTTGACAGTGTGCTCAGGTAAGATTTCAGCTGAATTATGATAAGGAAAACTAATAAGGCTCTCACACAAAAAACAAGAAGTGCCGTTTCACTAACACAAACATATGAGGGGTACTATACAAGACAGATACTTTGGGGGTGAGGTACTGATAGTAGCAAAGTCACAGGCCTATGCTCAACATCCAAACAACTTCAAATGGACTAAGAAGACTGTTGTAGAAAACAGGCGACCACCAAGTTCTGTTAAGTCATAATAATACACATACTTCGTTTAGCCCACACAACCCATCACAGGACATCTGAAGCACACACTCGCATGCACAATGATACAGACCAAAGCCAGGCAATCTCTTTTGCAATTCCCCCCCCCCCCCCTTTTTGCTGGGAATAAAGTTTCCAAAGAAATAAGCTATAGTTAATCAAGGCCTTATGATTTGAAAGAAAAGAAAAAAAATGCATAAATAAAAAGAATATCTAAAATTTAAGAGACTAGAATAAGCTGGAGAGGATAACCTCTGGGGATAATAGCTTAAAAGGGTGGAAAAATTCAAATAACTTGAACCAACAATAACAGAAGATGGAAAGATACATCTAGAAATAAACCACAGAATGCAATTAGAATGGAAAGGGGCATCAGGAGTGTTATGTGACTAAAGAATTGGTGCAAAAGTGAAAAGTAAAAGTAATCAGAACAGATTTTTTGCATGGATCTGGAAACCTGGGCAGTTAAAAAGACGCATGAGGATGTGTGCAGTAAGAAAGCTTGATAGAAGATCAGGAATAAGTGACAATTAATAGAAAAATTAAAGGTTTAAAATGGTGCAAGCATAAAATGAGAAGAGATGCAAACAAAATGGGAAGAATCATGGATATGGAGCTGTCAGTGTAGCCTCTGTGTTGTGACTTCAGTAAAGGCAAGGGACCCGAAAGGTTATGTCCAACATGTCAGTTTAATTTTACTGTAATACAAAACATATGTTGAGTCTCATCACCTGCATTCCCTGTAATACAAAAACTGTTTACATTTAGAAGTTAAATAATAAAATATTAACAACAAATGGAGGTTACGTGAATCCAAAAAACACCGAACAGTGGCCAGAACACAACTGAGAGCTCGCCCAAACTCACTAGCCCATTTCCATTTGGAAGGTTCCGATTACAGGGTTGGCAGATGTGCGGTTTTCACCTAACTGAGGCTATTTTTAAAAGCGGCGTACGGACTTTTGTGCTGTTTTTAAAGGTCACGTGCGGTCGTCCAAACGATAAAGCTCCAAGGTGAACCGACGCTGATAGTAGCACCATTTGCGGACCACTCTCACGGATACGTTGTCTGCACTCACGCCGGTTCAACTCAAGTAACTTAACCTGCTCATTTTTTTTAAGATGTGACAGCAAAGCCTGAGCACGGAGAAAACCCCATTCATGGACTGGTTGATCATACCAGTTGCAGGTGACGTACCAGGATTTAAAGACAGGACTCGGAAAATGTGACGCAGCAGCGCTACCCGCCGTACCGCTAAAATCCCGACCTCCACTTGAGGGTCGTAGCGGCAGTCTCCAGCACCTGGTTCACTTATTGCTTCTACTCAAATTCCACGCTAGCACAAACTTTTCTTTGGCTAACAACCCCTATAATAATAGTATTATTATGGTCAATCACACACACATACACAAAAAAAAAAAAAAAAAAAAAACTCACCACAATCGGAGCAACTGAGCGTATCGCGGACCAATCGCTTTACTAATCATCTTTCCGTCCTTAAGTCGATCGACCTCTCGTTAGCTTTAATGGCGTTCGAGGGCCTCTAGGGCGCCCGTCTAGGCTCCGATCTTAAGTGTACGAGTATGACTATCTTAAAGGAAAATGACTGGTTTAAATATATAAAAGAAAATGCTTAACTACTCATTACAATCTATGTGGTTATAGATGTATAACCACAAGATCGCGAGGACAAAAGAAAGGGGAAAAACAAAAGTAAACAGGCAAATAACGATATCTTCCCGCTTTGGGTCCTTCAATGCTTTGAAACAACTTTATTGAGCTGCGCAAATTGTCCGTATTAATACGCATGCGTAGATGTCTGTCAGTCTATTGCATGGTGTCTATCCAATGGATTTCAGGCGCACTATCATCTTTGGGAATAATGTATACATTAATCACGTTAACTAAATGATTATGTCATGCCTTTCTAAACTCGGACTTTAACACTTAAAAGTTTGTGAAACATTCCAAGTGGTTATTATTGCAGGTATTATAGTTATGCTATTAACCTGAACTCTTCACAAATAAAGAGTTAATATCCTAAAATAAAGACTACCCACACACGGAAAGCTATTCGAACTGCTAGATGATTACACTGTAATATTTAACAAATGACCAGATTTCTTGTGTACAAAATAAATGGATGATCTTCCCTTGGTACATCATGGCACCTCAGCTGCAGTAACTTCACATGGTTGCCTTCTACCCTTTCATTATCATTCTGGGATGTCTTACTAAATTAATTTTTCCTGCTCCCTCTCTGTGAGGGTTTAGGGGTGGCTTTGTATCCAGCAGATGGTTCAAGTTCAATACTTAGAATCACACTGTGGGAAGGTCACCTCAAAGCAACAATGGTGACCGAATGACCACCACAACACCAATCAGCCAGACCCCAAATAATCAGTTACATTTATCTTATATTAAAGAATTTTTTCAGCATACAAATCCACAAATTAGAGGAGGAGAGAGAGAGGGAGGAGAGATTGAAAGCATGAACTGGTACAGCGTATTGCTGCACCCACCACACGATGGACCACCTCAGGATCCCAAATTAGGACCGGACTGCAGCAATGCAATGGGTGACACCTCAGCACCACACTAATGTCTGAATGGAGTGGAACAGTGCAAGTTTTTTTTTTTTTTTTTTTGGTTTTTACAGTGGCTGGAGTACCAATCGTCCCACCAACCTGCAAGTTTTCCCTGCAAGTTGAAGGACTTGCTTCCAGGGCTGGACACAGGTTGAAACACAAGAAAAAAGTAATTAGAGATGAAGGTAGCAACTGGGACCTCAGCTGATGGAGAAGTTTAAAGTGTGAAAGGTGATGGAAAGCCACAAATTCAAAGTTCCAGAGTTAAACAGATCAGCAGCTGTGTGGTGCTCTAGCGGTTTTGGATGTCCAGCAGTGCTAGAATCTGAACACACCAGTGTGTGCGGTAACACTGCTTGTAAGTTTAGGAATGATATTGTTTGGTATGGTTAACCAATCAGTGTGTGACTAGGTGGTTTGCCCCACCTTTTCTGGAAGCCTCTGTAAAACAAAGAACTGCCTTGGCCTTTCACCCAGATGATGCCATGAATTGCTTTCTCATGGATTTATTTTACAGCACAAGAAGACAAGCATCCATCCCAGAAAAGCAAGTGCTGTCATATCGTGATTGTAAGAAGAAGGAACATTGTATACAGTGGAGTGCACAAGTATTCCAAACCCTTGAAAGTCATCCTAATTTTCTGCATGACAAAAGATTTGTAAATATATTTATCGATTCGGTATTTTTAATGTGAATGTATGCTGTAACAGTACATTTCCAAAGTCAAAATAAACCACTCTCTGTAGATATTTAACTAAAGAAGAAAAACTTAAAAGTTAGTGTTTGCATAAGTATTTAAACCTGTGCTTTGGAAGCTCCTGGTTTACACAAATTAAATCACATATAACACAAAGATATCAATCACTTGAGCATAATTAAACATAATTAGGTACTACTTGTGAGACATTTATATTCTCTGGATATAAAAAGCCCCCTTTGTAAGGGCCACAAGTCCTTGTTGGACAATCATGGCAAAAATGAAGACAAAGGAGCGTTCTGCTGCTGTGAGAAAGAAACAAAGTCATTGAAATGCACAAGGCAGGAAATGGCTAAAAAAAAAAAAATCAAAGAGCGTGAATGTCACGTTAAGCGCTGGTGGATCCATCATCGGCAAGTGGAAGGTTCATCACAACACCCAGACTCTCACTAGAACAGGCCGTTCCTCAAAACTAAACATCAGAGCAAGACGTTGACTAAAAATCCAGCTGTTAGTCTCAGAGGTCCGCAATTCTCTTTGGCTGAAACTGGAGTGAAGGCGCAGGGGTCCTCATTTTCAAGAGCTCTCAAAAAAAACAGGCCTCTACGGGAGGGCAGCAAGAAATAAGCCATTCCTTAAGGTCCATATAAAAAAAAAAAAGTAGGTATGGCATTTGTATGAGAAAGACCCAGTTAAGATGTGGGAGAAGGCTTTATGGTCAGATGAGACCAACATATGACTTTCTGGCCTTACCTCAAATAGTGTGGTGTGAAACTAACACTGTCCATGCCTTAAGAAACAGCATAGCTACGGTGAAATATGGTGGAGGCAGCATCATTCTATAGGGATGCCTTTCATGTGCTGGGACTGGGAATTTCGTCAGAGTTGAAGGGACAATGGATGGACACAAATAGCACACAAAATTACAGGAGAATTTGTTCCAGTCTCCTATGAACCTACAGCTCGGGAGAGGACTTACCTTTCAACATGACAATGACCTTAAGCTTAAGGTTAACGAGACACTGGGATGGCTCAAAAGCAGAATGGTGTATGGTTTGGAATTACCAAGTCAAAGCCCTGAATTTAACCCTACTAGGAATCTTTGGCACTATTTGAAAACTGCCGTCCAGAGACGCCATCCCACCACTCTAGAGGATCTGTATAAATTCTGCCAAGAAGAATGGGGAAGAATCGCTCATGAATAATGTGCAGAACTGGTCCATATTTCCATACCCAAAAAGAATTAAGGTGTTACTGCAGCAAAAGGGTTCTTGACAAAGTATCAATGTGTAGGGTAGGGGTGTCCAACTCTTGTCCTGGTTGGCCGCAGTACTGGCTGCAGGTTTTCATTACAACCCTTTTCCTAATCAGTGACCAGTTTTTACTGCTAATTAACTCCTTTTCCCTTCATTTTAATAGCTCTGTTTTTAAGGATTCAGTCCTCTGGATTGATTCTTTTCTTCATTAAATGGCAACCAAACTGAAATGAGATGTGAAACGAGCCAACAGATGACCAGCTAAACTGGAACATCAAACTCCAGCCAATTTCACTCTAACCAGTTTATTAATGAGAAGCCAATTCTTGCTGTTAATTAAAGCCGTTGTTGAATATCAGGACTTGTTGCTGCTCTTGTTCTGCCACAGCAGACTGTTGATTTTCTGTTTTTTCTAAGGCCACCGTCGAGATGGTCATGTTGGGCTGCTCAGGTCACCCAAACGAGACCTTCACCTTTCTTTAGTTTCAGGTTAGATGGTCATGTGGCAGCTTGTTTTGTGTCTCATTATTGTATGGCTGCTCATTAAGGAAAATGAAACAACTAAGGGGTCTGAGTCATGTTAATTTAAAGCTAAGGCAAAACAAGTTAATGAGCAGCAAAAACTGCTTGCTAATTAAGAAGATGGTTAGAATGAAAACCTGCAGCCACTGCAGCCCACCAAGTTGGACACCCCTGTTGTAGGGCTGGAATACTTAATGCAAACACTAACTTTGGAGTTTTTCTTCTTCAGTTAAATATCTACAGTAAGGTTTGTTTTTGAACTCAAATGTACTGTTACAGCATACATTCAACATTAAAAATACCAAATCAAGAAATATATTTACAAATCCTTTGTCAAGCATGCCACAGACAGCCTCCACCCAACCTGACAGAGCTTGAGAGGATCTGCAGAGAAGAATGGCAGAAAATCCCAGAACCCTGGTGGGTGAAGTTTGTGGTGTCAGGCCCAGGAAGACACTACATCAGAATAGCTGGCAAAATGGGCTTCAATTAAGTACTGACGAAAGGGTCTGAATACCTGTGTCCAAGAATTACTTCCGTTTTTTATTTGTATTAAGTTTCCTAAAATCCTGTTTTCACTTTGTTGTTCTGGGGTAATAAGCGTTGCTTGACGAGGGGGAAAAATGAATCGAAATGATATAGTGGGTGGTGTGGTGGGAGAGGTGCTGCCTCACAGTAGGGGGAACCAGGGTTCACATCCCAGGTCCTCCCTGGATGTAATTTGCATGTTCACCCCGTCTGTGTGGGTTTCCTCCCACTGTCCAAAGACATGCAGGTTAGGTGAATTGATGGTCCTAACTTGATCTTGTGTGTGTGTGTGTGTGTGTGCCCTGCGATGGACTGGCGCCCTGTCTAGGGTTTGTTCCCTGCCTTGTGCCTTATGCTATCTGGGTTAGGCTCCAGCAGACTCCCACGACCCTCTTCAGGACAAAGCAGGTTAAGAAATGACTGATTGACTGACCCATTTAGCACAAGGCTACAACATAAGAAGGTCTAAATATTTTCTGAACAGATTGACATAGAAATGTGCTGGAGTAAAGCAGACATGCGAATTCATCAAAAACAATGCAGGATAGAAAGACGGCCATGGGTCAGATGTCTTTATTGACAATGAATGTGTAATCAGTTTAAACTACACAAGATGGCAATGGAAAATTCAAAGGAAACCAAAATAATGTTATCCTATTTCTGGACAGGCTTGGCTCCACTGGGTCATTCAGCCAAGCTGAGTTCCTACCTGCGCCATCAGGTATTCTGCTACTTGTTGGATTTTTGGTGCTTTTCCACCACCACCATTTTGGTCTGAAGTCGGGGCTGTTTTCAGATGAAAGTAAATGTCCATCTTCACAAGTAATCACCTGAGAAAAGTAAAGAGTGAATGGCGTGAATGTTATATTGTTTAGAGCAGGGGTGGGCAATGTCAGTCCTGGAGAGCCGCAGTGGCTTCAGGTTTTCATTCCAACCAAACTACTTAATTAGAAACCAATCCTTACCAATCTCAGACCTTATTTAAATTTTATGGCTTGTTCGTCTGCAATGTAAGGTTCTTATATACAGGTAGCAGATTTTTTCTTTTCCATGGATGTCATCCAAATGAGTTGAAGCCTAAAACGGATCAATTTGAATCTGTCACATTTTTCTATTAAGTTTTTTATTAAATCAAACAGTGATGAACACACACAGATGTACTGTAAATGAAAACAAGCGAGATGGAGAACTGCTGGCTGCTTTGTCATTTACATCTTGTTACTAAATAAGGAGTAATTAAAAACACTAAATGCAGCTGTTTAAGATTGAAATAAGCAATTGAGGGTGGGGAACCTTAACAAGCAAGACCACTAAAATGAAGCATCAAAATGTCACTTAAGCAATAAGTGCTTCATCAGCAATAATTGACTTCTCATTAAGAAGGTGGGTTGGAAGAAAAACCTGCAGCCACTGCAGCTCTCCAGGGCCGACACAGCCCACCCCTGGTTTAGAGAAATATTTTTTTAATGATGTGAAAATTTTATAGCAAGTTTTTTTTTTTTTTTTTTTTTTAAATAAATCAAAGTTTTTCAGTGGAACAAACATGGCTCAGCTGAAACAAACATTACAATAAATTTAGAACAGCATGCATGAAATTCCAAAGGGACCCAGCTTTCTGATGTAATTTAAGTATAAGAGTGCGGTCAAAACTGAGAGTGAGACCGCTTAAGAACTTGTGCTAAATTTGAACAGCATTGTCAGAGCAACAAGAAGCAGACAAAAAACAGGCAGTTCTGCCATTTTTTTTATTTCCACTTAAAACAGTACCCTGATTGCACCCTCAAATGATGAGATTAAGCAAGCTTTATGTGTGGGCATACATGCTACAAGCGTCCCATTTTAGGACTCTGATAATAAATGATGGGGTGACCAGACTTTCAGAGAGACACACTCTCCTGCTATCCGTAATGGTCTCTCACTGTAATAAAGTTTGTTTTCCTGAAAAGGTATTAAGAGACATTTTAAGGAATAACAATTCCTTAAAATGTCTCTTAATACCTTTTCAGGAAAATTACTATGGATGGACGTGCTCAAGTGAAGAAGGAATTCATTAGAGAAGTGCCCAAGTAAAGTTGGAATTCATTTTAAAAGGTTTAATTACTCAGCGACAATTTGGAATTACCAATAAATATAACCTACAGTATGTGTGAGTGGTGGTGGTCTCTGTGATAGACTAGAGACCCATCCAAGTCTGATTTTTCAGCCTTTTGTCCAAACCAGGTGGGGTAGCCTCTGGCATACCACAATGCTGAAATGGATTGAGAAGGTTCTAGAATGCACCTGCTGAACTCTGACCTGTGCCACCCTCAAAAGTTATGCCTGGCCTTAGCGAACTTATGCATTCAGTTGATTACAAAAAAATGTTTATCAAGCTCTGCCAGAAGAAAAGGAGGAGAAATTACATTAACAGATATTTCTAAAAGAAATGTTAACACCCAATGATTAATTATGCAAAAACATTAGTTTTAATTAGGTATAAAAACTACCACACCACAGTACTTGTAAAGCCCACTACACCACTGCTCTGGATATTTTTTTGTGGATGTCCTTAACCTTCCACCCTCTACACTTTTTCACAGTTTCAATAGCAGCTAGAGAACCAAGACAGACAGCGGCCATTTTCACAACAGCAGCAGCACTCTTCTGATATTCCATCAGGATAACACGGATTGCTCACTAGATTACTTTGTATTATGAGACACACATTGGATATTTCTGTAGTGATTGTTTATTAGTATTGTGTTGCTGTTCTCTCAGGGACTGCAAGCTGAAGGACCTTTCCATGGTGCACTTTTAACCTGATTTATTTGTGGAATCTGCTGCTCCCTGCTGGACAAAATCTGTAATAAAAATTGACAGATGAATATCAAAGAAAAGAAAACCACAGTAATACCTTAATAAAAGGAGAAGTGTCTGGGTATCTTGATGTCAGATCTGGTTTCTCTCTCTTCAACAAATGGCAAATCAAACATTTGAAGCAATAAAATGTATTGCATTTGACATTCCAACAGATGAACAAGTGTGTCCATCTGGGTGTTGTGTTTCTGTTATATGCCATTTGGTAGGGCGTTTGTAAAAGCAGTGCTAATGTTTGCATTTTTCATTCCAGAAGATGGCACATCATAATGCATTGTATTACTATATGCATTAACAAAACACATTTCAATAGATAGCTTACTGCAAACATTAACACTGAATATCATGAGGTCTATTTTGATTACAGCCCATCTCAAACGGGTAGCACAGCTAGTACATATACAGTGGTGTGAAAAACTATTTGCCCCCTTCCTGATTTCTTATTCTTTTGCATGTTTGTCACATAAAATGTTTCTGATCATCAAACACATGTAACCATTAGTCAAATATAACACAAGTAAACACAAAATGCAGTTTTTAAATGATGGTTTTTATTATTTAGGGAGAAAAAAAAAATCCAAACCTACATGGCCCTGTGTGAAAAAGTAATTGCCCCCTGAACCTAATAACTGGTTGGGCCACCCTTAGCTGCAATAACTGCAATCAAGCGTTTGCGATAACTTGCAATGAGTCTTTTACAGCGCTCTGGAGGAATTTTGGCCCACTCATCTTTGCAGAATTGTTGTAATTCAGCTTTATTTGAGGGTTTTCTAGCATGAACTGCCTTTTTAAGGTCATGCCATAGCATCTCAATTGGATTCAGGTCAGGACTTTGACTAGGCCACTCCAAAGTCTTCATTTTGTTTTTCTTCAGCCATTCAGAGGTGGATTTGCTGGTGTGTTTTGGGTCATTGTCCTGTTGCAGCACCCAAGATCGCTTCAGCTTGAGTTGACGAACAGATGGCCGGACATTCTCCTTCAGGATTTTTTGGTAGACAGTAGAATTCATGGTTCCATCTATCACAGCAAGCCTTCCAGGTCCTGAAGCAGCAAAACAACCCCAGACCATCACACTACCACCACCATATTTTACTGTTGGTATGATGTTCTTTTTCTGAAATGCTGTGTTCCTTTTACGCCAGATGTAATGGGACATTTGCCTTCCAAAAAGTTCAACTTTTGTCTCATCAGTCCACAAGGTATTTTCCCAAAAGTCTTGGCAATCATTGAGATGTTTCTTAGCAAAATTGAGACGAGCCCTAATGTTCTTTTTGCTTAACAATGGTTTGCGTCTTGGAAATCTACCATGCAGGCCGTTTTTGCCCAGTCTCTTTCTTATGGTGGAGTCGTGAACACTGACCTTAATTGAGGCAAGTGAGGCCTGCAGTTCTTTAGACGTTGTCCTGGGGTCTTTTGTGACCTCTCGGATGAGTCATCTCTGCGCTCTTGGGGTAATTTTGGTCGGCCGGCCACTCCTGGGAAGGTTCACCACTGTTCCATGTTTTTGCCATTTGTGGATAATGGCTCTCAATGTGGTTCGCTGGAGTCCCAAAGCTTTAGAAATGGCTTTATAACCTTTACCAGACTGATAGATCTCAATTACTTCTGTTCTCATTTGTTCCTGAATTTCTTTGGATCTTGGCATGATGTCTAGCTTTTGAAGTGCTTTTGGTCTACTTCTCTGTGTCAGGCAGCTCCTATTTAAGTGATTTCTTGATTGAAACAGGTGTGGCAGTAATCAGGCCTGGGGGTGGCTACGGAAGTTGAACTCAGGTGTGATACACCACAGTTAGGTTATTTTTTAACAAGGGGGCAATTACTTTTTCACACAGGGCCATGTAGGTTTGGATTTTTTTTCTCCCTAAATAATAAAAACCATCATTTAAAAACTGCATTTTGTGTTTACTTGTGTTATATTTGACTAATGGTTACATGTGTTTAATGATCAGAAACATTTTGTGTGACAAACATGCAAAAGAATAAGAAATCAGGAAGGGGGCAAATAGTTTTTCACACCACTGTACATATTTGATACGTGTGTGTGTTTGTATACAGTGAGCAACCAACAACATTTATTTCTATAGCACATTTCCATACACAGGATACAGCTCAAAGTGCTTTACAAGACGTCAAAGAAATAGCTACAAAAAAAAAAAAAAAAAAAATGGAAAAGGTTAATTTAAGCAAAGATAAAAAAAATACAAACTTATACAATGGACGTGTAATTAGTAGAAAAGCAGAAACGTTATATTCAGTGTAATATTTTATTCCAAGTCTCTACAGATGAATACGACAGGAAAGTTCTAGGGCCCAGAGGACAGACAAAACAAAAAGTAACTCTAGTTAAGATGGGGGTCGGGGAAATCTACTGGCGTTCAAGACCAAAAGACCACCCAAGCCCCACTGGGCATTCTACCTAATGCAAATGTTGTGAAGTTGTTCCTCATGGTTTCCAGGCTTGGTCCCAGAGGATTCATCACGGTGGGGCTTTAGATGAAAGCCAAAAAAAAAAAACTAGCAAAAATGGAAAATCCCTTAAGAATACTGCTAAAGACATACAGGTATTGTCTATTAGGAGTGCAACTAAAATGTAGCAACCGTAAAGCAGAGTTTGGGGTTTTAAGAGTTTTTTTTTTTTTTTTTTTTTTAAATTCCACAGTATTATCCTGGTGCCATCTCTTCATAATGTACTCAGAAATTTTATTGAAAAACAGACACACAAACGTAAAACACAAATTTTATGCATATTAATAGTGATACATGTGTATATTTACATATAAAAAAAAAACACTGCTTACATTTCTTTTTTGCCTCACCTAAAAGATGGCACAGGCTGGAGGATGTAAGAAGTTGTGTACTTTTAACTTTTCAGGACTGCAGAGTCCTATACAATTTTCTATTTAATCCATGAAACCCCTATAAAAATGTGAAAAAAGGAAAATTACAAAATCATCATTTATATGAAAAATATTTTAATCAAGAAAGTTTAAATATGAATATACAGTATATATTCAAAAAGTAATAAAATCATATTTCAATCATAATGTAAATAAGAAGGATGTGCAGCCATTGTATGATACAAAGCATCAATATTTTGTGCGATTTTTTTTAACATATCTAATGTACAGTAGGTGTCATATGTGGCCAATTTTTATATTTTGCTTTCATTACAGTTAACAGTCAAGATTCTACTTTCAAATAAGCATGGAGAAGCAAACTGGAATCAAAACAAATTCTTACCTACCTAAACATCCACATTCACTTAACCTGAAATTGACTAAAAATTACACTAGTCTTCAATTTTTTTTTATTAACATGATGAAAGATCAGTCAACAATATCTTAATTCAGAGAGAGATCATTCTTTACTTGTTCTTTAAGATTAAAGAGATCGAAAACACACAAAAACCTCTAAGTTCTATCTTATAAAAAGCTTTAAAATTGGCATTTTGTTAAATGATTGATCACAATATCTTTTAAATAATGAAAGCATAACCTTCATTTCTGCCTCATTTACTTGGTCAGATTGGATACAAAGTATTGAAAACAACTTTTTTTGATAACTTTGAAACCGAAGTTTAATATTCTTCTTTGTTCCTTCCATTTTATAATAGCTGACAAATGCGTTTCCTAAAGTGATGACTTAAAACTTTTTCAAAAGCTGAAGTAGGGTAACAATGCCATGTTCCAATCTGTACATTTCAAAAACTACACAAGGTCAGTTATTTCACCTTTTGGAAAGGAATATAATTATTTCTGCTCATACATCATCAAAAATCCTTTTTAAAAACATGACCTCACAAAAAATGGCAAATATCCAGATGTAACAGTAAACTCCTCAAGTTTGATTTTCGCACTTGTAATAAAGTATTTATTTTTAATACATTCAGTTTAATTAATGCACACAATTAAATGTCAGTGACAAATGCAGAAATGTATGCATCAAACAGCAGAGACATTTCACTTACTAACTACCATAACAGTTGTTGGAACCTTTGCATTCTGGTTGGCATGAGCTCAGATCAGTGATGCATCCAATTCTGCCTCTTCCTTGATCAACGCTAATTCTTCCAGCAGGTACAGGTATGATTCAAGGCATTACGACTGATGGCTTGCATGACCCTAGGGATCTACAGAACAGTTTCAGAAACACTGGTCCATAGCAGAAGAAACTTACTTTTTAGCTGTTGTTTGTCTGCATCTATGCAAGCTTAGGAATGTCCTCAACTAATCAAAGTGTCCTAAGTAGAACAAATTGTTTACTTGCTGTTCAACAAATCAAACTATTTATTGAAAAAGGTAAAATTATCATGCATCTTACAATATATAACACTCAATGTCGGCGTGTTTGTTCTTTATACAATTCCACACCACTTTTCCAGACCCAACAAAATTCTGCACACCTCTCCCACTTTGTCTGTAGGAATGGGACACTTATTTTGGAAACTAAAATTTTGAACCTCTTGGTTCTCTTTTACTTTAAGTTCTAAAAGGCAGTGCCTTTTCTTTAAATAAATTAGTATCTGGGAGGGTGCACTTCAAGAAACAACCATTATAGAAGTTAGATAGTTCTGCTTTCAAATTACTCAGCTGGCCAATGTCCAGTGCTGCTGGGAGTACATACATACACATATATATATATATATATATATATATATATATATATATATATATATATATATATACACACATACATACATACACACACACACACACACATATATATACAACTTTTGAACATTAAAAGAAATCCACAACAAAAAAGTGAAACGTTGGGTATATCACTTCTCTCTATCATATACATATATGTAATATATATATATATATATATACACACATATAAATAATGTAACAGCTGATGCTCAGACTTCAGAAGCTGCAGAAAGCAAGATTTGAAGAATCCTACTTCATAAAAAGATGATAGTTCATAGTCTGGCATATTTGGCAACACTAAAATTGAAAGATGTGTATCATCTTTTGGGGCAGTGTTGGTTCCTTCTATAAACATTTATCAGTGCACATACCTTCCCTCTTTAAAGGAGTGAAGAGTATAACTGCCTTACAAAATGTACTTTGGATTCCAAAAGACTGTTAAACATTTGCCTTTTGTTGATGTTAAGATTAAAAATCAAAATAAATCAAGTCTGGCATTAAGAATTTGTATGAGAAGTTGGAATTGGTTCAATATAAACATCTTTAATGGTCTCATTCAAAGCAGTGGGTGGGTTTCTTGACCACTATGGCATTCTTTTTATTGGCTACAAATTACTAAGTTGTTTTCACATAAATATTGATTACAAGGTCCTTCATTTAATAAGGGCGTGAACACCTAATATCTGGATTATACAAAAAGGATAGAGACACTTGAATAATTCTTAATATAGTAAATTTAGTAATTTAAATAAATTTGATGCAGTGTTGTAAAGAAAAACGTTTTCAGGGCTTAAAAGAACAAGTGTATAAATAGGTTAATTGATTAACAAAGTTCATCTCAGGGCTGGAAGTTGCCTCCAAGTGTTACAATTCCAGAAACAAAAGCCCACACTGGGGACCACAGCATTACTGTAACAAGTTCCATCAATTAATTTTCTAGGAATCCTTTCCAATGCAGGTAAACTGGAGACATTTCTAGCCACACTGGGTAAATGACAGGAAACCAGCACTTGGAGTGCCTATCATTCTTCTAGCAAACTTGGTCAAGGTGGGCCAATTTAAAATCATCAAGGAAATTCAATCCAGCACTGTGTTCAAAGAAACTCAAGACCGACCAACATGGGCCCAGGGGGAAAAAGGCAGATGCCACACAGTGACAGAGAAAGTCCTGGAACTTTAAGACACAAGTTGTAGTCTCTACACCTAGGTACTCCACCACCAAAAACCCATAACACACAAATTACAATTTTTATACTTACCCCAAAAAATACAGTTTGTCATAAAGGAACCATATAATCTAATATTTCATTCCATCCTGTACAAGTTTAAACACTAGTCATTCAAAATTGTCTGCAAGTCAACATTCACCACATTTGATGTAAATATTACTACATATTTAAAAAAAAAAAAAAAAAAAAAAAAAAAAAGACAGAGTGTATTTTTTGCACGTTTATTTTTTCTCAAGTATATAAGTCATAAAGAGAAAAATCAATGAAAAAGTATGTTATTAAAAATGGCACATTTATTGCTACATTACTTTTATATACAGGACAGTTATCAACAGCTACATTATAAAAAAAAAAAAAAAAAAATGTTTGGATTGGAGGCACTCAATACAGTTCCTGATCATACACCATCTTATGAAGGGCAGCATCTCAGTCTACCTGCAGGGCCGGAAAACCTTAGTCACTATTTGAAATCTGCAGTAGTCCACAGAATGACAACCTGCCACGACCACCACTTGCTTTGAATTAATTATTCAGGGAAGAGGTCAGGGAGAGGAGTGTCTGGTTGAGGAATGAGAGAAGGCAGGTTGATGCCACCCTGTCTAACCTCTGCCGGCCCACAGCCAAAACAAGCTGTCCTCCACATGAAAAATGCAGCACAATGTCCCCAAATAATAGGCCAGCTGCAGACATGAACTACTGGAACATACATTTAGAACAGGAACTAAAAAAGGCCCCACCCATCAACCCCCCCCCCCCCACAATACACACAACTTAAGAGGGGTAAAATGATTAAATTTGCATAAAAAAAAAATTGTACAAACATGTGTAACATTCTTCAGAGTATTTTTTTTATCAAAACATGTTACAAAAAAAAAAAAACAACAACAAAAGAACAAACACACCAACTAAAATAAAAGATCTGTTGGGAGGGGGAGGAAAGCCTCATGATTTATTATTCGTTCAAATTTTTTCTCCTCAATATTTGTGCTGAAACCTGCATTTTTTTATTACAATTCATAAACAAAAAAAAGTTCATAAGATTTCTTTCTCAATACAAAAAATGAAAGAAAAAAAAAAAAAAACAAAAAACCCACAGAGCATGTCAGGCACTAATAGGTTTTCTCCCGTCGCAATACAAGCAACACGAGAAATGAAAAGGCCACACTTCTTCTACAGAGTACTTGCTACTAAAAACTGCTGGTGACTAGTGAACTTCCCTACTGCCAGCCCCCGCCCCCCCACCCCCACCATAAACACCGTGCTCTGCAGTACTTAGTGCAACGTCTCACCCATGCAGCCCAAAAAAACCTGGTAGGGTGCGGACTTCAACATTGTAGACAAAGACGTCAGCATCACGGACTGATGGGCTGGACTGTGCACCCTGAATAAAGCCTGGACCAGCACTTCAGTGCATTCACACTGTCTGCCCAAGTGACAGCTGGGACACAGACTATATTTTTACGACCCAAAGCTATTACACTTTTTTTCAAGGACATTGGCTCGATTCGCTGGGCACTCCCAGTGAAGCACAATAAGGGAGTTCATTCCGTATAGACCAATACCTTAAAGAATGACTGCTACAGACCAAGAAGTGTTATTGTATCGAGAACATCACAAACACATCAGGACAGCAGGCATCACGCGAGCGTCATTAGCAAGACAGACTGAAAGAAGTCACCCGCACCAGACATCCATCCCCCTCTTGCCTTGCATCACATATGAGGATAGTTGGAGGAGACTTCAGTCACAACAGACGAGCCCTGTTAAAAAGGTACAGGCTCAACTTTTTCAAACAGTAGAAGTGATGGCACATTTGCTTGGCTCTCTACTGCTCTGTTTTAGTATCTGGCTCCTTCCAGGTGTCAGTACAGAAGATGCAAATGATCACTCTGAACACATCAATGTCATTCTGTGAAGGGGCTAGGTAAACATCATGTCCTCCATTATGCACCTTAAGTCCACTGTGACCCACCCCCACCTAGTGCTCAAACAGGCCCAAAGACTTGCAGTCAATTTAAGAGGAGGAGAGAGAGAGAGGGGGAAAAAAAAAAAAAAAAAAAAAAAAAAAAAAAATCCGTCCATTGTTATGTTACCTAAAAAAGGTACAATAATTACAGGGACTTTCTGCTCATCTCAAATATTGGGATATTGAACTTAAAGTGTGTTGTGTACCATTACAAACCAAGTCATAGTCCATGGGGCAGAAATTTGAGGACGAAAGTGGTGTATTCAGAGTCCAGCGATGCAGGGTTACAGAGACCAGTAACTGGAGCCCAAGATGCAGGAATCTACCTTATGAAATAGGAAGGTGGGGGTGAGTTCTCTTTCTTTTAGGGGTGGGAGATGTATGGAATCCAAACGTCCACCTTGGTGCTGTAATATGATCAAAGCAGCAACACTATTGACCATCGCAGCAGCGCGTAAACACACTATGCAGAGAGGCTTCCTTCATGCTCTCACTGAGGGCACTTGACAGTCCCAACACCCACATAAAATGCCCAATTTAAAGTGGCAGGCATTTCTTATGTTACTCCCAAAATGCGCCAAGGAGATACGCACATGGTCCAGTCTCTAATGGCTTTCCTTCAATGTGCAGCAACTTGCACACCACAGGTTATGAGTCCATTCTGAAAATGTCTTAACATGGCTCCTTTTCTGCTGGGAATGCAGTACAGAAAAGATTTCAATCTTGTACATTAAAAAAAGATATATTTTATATATATATATATTTATATATAGAGTTGCTTATAAATAAGCAGTTTAAAAAATTTGTTCTCAGCATTACGAAAATGTTCTTTCATAAAAGAGCTCAAAAAGAGAATTAGGCACACATTCCTGCTTATTTACAAAGCAGAGTGGTGAGGCCATCAATATCCGCCACCCACTGACCAATGGGTGACAAATCATCCATTAATATCTTTTGTTTAAAAAAAAAAAAAAAAGGAAAAAAGGCATTCTTCCCTCATCAAAAAAAAAAAAAAAAAAAAAAAAAAAAAAAAATACCACACACACACACACACACACACACACACACACACACACCTCAGGTGAGCACTGGCCACCTTGGGAAGTGGCACCACAGTGGTCAGGTAGAGCTCTTAATCCTGAGACAGAGGTGGGCCTTTGGGCCTGGGCAGTGACAGACAGAGCTCTTCATCCTGGGCAGTGACAGTTTTGGCAGTTAGGAGGAGGGCAGATTAAGGCCACATCTTTAAAAAAAAAAGCAGTTGATTCCAGACAGCAAGGACCTAGAAGTAAAAAAAAAAAAAAAAAAAGATTCTATATCAGTCTCCAACAATAGTTTTGCTTTTTAATAAAAAAAATTTTTACATCTATTTCTAGACCATTTTAATTACAGAAGACCCCCGCAAAGTCGCGGTTCAGATAGATAGATAGATACTTTATTAATCCCAAGGGGAAATTCTCAAAAGGGGCTTTTAAAAAGGGGACCGGTGACCAAAAAGAAAAAAAAAAAAAAAAAGTCTTTGTAATTTGTGTTTCAAGTTCCTGTCTGTCTGCCTTCTGTTGGGTTACCTGTACTTATTCATTTTGTCCTGGGTCGTTTCGTGCATCTGGATTGTCTGCCGTCTGCCTGTGTACATGAGGACTGTAAGTGGATTCATGGCCATCCTGCAAAGAAAGGAGCGCTCCTGAACTCGTCCACCCGTCTTCATCATTTCAGGAACTACCGGTAGGACTATCTTTACATTCCTATTCAATGTGCCGATCTCTGGACTATTTTCATCATTGCATTTCATCCATTGCCGTTTTTCATGAACTTTTTCATGATTTACTGTGTGTTTTGTTTGTGCTTTGTTGTATTTAATGTGTAATCGCCATAAGGGGAACAGTGGTGGTATCATTGTTTTTTTTATTTCATTACATTCTTTATTTGCGGTTTGATTACCGGTTTGCTTTGTTTTTGTCTCTCAAGGCTGGGTGCATCCCTGGAATCTCCACCATAAAAATAAATAAATCACCGTCTTCTCGATTGCAGCTTCTCACATGATGCTACGCTTACTTAAAAGCCTGAACAGTACGTGTCCTTTTTGGCTGGCTGCTTTGTTTCTCTCTCCTCCCCCAGACATTTTCTGCTCCTGTTGGGGGTTGTGCTCCCCTATGATGTTTGTCTATTGTTTAATTTATAATTAACTGCATACTGAGCTCCTTTTACTTCTGAAAGAGACATGTTTGAAGTGTATGAATAAAGTTCCTGTCTCTACAATCTTCTGTGTTTCTGTGCAATTCTGTGACCCAAGCTGCACTAAGATTAGCCTGCAAGCATCAGCACTTACCTCTGTGTGCTTGCATGCAGCCATTTCAAGCGCAGATGGCACAGTGATTTACTGAGTTTCGTCCATGGTGTCAGTTGCACTTTGTACATATTGTTCCAGTAGTTTTTTTTAAATAGTTTTTACAGCTCATTAGCAGTGTGTAAAATGATCAGTGTTGCAGTAATTGCATGAAAAAATGCGTTCCATTTAAATTTCACTTTTTCTTTTGTTAATTGTGACGTTTACTTAAAGTGCAGCAAAAAAGTATTAGGTGTCCAGAGATGCATTAAACCCCAAGATGCCGCTGAACCATCTAAGGCTTCTAGCAATGAAAACGTGCATGCATGAATTACAGTACATATAGCGGTAACATTGGTATTTTACATTCTAGCACTGTGGGAGACATAGCAGTACAGTATACAGGTTTACCTTTATTTTCTTTATTTTTAGGTAATGTATTAAGCTGAGTTTGAAATTAAAGTGTTTTGGGGGCATATTTAGGGTTTAAACTATGAAGATAGGCATTTTTATTAACCAAAGTTTGCGGTTTTTCACAATTCACGTGTGCTCTAGGAACGTAACCCCTGTGAATTTTGAAGGTGTACTATACTATTGAATTAACCAATTCACTCAAAAGGATATAGACATGCTTGAAATATTCCTACTAAATTTCTACTGTACATTTCTAAATACATTCCAGCAACGTGTATTTCTGTTTTTTTTTTTTTTTTTTTTAAACTTATCCAAGTAAAGAGATTGAAGGCTTCAGTAACTTTCAATCTTGCAATGTCAATTTGCTTTGCACTTTGTGGCCATCAGTCAGAGAAAAGTGACAAGGAAATCTGTTGACTGTTCCTCATACTTTTAGACAATGGCCTCAGTCACAATGCAAAACTAAATTCAAAATGTCACATGCACTATATTGTGCAGACATTACTTCATATGACTAACCCAGTTTCCTAGCCTTTCATAAATATTTCTGTGGAATGTACTACCTTAATGAAGACATTAAAGTTAGCTACCATAGGTGCACAAGCCAGGGGAAGAGTTTTGTAAGTGGTATAAAAAAAAATGTAATAGTTTTGTTTACTTATTTGGCAGATGCCTTTATTCAAGGCAACTAACGACATCAGAGATGCAACTGGTCACATTTCTGTTTTTCCAATTGTAGCACATTCAGGTGAAGTGACTTACTGATGATCACACAGTGCCAGTAGTGGGATTTAAACCCACAACCTAAGGGTCTGAAGTCTAAAGACTTAACCACTATCTCACACTGCCTTCCAATGTTAGAACAAATTTAGAACTATTCCTAGAGGATTATGTTGAAAAATAAAACCTGTTTTGACTTTACTGGCATTTCTCTTAATGGTTAAGGTTCAAGACATTTTCATCACCAATCACATTTCAGTCTGAAAACATTTTTGGGAACATCCCATAATTGCTCACGGCCCACCATAACTGTGTGTTTGAAAAGAAATTTAGCCCTTCACTTTCTCCTGAGTACAGTAGGGCTTGCATTAGGATAGCTCTACTTTAGCACATAGCATAAAATACATCATATACAGTGCAACATTCAAGACTGATGTAGAATAATTATATCTTTATTTTCTTCTTAGTTCAGCTTAGTATATTAAAAAAAAATATCCAAAAAGCTTGCTTCACTAAAAATCTAAAATCAATCTCTTTTTTATAATCATGAATGGAGATGCAAGGTACTGGTTCATAGAACATCATTCACAAATTCAAAATAATAAGTGATGGGCTATTAGCAGCCTTCTCCTTTGCAACGTTTAAATTCATGCACTTGACTCATTGCGTGAACACGAAATTACTTTTATGACAATTCATCCTTGTCTGATACAAGCCCAAAGCCAGTCCTATTATCCACAGATTTAACAATAATGTTTGAATCGTGGATGGATTGACAGTCATGGGTGAAGAGTGTGTAGAGGAGGGGGCTTAGTACACAGCCTTGTGGAACATTAGTGCACAGGTTAAAGGTGGAGGATGTGTGTGTGTCCAGCCAGACAGACAATTGGGGAGACAATCCAGTAACCGGTTGCATACAGAGGGAGCAAGTCCTAGTTCATAGAGTTATTTGATCAGCTGGCTACGTATGATGGTGTTAAATGCCAGGATGTAGTTAATGAAGAGCATCCTAACATAGGTGTTAGGCTTTTTTTGTGAGATGGCAGTATGCAGAGCCAAACAGATGGCATCCTCAATCAATCGGTTTGTCCGGTACGCAAACTGATGTTTGTTTAGATCGGCTGGGCTGGAGGTTTTGACATGGGTGATTATCAGTCGTTCAAAACAATTTGCGACGACAGGGGAGAGACCAACTGGTTGACAGTCATTAAGACAGGTTATCCTAAGTTTTTTTTTTTTGGAATGTGCATTATGGTCATGGATTTCTGGCATGTTGGGACTACATATGAGGAGAGATAGAGATTGAATGTGTGTGTAAATACCTCTGCTAGTTGGTCAGCACAGGCCTGGAGCACACATCCTTGTACACTATCAGGAACTGTTACCTTCTGTATGTTGATATGGTTGAGTGCCTGCCACACCACAGGTATGTGTGGGACCAAAGACTGCGAGTCTCTGGTCAGCTTGAAGCTGTCTGGAGGTTGGTTTATTGTCCTTGTCAAACCATGCGAAGAAACTGCTAAGTTCTGCAGGTCATTCCTCTTTTGTAATCTCTGATTAAATCCGATGCCTTGCCCCATCTGCTTTGATTCCGAGTTACTGTCCAAGTCCTCCTCAATCCGTTGTTTTGCAAACTTTATGCCTTTTCTTGAGGTTAGCTCTGGCAGCTCCATAGACTGCGCTATAGGCTGAGATGTCTCCTAATTTAATGGCTTTGTCCCTTTCTCCGAGCAGCTGTTTGAATTCACTATTAATCCACAGTTTCTTGCTTGGGTAAAAATTCTTTCCTTGACGGTGAGGATATCCACACAGTAATTAATATATGACAGCACAGATGAAGTATACATCTCCAAGTCTGCCTGATGAAACAAATATATTCCAGTCTGTGTGTTCAAAGCACACAGGAGATGGCAACTTCAGACCAAACCTGTAAATTGGATTAGTACTATTGATAAGGGCTTTGGGCGCTGTAACAAGAAAACAGACAGATTAGACTGACTGAGGTGGGGGCGCGGAACGACCTCATAGGCATCTTATGTTTGTATAGTGTTTTCCTTTCTGGTTTTACAGGAATAAATCCTTAACATTTACTTGATTAAAATCCCAGGTGATGATAAAAACTTTATCAGGGTATAAGTTTTGTTGATTAAGGATAATGTCAAACAGTTGCTCAAGTGCTGACTTAATATTTAGCATGAGGTGGTATGCACACTAGTATAACAACAACTGTATGTTCCCTGGGTAGGTAAAACGGTCGGCACTGTAGCATCAGATATTCCAAGTCCAAAGAGCATAACTTTGTTGATAGTGGCTATACTGGTGCACCTATTATTAATATAGGCACACAGACCTCCACCTGATTTTTTTTTTTTTTTACCGGAATTGGGGGTTCAATCAGTTCGATGGAGTGTGTGACCTGCAAGCTCAACTGCTGCATCCGGTATGGTGGGATCCAGCCATGTCTCCGAAAAAAATCAAAAAGGCAACAGTTCCTTGTAGTTTTTTGTGTGAAAATATCCAGTCGGAGTTCATCAATTTTATTGACAAATGATCTAGTACAGTATTTGCAAGAACAGCGCTATGGAGAGGGGTTTATGAAGAGCATCTCTTAGCCTAGCTAGTCATCCTGCTCGCTTAATCTCTTTTGCTTTCACTCCCTGTGCCATATGCATCGCCTTCTTCCAAGGGTAGGAGTCAACGTACGTCCTTGTGATTTGAGAATCTCCTGTGGTATTGCTTCCGTGTTATAATTACCTGAGCTCTTGGAACCGATCTGTAGAAGCTTTTGCCGACTGTAGTGGATGCTCACTTTCATTTGTAAAACAATGAAAGTCAATATTAAAAAGGTTATTAGCAGAAAAGAACACCTATTCAGGAAGCATGAAGCTGTGGTGTCTGTGTACACCGCCACAAAGTTGAATTCTTTGTACGTGCCACCATTATTTCCCACAAATGCACTATATAACATTTATCTATATCATCTATTACTCTGGCAGTTCCTATGCCCTACACAATCTTGTAAATGTTTGCTACCTGCCTGCAATATTTTTAAGGTTCATTTTTTGGGAATAGGCAGAATGGTTTCCAGATGAATTCTTCCTCTGCCCTGCCACATGAATTTAAGAAAGTCCCTTATAGGCGGAGTGGTGTCTCTATGGCTAAGAATCTGCGCTGGTATCTGGAAGGCTGCTGGTTCAAATCCTGTTACTGCCAGAAGGTATCCTACTTCATTGGGTCCTTGAGCATAGTCCTTAACCTGGTGCTGTACAATGGCAGACCCTGAGCTCTGACCCTAGGGTGGACAAAAGTAATAGCCTATTACAAGTGAACGTACAGTTCATTCTGGCTTTTGATAATTGTGTCTTGTATTCTACCAATGAGAATGGCTAGAGTTCCAGTCCCATTTCTTACTGTATCCTTTTTCTAAATTACAAAAACCTTAATTTAAGCCTGTAAACTTTTGCGTTTTAATTAGCGATGTGACTTTGTTGTTTTTCTACAGGATCTCTTGACTGTTGGGTTGTGCAAACATGGGTTTAGTTTAGACATCTGTGTCTGGATCAAAATACTTTACCCAAACCCAGTATCCTCAGTAATAGGTAAATAATATAAGTTCAGTTAATTTCAGATTACAATGTAGTACATGAGAAGACTGCCTAATATGATCTACAATTGCTAACAACCCACTGACCATTTGTCCCTAGCAAAACCTGAAGATGAAGAGAATTGCAAGGGAAGGAACAGTTAAAACATCTCTTTATGCAGATGATACGGTTCTCTACATCACTAATCATATTTAACATTGCTGATCTTATTAAACATACTTGACAACTGGATTTTTACAAGATCTCCGGACTTAAAATTGGGGTTTGTGCGGGGGGGAGGGTGGTTGGGATGGGGCGGGGTTTTGGTGGGAATATGCTTTTACTAGTTAACTCACTAGCACATCATTGTATATTACAGCAGTTTCCCCTGACTTTTAAAGAACCTATTTTCTGCAAAAATGAAAATGATTATGTATTTTTGTGGTATTATAGTGTGGCATCAGCACCGAGTACCGCAATGCCTGGATTCCTTACCTTTTGCTACACTATTCTGAAAAGCGTGTGCGACTGTGTAGAATTGCCATTTTTATAGGCACTCTTGTTATTGAGGACACAATGCCAGCTCAATCTTTTGGTGACTCATCGCTAGTTGATGTAACTTGTCCTGGGTAGAGCCCTCCTTTTAAAGTTACTGTACCCAGTGGCCACTTCCAATGACACACAAACTCATCGAAACGGTTGGGTGGCTTTCTCTCTTGCTTTAGTCATGCAGCTGGTGTTGAGAGCACATCAGCAGGGTTTGGGAGTGCTGCACATACTGCACTGGCAGGTGGCACAACCAGGATGTTAAGTGCTGTGCTGTTGCTGTTCGGTGCAGTAGGCGTGTTCAATTCTGGTCAGCTGTCGGCAAGCAGGTGAACCTCCTCGTGTGGAGATGCTTATGTATCAGTTTCTTTGCAGTTTTTGTTAAATGAAATGGAGCTGCAAACCATGTTCCAGGTCTGGATCTCAGATTTGAGGCTTTCCCTTCAATGCCGCTTCATAGTGCCTCTATGATCTGCCTTGTCTTTTGCTTGTGCATTTTTACCACCGGCCCTGCTTCTCACAGTTCACTTGAGATCACTGGCAACTTGATCTGACACACTTTTCTCCAGCTTTGTGAGCCTGAAGCTCCATCCGTGTTTGCGCACCCGGAAAATCAGACCTTAGCAGTTGGAAAAGCGGTGGGGGAGCTGCCCAAGTGTCAGTATTTCAGCAGTGTCCATCCCTGTAACTGCTGCTGCAAACGGCACTCCTGGTTACAGATCTAAGCCTCGAGACTCTCCAGCATCTCTGCCAAAGAGCCATTACGGTGCTCAGCGCCAATAGTAAAATACTACAAAAATACAAAGCATCCCATTTCCACTTCAGTGTAAGTGTAAATTATGAAGTAATAAAGGTTAATTTATGTCATGTTAAATATTGTAATTAAATTGCACATTAATTACTTCAGAACTACAATTATGCATGGTCTTCGGATTTTATGGGATGGTTTCGCTGTGAAGCTTGCAGTACGGGAGTGAAAAGATCAAAATCATATGAATTAAACAGTCAAAGTGAGAAAAATTCTATCAAAGTGGCTCTACAGCTACACAGGACAAAATTTTGGGAATTCAATGTACAAAGCCTCACCCATTGACCCACACTATTTGCATGTTGAGAATTTGAAAATGAAAATGCAAAGTGGAAATGCTTTTTAATTTTCATTTTTGTAGCTTCATTGTAGTCCATGCTGAAAATGAAATGGCAAATGGGTGTGTTTCATTTTAATTTAAATTTAAAGCATTTATGCCTGCAGACTTTGAAAATGAACTTACAAAAAAGAGATCGCGTTTTAATTTTATAATTTTCATTTTTGCAGAAAATATCTCGCATAGACTTTTCCAGGACAATTGATAATGCAAAAGTTATTTTCAAGCAAATGGAAATGTCTTTATAAACTTAAATTTTTGCACTTTGATGGAAAGCACTGAACAAGACATTAACAGCTGTTCAATACAGTTAAAATGAATACTGTATTCTCCTCACATTTGCTTCAATTTCAGATTATTCCTATACGGATTAAAAACTTGGACAATGGAGGAGAACGTGATGAAACTCTAGTATGAATTCCTTGTTCTGTCATCAACAATTGACAATTTGGTAGTAATTATATTGTGCTTCACTCTTTAAAGGAAGATATCTTGTAACAGAGACACAGATAACAGTGAAACATTTCATTCAAGCCAAATGTTTGTTCTGGCAAAATGTAGATTGAAATTAAACATTACACAGAGATACTTGACACAAAAATGAAAACATACATTAGGATGCAAATTGGTATTAGCAAAGTTTTGCAAGAATTGAATAAACTGTCCAATTTAAACCTTGACTGGGCACTTTTCAGTTCCACATATTGTGATGCGTCCCTTCAAGGTCATAGAGATGCCCTCTAAATAATATATCAATATTTCATGTCATGTTATAGTTCATAGTTATTTTAACATGGCTTTCTCATAGCTTCATTTTAGTTTAATCCTGATATTCTGTATATGCAATTAATTATAATTATCATTCTTGGCAGCTCCGAAATCAGTACTAACCCCTACTTTCTCTGCTGTTCTTTTTCCAGTTTTCCCGATCAAAGCACCGTGCTGTCCCTAAATTGATGGATTGAAGGCCAAAGGTCCAAATGACCATCACCATCAAATTCTTCCATGTGAAGCCTGAAAATCATGAGGATTGATTGAGATCAATTATGTTTGGTAGAATGTCTTAAGGGGGCTGGGCGGTCTCGTGGCCTGGAACCCCTGCAGATTGTTTTTTTTTTTCTCTTTTTTTTTTTTTGTTTCTTCTGTCCTCCCTGGCTATTGGACCTTACTTTTATTCTATGTAAATTAATACTGCATAATTTTATTTTTAGATTTTTTTTCCCTCTCTCTCCATCCTGTAAAGCACTTTGAGCTACATCTTTTGTATGAAAATGTGCTATATAAATAAATGTTGTCAGTCTGGTTCCAGCGGCATGTATATTAGAATGGCTATAGAAGATAAGTCATCTGTGTAGTTTAAACTGTTGAAAATAGAGATTTAAGCAACAATATACTATTTTACTTAATTGCATTTTGCATAAAGTCATTTAAGAACTCTTACCCAAAACCTGATAAATTGTTTTGCCGACTTTGTTGTTACGAATGATGCAATGTGTTTCAACTGATATATGTGTATTTTATTATTTTAAGGAATGCACAACCCTTGGAAACACCGTAGATGCCAAACTTGTAAAATAAATAAATAAATAAATAAATAAAAATGCCAGACATGTTAGCAGGAAATCAAAGCTTAATGTTGCAAATGCAAGATGACACACAGATGTATTATAAAACATTAATAAGCTAGGTGCATCTCTCAGGCATTTGTAATAAAAAACATTTTTTTTCATACGTTTGTATTTAGGCTCTCTCAAAAGCAGCAGTGCGATTGAAAATATGGTCTGCAAAAACACTACTGACAAGAAAACATGGATATATGAAATTAATGGACTGTTTTTGGCAATGAATATTAGGGTTAATAAGTATATTTTTTATTTGTGAAAATACATAATTGCTTTGTGATCCTCAACTGCATGGCTTAAAGGGGTTCCAGTGGTCATGTGAATCAGTGTTGCTTTATATATGGCCACTGGCAAACATGAGCTCACTCATGAAACAAATCCCCCCCATTATTTACTGGTTGTTAAGCATTTCTCCTTTTGAAAAGGCACAAACTGGAATGAAAAAAGGACAGTGGGAGCTAGTCTTAAAGATGGAATATGTTGTTTAATTTGAAACAACAGCAATATATAAGTATTTTTAATAGCTACTTCCAGATGCAAAAGGGTCATAATTCAGGGGAAATCTACTGCGACTGGTAGAATATGTACACACTCAATATTTCAGAAAAGGAGTGGAAAGTAGCAATGCAGAGAATCCACTCAAGCTCCATATGCACAAAGCATACAATTATTCAACTCAAAATTATATATCGAGCACATCTGTCTCACTTAAAATTGTCCAAAATGTTTCCAGGGCAAAAAAACAACCTGCAAACGTTGCAATCAAGTTCCAGCCACACTAGGCCACGTGTTTTGGGCCTGCACCAAATTAACATCATTCTGGACCAAAATCTTTAAATGACTTTCAGACAGCATTGGTGTCACAATCCTCCTAATCTACTAACAGCTGTGTTTGGTGGGCTTACAGAGGGGCTTAAAGTGGAGAAGGACAAGCAAACTGTAATGGCCTTTACTACACTATTGGCACCTAGACTTACCTTGCTCAATTGGAAGAATCCTAACTCTCCTCTTCTAAGTCAGTGGGTAAGTGATGTTATATACTATTTGAAACTGGAAAAATATCAAATTCGAGGATCTGTACAGAACTTTCAAAACCTGGCAGGATCTAATCAATAACAGTTTAGAATAAGCTTTTAAAGCACTGAGGAAGCAGATTCTCTCCCCTTTTTTCCTCCCCCATTTATCATTATTTATAATTCATCTACTCACTTATTTTACTAGATTTAAGTTTTACTCTGCTGGCTTAGCTCTCTTTTTCAGGGGTGGGGGTTGATTTGTTTTTGATCTTATGTTTGTAAAAATGAATTTGTATGGAATGTTGTGTGTTTTTAATAAAAAAAAATAAAAAAAAATAGAATATGTACACACTAGAACTTAAAGTGTCAGCATTGCAGCTAAAGGGAGTTCCTGTTTAAAATACGGTCCAAGTTTATTCACAGGCATGCACATATAGAAACAATTCTATTTCACACACCTGGAACTTAAGAGTAGATCTATGCAGATCTTCTACTCAACACAAGAAACCTGCAGATAACACTACTAAATCATTTTAAGTCATGCACTACTCACCGAGGTATTACATGTGGCTGACTGGATTATGTCCCTCTCCAAGACCAGGATGTGTGCCTGTCAGCTGCAACTGGGGGTCTCCTACAACTCCAGAGACCTTTTCTTCTTCCCGCCGCTTTAGACATGCAGCTTTGGGATTCAGATTACGCTCTAGAAATGGACAAATGGAATACATAATTAGATTCTTTAACTAGCACTCCAATCCTGCCTTCAAATATATGACCCATCTGGCATCATACTGCAAAAAGCTCAATTTGATATGTATTTTCAGCAAACAGTTCTTGTTATAATCACTGATAAGGAAAAAAAGTAGCAAGAGAGTCAAGGCCAAACTAGAAGGTATGCAAGCACAGAAAGGAAAAAAGAAGAAGAAAAAAAAAAAAAAAAAAAAAAAAAAAAAAAAAAAAGAAGTAAACAAAGAAAATAAATGACAGCACAAGTAGCTCTAAAGCAGCTCACTACCCACAGCCCCCGCTGCAGTAGATCCAGGACCCTACCTCGGACTTGCTGTTCCAGGCTCAAAATGACCTGTACGGCTTGCTGCAGGATGATTAGTTTGGTCTGTGCTTTGTCAGTTTTTAAGTGCATCTGGCACATGCGGCCCAGCTCTTTGAAGGCCTCGTTAATGTCTCGCACCCGTATTCTCTCCCTGGCGTTATTTGCCATTCGCCTCTCCCGATCTTTGTGTTCCTTCTCCTCCACGGTGATGGCCTCATCTGTGCTGCTGTGGGGAGGTTCACAGCACCAAGAGGCCGTTAGTGGGCACAGAATCTGGCCAGGACGTTTGGCAGCACTGAGGGGCAATAATGTGTGTGCCAGCTTGTACAAGCAGGGAAAAGGTAAAAGGTGGATGAGTAGTTTTTACCATCCATCCAGAAAACTGGAGGGAGCGGTAACATTGCAAAATGCTGAACATTTGATGTGCAAAGGGGGGTGAAACACAAACTGCAGTATCTTTGCTCACTGAATGCTCAGTCATTTGGCAGCCCTTTCCAGCTTCATTACTACTACTCCCGGAAACATGGCACAGCCGAGACACATGACCCTCAGAGCAGCACAAACACACAGTGCAATCCTCATCTTGCCCTAAAGAGATGATCTTTCTACTATTTAAAACAGCAGAGTCAAATTGGAAGAGATTAAGGCAGTTATGTTAAGAAAACTTATTTCCACTCCAAAACCATAATAAGAAGAGTCTTGGAGAAGTGTCAGACAATTCCTCCACCTCTATATACTTACTACATTATATATGTAACCTGTGAAGGACATTATGGAATGCAAAGGGCCTTTAAAAAATAAATATCTCTTAGCTATCACATGAATAGGTTTAAATAAACAAACAAAAATAATAATGGGCAGGGGATGGTAAGAATAGTCATATAAATAACCAGTATATACACCACAACACCATTCACTCAATGCACCACTAGCTATTTTAACCTAGGGACACCAAGTCTGTCTTTACAGTTAGAGAACCAAGGGAGGAGAGTCCTGCTTCCTATTGCAGCCAAGTTAAGAGGGGGACCATGGGAAGCACCGGCCATCAGGTGACTGTCCATAAAAGTCAAATCAAAATGAAAGGACAACATAACCCAACAGGGGTTGGGAGGGCAGCAAAGCACCAGTGAGAAAGCGAAAGCATGAGATAGAGAGAGAAAGTGGAGCGCAAGGCAAAAGCAAAAATAAATTAGCTAGGCTGAGGCTGTTCCAAAAAAAGCTGGACTCTGCAAATAAAGAAAACAAGGTTCAAATAACTTTTCAAACAAAATTTCAACCATGCACTGAAAAGTGTGAGAATAAAGCTGAATTTTATTCATAATAAGCAAAGCACCCCACTACCCTCCAAAGTAGGATACCCAACCCTAGGGTCTTTTACACAAAGGATAGGAAATGACCCTTAAGGTTCATACAGTGAGGTTTGGGCTTAAATAACTGAACTCTTGATTTAACTTACCTCCTTTTTTTTTTTTTTTTTTTTTTTTTTTAATAGTCACAGAACTTGCAAGATAACACAATTATATACAGTATAATCTATCTGTAAAGAATGAACAAATAAAAATAGAGGTCTCAAATAATATGAGAAGCCCTCATGGAAATTATGTACCACCTTCTGTGGCATGAGGGGAGAGAAGGGCATGTTAAGAAAAGAATAGCAGTTCCTGGAAGAGGAATTAAAGGCACACATTAGGCCAGGCATGCTAAAAATGGAAGCAAAGCTCAAGACTCTACTCTCTGACAGTAGAGGAAGAAAAAGTGGTAGGGGTGGGGAAAGAAGTGAAACAAAAAGCACAAGAAGCAGATATTCTGCATGTGCAAGTACATTAGTAGATAGCCCCATGCCGAGAGGACAGATTACAAACTGGGATGGGTGGGGTTTAGGAAGGACAGCACCACTCGCCGGGGCCCCGCACTGACCTCGCACTTGCTGCTCCAGATTGAGAATTACATTAACAGCCTGATGCAGGATTAGGAGTTTGGTCTGAGGTTTATCGTTGCTAAGGTGAAGCTGGCACATGCGGCCAAGCTCTTTAAAGGCCTCGTTGATGTCCCGAACCCGCAGGCGTTCACGGGCATTATTAGCAACCCTCCGCTCTCTCTCTCTCTCAGCCTTAAGCTCTACAGGAAGGTCCTCATCATCATCATCATCTTGACTACTTGAAATGAGAAACAAAACAACAGTTTCTAAAGCACTTGGACACAGCAGGTGCAAAGACATTTCTTCACAGGAAAGCATTAACTGGGCCTGCACTAAAATGTTTCCAAGTTTGAAAAAAGAAAAAGAAAAAAAACAAAAAAAAAAAAAACAAAACAAAAATCAATGGGAATTTTACTCTTCAATTCTAGAATAGTAAAAGAAGCAGGCACTAACAATACTGACAGTAACTTCCGCCCCTTAAATCATACTCCAAGCCTTAACCCACAATTAATAATAAAAATGTTACCTAGCTCTGCTGTTGCGGGAGTTTTTTGGATCTTTCTTCTCATCCTCCGACTTGTCAACTATTGAATTTTCATCTTCTTCCTTCTCTTCCCTTTTAATATCAGAAGGATTTGAAGGCAGTGCTGAATGTGTGATGCCACCACTCAGATCTGCTAAGCAAAAGAGATATATTGAACTTACATTAACAGTACCACCTGCACATCAAACAAAAATTAAACTCCAGCACTATTGTTATTCACATACTGGATTAGGCTCTAAAGACAGGTACCATGACAAAAGCAGGAATAGTACAATGATTGTTCTGCAACTCTTTGCAAAATTGTACTCCTCAGTTCTGACTTGCCATGCATAAGCACTGGCATAACGGATTAGAATAACAAAACTTCCCATAACAAAGAACTAGCTTAAAAATATCAGGTCATACAGTACAATAATTGTAAATAAGCCAAGACTGACACATTAATGGTTAAGAATACCAGTAATATTTTCCTATGGTATTTTAACCTACTCTGTCCACCACCCACCCCTAATGATTTCTTCAAATTAAAGCAATAACAACATTACCCAAAATCAGTAGTATTACTTCTTCTTGCATAGTCAGAATTATTTGAAAGTTAAACAGTGATGACTATATGACAATATTTACACAAACTATAGGCGTAAGGGTCAAAAATTTATTTAATGATGTGCACAACATTACGCAGTAGAACAGAATGAGAAGGCAACCCTAAGACAAATACATATATGACTTCATTCCTAGAAAATAATCCCAGAACTCTGCTCAATATATTACTTACATCTCTTTTTATAGGGATTATTCACCAATCCTGTGAATCATTTTATTTCATTACAGTGTTGTTGGGAGATGCATCTTATCCTGGGTAGCATCAGGTAAGAGGCAGGAAAAAGCATCAGATGGGAAGTCAGCCCAAAACTATGACATACTCTTACCCAAACCCACCAAACCAATATACGGTTTGGAATGTGGGAAGGTTAACACACACACACACACACACACACACACACAGGAACATACAAATTACAACCAGACAGATGAATTGCCAATTTATGAATGAAGCTACAAGGCTAGGAACGCTAACCAGTGGCAATTTTATATAACTGTTTCACATATAGATAATTCTCACAAATCTTTCTCAAACTACTCTTTAGTAATATATAAACAATAAAACCAAGCTGCAAGGTTTGGAACAGTTTACTTGCTAATAATTCCCCACAGAAGTAAAAGCTAGCTGTAAGAAGGAACACCACAAAAACCCTTGTTGATGTATTGTCCCAACTTGAATGGATGGTACTAGTGCACAGGACAAAACCTCACCTACTTGAGCCCCTACTTCATTCCAAGTGGGTCCCCCACCCCAGGTTTTCAGGTTTCTCTACTGTAGTATTAAATGCTGTTAAGATGATTGGTAAAACTAAAATGGGAGTGGATAAGTGAGTATGGATGTATACGAGACCAGAGTTTGTGTCACAAGGCTTCCTACATGGAGTCTGCATATTCTCACCGTGACTTCATGGGTTTTTTCCCCACAGTCCAAATACATGCAAGTTAGGTCACCTAGCATGGCTAAGTTGGCCGTGAAGTGTTTGTGTGCAAGTGTGTTCACCCGGTGATGGAAAAGCACGCTGTCTCGCGTTAGATGCTTGCTGGGATAGGTTCCATCTTCCCCACAACCCTACTCAAGAAAAGCATGTTTGGAAAATGGATGGACAGATATATTCATGGGACTGACACCTCATTTCAAGTCTGTTCCTTTCATGTGTCTATCAATGCTGGGTTGAGTTCTGTGTTCTTGCGAGCCTGAACTGAATAAAAGCTAGTCAGTGGTAAAATTCTATAACAATTCCTATCAAAGAAGTGGTGTGGGGGAAAAAAAAATAAATACAGTCGATTCCGGTTAATCGGACCAGCTGCTTATTTGGACCGAATCCTAAAGAACCGAAACAGATCATATTACATAAGCCTAATATTGTTCGCTTATTTGGACCAAAATTCAGTTTAATTGGACCAAAGAACATGACAGAGAATAAGAAAAAGAAGTCACAAGTCGCCCGCGGAAAGCGGATGTAAAGCAGGTCAGCAAAATCAGGAGGATCCCTGGGCTCCCCAGGAGAATTTATGCTTTTATCAAAGGTCAGGAAGTCAGAAAATTTGTACCAAGTGCAAACCAGTGGGGGTGAACATGCCTGCCCTTTCTTTCCTAAAGCGGACCGCCCAGTAGCCGGCAACATGAAGTCGAGCGTAAACAAGAGTGTCCGTGCAAGGAATTCCTTCCTGTTGATCAGGATTAAAGTTTACGCGAGAAAGCTTTTGCTTCAAGAAAGTCAAACTGGACGCTTTTAGTGCTGAAGCTTTGAATGGCAAGCATTTTGTGGCTCTCCTGACCTACACATCTTGACCCAGAAACACCAAGATTTCATCAGAACTCTTTTAGTCCTTGAACTGTCGGTGTCTTGTCTCCCCTACCAAAATGCCACGGCGGGACTTGACGTTAGCTAAAAAAATAGATTTCCTGGATCAGATCAGGCAACAACCACCAAACACTAGTCAGCGTCGGTTGGTTGAAATTACCAGCTTGGCAAAGACTACAATTTTGCGCTTGTTAAAACAAGAGAATGAGAATGCAGTGCGTCAACAGAATGCGTCAGATCACACTAGACAAGTTCTTCAAACGTTGACTGGAATTTGGTAATGTAACCTTTTTTATTGTGCTTCACATGCTGAGTGTCGTGTAGATCATTTTGAAGAATTTGTAGATTTCTTTTTCAATAAACAAAGTTGTAAGCAACCGTACATGTACATAGTTCTTGTTTGTACGTTTGCCATACGCGTGTGCAGCACAATAAAAGTCATAATGACATTTTAATATGTAACTTATAGCACGTCCTGTCTTGGATGCACATGTATAGGGCATGTTCATGTAAATCGGATCAGCCGGTTATTAGGACCAAAATGATTGCGTCCCGATGTGGTCCGATTAACAGGAATCGACTGTAAATAAAAATATAGGTCTTTCTGATGTAACTTAGTAGCTTGCACAAATGTGTGTAAAAGTTTTAGAGGTCACCATTTTGCCATAGTTTACTAAGAACTGCAATACATCTCTGAAGCCTTCCCACAATAATTACCTTTTGTTTGGTGAAGGGAGAAGTAAACTTTACCAAGTATCACAATTAAACCTGCCCATTTTAGTTTCCAAATCATCAATCTACTTACTTTATTAGGTTAATATTTATTTCTCCAAATACATCAAATTTATCTAAAAACATTTATTACTGTACTTCAGCTTATGTCACCCATCATACTACCAACACAAGGATGTGGTCTTAAATTTAGCCAAGCAAGATACTCACTAGTAAAGGATTCCTGCGGGCGATTGAGGTCTGAAAGAGTTCCAGACTGGGATGGTAATGATACGTGATGACTGTGCAACAAGGTGGTACTGCTGGGTAACCCGACAGAATCTTCATGGTGATTTCCAACCTAGAGACAAACAGAAAAGAAAAAGCTGTTCAGACTAAACACACTAATCCTCTTTTTCAGATACTTCAACAAATTGGACACTATTTTAGCATATCATAACAGCAAGAATGTCTTACTAAGGAAGAGTTCCTGTTGACCATAGTTATCCCAGGACCCGAAAATGCCTGAGCAAGGTTTCCCACAGTCCCATTGTGCGTAGATGACGATGTTGTACCAAGAATGCCATGGATGTCCCCATGGCTGCCAGGGATTCCTGCAGTCTGCCCTACAGCATGAGTTCTCATTACGTGAATAGCTTCCTCCAAGCAATCATTCATTTTATTTTGCTGAAAAAGCCCAAAAACATGAAGAAATGTTGTAAAACAACCAAAGTTTCCATAACCTATTATAAGCAAAAAGGTCTTATGGAACACATTTAAATAGTATCATGACCTCTACACAAAAAGAAACCTTCTTGAAATAATTACCAGGTTATTAAGATGTAGTTTTAGAGCCAAGGGGGAAAAAAAAAAAAAAAAAAAAGTACTGTACCTACCAATGCATGAAGTCCACCTTCGTAGTTTGGTGAAAGGGCAGTCTGGCCAGCTGGTCTGGGCCACTGAGAGGCAGCTGTTAAACAAAAGGCAGAGATAAAAGTAACCAGTTTGTCGGTTAAAAAATGTTACAATAAAAAACACTTAATTTTATAAAATAAAAATGACAAGGAGCAGTTTAATGCTCATTTGTAGAAGGGTGCTTATTTCTAGTTATGAATAACAGGTCTCCTACCTACAATCCCCTGTGGAGAACCAACTGGAGTAGAGGGGCTGGAAGAGAAGTTATTGGTAGTGTGGTCTGCAGGATATATCTAGAGATGTGGGAAAAAAAAGTTCTAAATTTTAGAAAACTTCAGTTACTCTCTCTCTTAGACATGGCAAAGAGGAAAAAAAGAAAATGTATTAAGATGTACTATAGCATTAGAAATCTTAGGACAAACAAAGGCAACTAGCCATTTCCATACAAAAAAATATATCCTTACTGAGGCCAATGCCTTCCCGATCTCATCACCGGAGCTTGCGGACTGACTGCTGTGATTTGCTAAAAGAAGAAAAAAAAAAAAAAAAAAATTACATAAAGTGGATCATCAACAAGAAATGAGACAGGACACAAATAAAAAACAAAAATTCTCTGTAGATTATCTTGCCTGTATCATAATGATAGCTATAATAACTAGTTGGCCCAAATTTGACCGACTGTCAAATCTTATGATGCAGTTGTCCCTTAAACATTACAGTACAGGATTTATACTTAGTGTAGTTTTATTCATGACACTATTACTGAAGGATGGCTCAGCACAGCTCCCAGGGTTCCATGCTTAGTAAGTCTAATTTCAATTTCTTTCTAATGTCTATGATCAAGTCACTTTTGGGTTAAATCGAGAAGAACCTGATAATTAATATTGTCTTGAGACTTGGAGTGCATGATGGTTTTTAAAACCTTTACTAATATGAAAGTTGACATATTTCTGTCAGCCCCATCTAACCAGAAAGCTCTCAATATATGATCAGAGTTGATGGATTAGTAATGGTGTGATTTACCAGTTAATAAAAAAAAAAAAATCTTAAACTGACAGACCGTGCCAATTTGCTTAGCTTAGTTTGACTTTATATTTTGTAGCCAAACTGACCTTTTTAAACTAACTTTCTTAAAGATTTAAATACAATTATATTTACTTTAACCATATAAAATAAAGAACACATGATATTGGTGGTCCAATTGTTTTTCTACTCGCAGTGAGTGGAATTAACTAATTAAGAGACTTCAAAAATGTCCTCAAATATGATGACTTAATTCCTGCAAACTAAGAGCAAAACTGAAAAAAGAAAACTTGGCGGTTGGGATCCAAGACCAAAGACAGGTATCATCACTTAAGATTATTATTTATTTTTTTTAAGGTTTCGCACTTTTGGGCCCCAATTATTGGATTAACTAAAGATGATTCAACCAGTCAAACCAACTTACCTAATAAAGTGTCTGTCCCATTAAGGGGGGGCGTAGGATTAGACACACTGTAGCCTGCTGATCCTGAGTGGAAACTTGTGGGTAAGCTGCCATTGACCTCACTTGTATGCAAAGGGTAGTTCTGAGAAAAACAGAGGGGGTGGGGGATGAGAAATAGCTTAAAAAAATCTATTTAAACAATACAGAACAACGGTCTACTTCCAATGAATCAGGGAATGCCAAAGGCATTGTTGCTTTTCAAAAACAATGCTGGGAAACACTCACCATTCGTTCCTGAGGATGAATGCTATTGAAGCTACTTGGCTGAGAAATATGAGCAGCATTTCCCAGCATAGCCGAGTATCCAGTCTGACCAATTGTTCCTGCAGTATTCCACAGATCTGGAGAAGCATGCATGCCATCTGTAAAATGGTGAGATTACAGATGTGTTACTGAGTACAAACACTTCCATTTGTTCTCAGATTGGGGAGTAAATTGTAGGCATTGAAGACAGATTTACCTTGCATGTAAAATGAACCTGGGTAGACTGTGCTACCTTTGGCAGATGAAAAACCAGCACCATCCCGGCTGTATTCTTCCCCTGATGTTGATACATACACCTGAAAAAAACGCAAACTGAGGTTATAGACAGGCAAGGGACACCCCAACGGGTGCCTTGAAAACCAGTACCCAAAAACAGAGAGGATGTGATAGTGGGGGACTCCGTTATTAGGGAGATTGAAGGCTGGTGTAATCCAGAGACAGTGTCCCGCACAGTGTGTTGCCTTCTTGCTGCTCATGTGGAAGACCTCCCATGGAATGATGGATAAGATATTGGCCAAAGCAGAGGTGGATCCAATTGTTATTATTGTTTGAGGAAAGAAAAAAAAAAAAAAAAAAAAAATGACATACATAAGCACAGCCTGTCAGTGCTGAAAATCAAATTTTAAAGTTAGGTGCCAGTCTGAGGGGCAGAACCAACATGGTAGTGTTCTCGGACGTTCTGCCTGTGCCATGCTCCAGTCCAGGTAAGACTGAGGCAGTTAGAAGGCTTAATGCATGGCTCAAATCTTGGTGTTGGATAGAAGGGTATAGGTTTTTGGGGCATTAGGACTCCTTTGGGAACAAATGGGAGCAGTTCTGCCGTAACGGATTACAGTACATCTGAACCGGATGGGCACCAATGTGTTTGGGATGTGTATGAGTAGGTTAGTTGAATATTGTTTTTGAGGGGGTTGGGCGGGTGTTTGGGCAGGCAAGGGAGTTTAGGACAGGTTTAGAATTATACATGACGGGACATAAAATAGTGTAAAAACAAATATGTATAGCAATTTAAATTCTAGCCCAAAGTTTAAGTGCAAAAGTAAAATGTGTAACATTAAAAATAGCTTGCCTTAATGCTAGAATTAACAAAAACAAAACAAGTGAGCTGTAGTCATATGCAGTGGAGCGTTATTATGATATTAAATCAAGAATAGAAACCTGAACAGCACAAATGGGTTCACATATTTTAGGAAGGATAGGAACAACAGAGAAAGGGGTAGTGGGGTTGCCATTTAAGTAAAACAAATTGAAATACGAGTTTTTTGATGTAATCAGTGTTTGTTTTAACACAGCACGTTAAAGCACCAAAATAGGGAGAAGCCTGTCTGGATGTTGCATTGTATGATAACCAAGACTGAATTGAGGGTGTAGAGGTGATTGAACCACTAGGAACAAGTGGCCATAATATTATGCAGTTCTCAATGTGAAGTTAGTCTACTGTTAATCAGCAATAGTATCTCTGTAAGAAATACAAAAAAAATAAATAAATGACTGTCTTTTTCTGGTTAAATGTTAAATGGTATGTTTAGCAATGATTGTATGTACCGAGTACATTTTTTCAAACAATGAGATTTATTCTACAGGCAAGAAACTGTTCAGACGTGCATGCTACTTTCTTATGCAGCCTTATGAACCACTTCGAAAAGGATGAGATTAAAAATAAATTACAAAAAACACATTAACATTTACCGATGAAGGTAGTCCTGGTGGAACCTTCCTTATCTTTTTTGGCTGGCTATCTGCAACAAAAATGTAAGAGAAGGTTCTGTCAGGCAAGAACAAGACTATAAAATGACACTCTCTAACAGCACTGTAAATAGTAAACCTTTGTTTCAGTATTTGTCCAAGCTGTTAAACTCATCTCTCCTTTACTCCAATTTCATTTCTATTTATAAAAGGTATAGAACCAACAAAACTAAATTAACTAAAGACCGGCAGCACTCCAGAGATGTATATAACCTAGTTCACATAGAGTTAATCTTTCTTTCGAAAAGATGCAATGATTTGCTTAGATTACTAGCACTCCAAAATATTTCCCCCTATTCACTATAACAAATCATGTAATACATAAAGCTATTACGTGAAAAGAAAAAACTCTATTCATAAATATTGTCAATGTGATCTAAGAAAAAGGCAAGATACATTAACCATAATTAACACTTATACAAAGTAGAGAGCAATTTGTCAGATTTACTGTACTCTTACATTTTTGCATCAAATTCTGGCCAAACTTGGCATTATTCTACTGAAAAAAAACTGGACTTTGAAAAATTGTCTCTTTACCTATGTTGTTATCAGCTACACGTCTCCGAGGATTGGTTGGGTAAGAGCTATAAAATGGGGAGCCAGCCTTAAGGCCTGAAGGGGAGAGAGCATCAGGACTTGATATGGCCATATCAGAAGCAAGGAAAGGCTGGCAAAAGGGGAAGAGAAGAACATGTAAGAAAAACAGGACTATCAATACATGAGAGGGGGGAAAAAAAAAAAAAAAAAAAAAGTATCCAGAGGTTCCTCCTATGTTAAATGCACAATTAGGGTCAAATGCTACTATTTCTTCGCTGGGTTAGTTATAACAATGTACTAGTGTATTATAACATATTATGATGTGCAGTCCTAAGCCTGGCTCACACTGATGTGGATCTACCTAAACAAATAATACATCATTCACTAGTCTAGAAAAACAGCAAGCCCTCTAACACAGGGGAATAAGAAGAAGTTTAGACTATTTCAAATCCTCAACCTGTCTAGTAGCTTATTGCTGGACTGAGGGGCAGGATGACTTTTCTATTGCAACAGACTATTCTGGCTTTATCCACGAATAGACAAACATAACTTTAAAGTCACTAAATAAATGAAAAAAAAAAAAAAGCAGGTGACAGATTATGAAAGACAGACAAAATCAGATGTATCCTTCAACATGTTAGCTCTTACCTGACCGATTCCTGGAATTCCACTTTCTCTATTAAAGGGATATGTTACTCTGTCCGATTTACCTGAAAGAAAAAAGTGTATTAGAGAATAAAGAAGGTGCATGAGATAATGCAGAACTTTTCTGCTTCTGCATGATATGCTTGATCATGGGACTGTCTTAGTAAAGAGCCACAAAGACTGCTCTTTGCTGAAGGACATATTTCCCCACCCTTTATTGGTTTCACATAGAGCTGCAACTGATCACACTCAAAAAAGTATCTCATTACATCCATGACACCCAGTTTTTCTGAATATTCACAAATTCCAAAGTATGCAACAACTTCCAATTTGGCAGCAAACAAATAAACATACAAAAATTATCCCATGCGATTTGTAGTGATGGCCGAGAAAACCAATGTTAGTTAAACAGGAAAACAGTACCACAATTTTGAGTTAAAGACCAGCTTCTCCTCCTTATTCACTGGTCTGAAGTCCCGATACTGTTTGAACATATTTTCTGTTCATGCACTGCTCAGACTAATTTATTCATTTATTTAAAAATATTTTAGCAACAAATGACACACTGTAGGCATACCACTGGATAACCTGACATATAAATTATAATGCAATGAGTATTAGTATGAGTAGATGGGTAAAAAAAGGATAAACCTTTGAAAAATCTAACTTCATAATAAAATATGAGAGGAAACTTTGGTTATTTGAAGCTCATGAGTATTAAGAAATAGTGCTTCTATTATTTCAAGGGAGTATTATGGTACACTGGCTATCTCACAGAATCACAGGTTTGAATCCTGTACCAAAGCACTTTCATTGTGGAGACTGCATGCTCTCCTTGTGTCTGTTAGGTCTTTGGGAATTGTTAGAAGAAAAAATTGTTTGACAAGTTGACTGGCATATCAAAATAGGCACTATGCAAATGGATGCATTAGTGGGAATTATGATGGACTGATGCCTTATATAAGACTGTTTCTTGCCTTACACCCACTATTACTGGGATAGTCTTAGTCCTCCTGCAGCTCCAAACCGGATCATGCAGGCATTGAACATAATAGAATACAAAATAAAAAACAATCGTTACTACTAGAATTTATGATTTCCATGGTAGTGCCTGGTTTATCTGTGATGGCCACCTCTACATGCAGCACAAGATTGTTTACTGTGACGTGAGTAACATTCTAAAAGAAGGGGGCAGAAATGGAATCCACCAAAACCCTTGCAAAAGGAAAGGTCGAGGTACCTGGGAGATCATGTACAAGTACATGCATATTCACAGATATCTTAAAAACTACACAAGTGAAACTAAACTCCTCTATGCACAAGCCTCATACTTACCCACCAAACCAGAGGTAAGAAACGTAGAAGACGACAGCACTTCAGAGTCAGTGTAATGTGAACTCTCTCCAAAACTCTATTGGTGCGGAAAAGGAGAAAAAAAAAAAAAAAAAAAAAAAAGAACACACTGCAGATTATTTATTATTGGATACCTTCAATTTCGGTCAAGTGCTGCATTTGAAAACCTGGTTTAATTAAAATTTCAGTCTTCATAATGTACTCATTTAGGCAGACCATGTAATAATGTTTTTACTTTTGGGTGTGCCTTCTGTAGTGCTTGAAGTGTCCATTCAGGTCATAATAGGAAACTGCGCCTGCTTTTGTTTGTAAAGCACCAACCTGTGCAAAGTTGTCAACCTCATGAAGACTAACTGTTTCTCTCAGCTGTGGCATGTAGCAGCTTAATGTAACATTATGTAAATCAAACACAATAGCAATATCAAATTTTAAATATCAGAATGTTTTAAAAAGATACCACACTGTGCATGTTACCAAAATTAAAACACAAGATAAAAGGCCAAAAAAACACCAAACCACTACACACAAATAGTACACCCGGGCAATACAGGGTGGTCCAGATCTAATTATGCAGATCCAGATCGTCTGGATGACTTTGATTTATGCAGGGACAATTCCAGTTTGGCGCGAAGACGATTCTTCATGTCATCAGTTTCCACACTTCGATGGTCTGGACCACCCTATATATAAAATTTTCATTTTGATTCTTAGCCATAATGAATGTAGTGAGAAGTCAAGCAAAATGACACCTTTTACTGGCTAACTAAAAAGATTACAATATGCAAGCTTTCGAGGCAACTCAGGCCCCTTCTTCCTGTTTACATCTTGCCAGAAGAAGTTGCCTTGCATATTGTAAACTTTTTAGTTAGCCAATAAAAGGTGTCATTTTGCTTGACTAAAAAAAAATAAATATTAAAAACCTAATATTGCGATGATCAGCACTTTGATTCACCAAAACTTCTTCTGAATGTAAAAAAAAAAAAAAAATTTAAATAAAATAATCCACAAAAATTCTAAGCATATTTACATCGAATCTGCCCGTTTCGCAAGGCAGCAATAAGTGTAGAAGACGGCAAAATGAACCAAAGATTAGAAGGGAATGAGTTAAGAATGGTTAGGGCTGCTGTTTGCAAATGGGTTGGTTCTAGCCTTCAGCCCATTTCATGTGGTGTTCACTCTGTACTGAATAAAAACAATAGCCATTCATTATTTTATTATGTGAATTGTTCAATTACAAGGTAAACTGCATTACTTGTCTTAATTTTCATTTTGAGTTTGTATTTTTTTTTTTTTTAAATAACTGCCATATTGAGTTTCCTAATTACAATAGAAGATAGTCAATGTATAGTGCATTCAGTTTGCATTAATATTTATAAACACGCTGCCCTGGCAGTGTGGCACTACAGGCCATAAAACGGGGGAAAAAGGGTTATACTGCACTTGTAATAAGAACACTGCATGTTATAGAAGTGCCCAATTAAAAGTTAAACAAGGAAAGAAGATTTTTTTTCTGGTTTAGTTAAATTTTTAGTCTTTCAAACCAAGAAGAAATTATAAACTACACATATTTCACAGATAGACAGTGAACTGCAGTCATTACTGCCAGGATAGGCTCTGGCTCTCTTGGAATCTGGGCAAACAGCATAGCAAATGATTCGATAAGAGTAGTAGCAGGGCTATTTATTTAGGAACAATATGTTACAATGGTGCATACTGCCAATTTTCTAGCTATGAGAAAATCCAGATGTTTTTCCAACATAACACATACAATGTTTTGCATTTGAAGCAAAATAAATTCACTTTTTCCATATTTCACACACCATTTTTAATGTTCTTTACTCATTTACGGAATATTCCACGCTCAATTTCAATTGAGTTGTTTCACTACTACATTAGTTCCTCAAAGACTTATTTTTTGCATATAATCCAGTGATTCCCAACGTGGGGGGGCAATTCAAGAATTTAGGTATGTTAAACAATTTATAAAATGGAAAAAAAAACAAAAAAAAACCCCAGAAATTCACTGTTAAAAATGATAGGAAAAAAAAAAAATTTTTACAAACACATTTATATAAACATAGAAGGGATGGTGAAGAACCCTTTAATTTATGATTTTACAACCCCAGGGTTTTTCTGTTTAGAAATCATTTTTACCATTAAAATAATATGAATTGTACCAATGTTTATAAAATTTTACAATATAACAAAAATATAAAATGATCAAAATATTACAGAAATAGCTATCAAAGTTTTTATATTTATGAATATCACGTCTCTTATGTTTTCAAAACTGTATTTGCTGCATTTTCATATTACTTCATATTAGTTATTTTTTAATAATTGCTTAGTGATTTCTTTGTCAAAAGGAGGAAAAAAAATTGAACTTTTTGGTTGTGTAAATGGGACAAGTTCAGAGATTCTTCTTTAGTTCTGAAAAAAAAGTATGCAAAGGTCACATTTTTAATTAATTAAAAATGTGCTCCAACTGAAAAAATCCATGGATTTGCATCTAAGGCACAGTGAATTACCAGTGACAACCATACTTTAATGAAGGCTTGTACGAACACATTTTAGAACGGCAGTATTAAAAATATATAATTAATGAAGGTACACGCTCAGAAAACCAATTAAAGTTGTTAAGGGTTTAAATCATAATAAACTGTATACAGCAGCACTTTTGATATATGCAAACAGTGGAAAAGGCTACAAATGCTAACAGATTACAAATAAAATCTTATCAAATCACATTAATATTCTCTCCCCTGGTGAACTTAACTTTTTGTGTCTGGTAGCAAAAAATCGCTTTCTTTTATGATGCATTATTTGCCGTTTCTACTGTATGTGGATGAAACAGTAAACGCCACTTAAGACTTGAACTAGGTGGAATATCAGGGTGCATTTTAGATGCCTGTAGTGACCAAATACTTCACTTTTTCATTGGCATATTTAATGCCTCAGGGATAGAATAAAAAAAAGAAAACACTTATTGTAGTTCCAAAGTAACATACTATGTGATCACAAGCCATTTGTAATATTCTACATATTGTTACAATTGGTCAATAAACAATGTCATCTTATATCCCCTTACACTTAATACCATCCTGATAAAACTGCCATGCCTCATTTTAAAGAAGTGATGCAACAATTCTACTCAATACTGCACCCTAGGTACTCACAACTGAAAAAAACTTTAGGTAAATGTTTTTCTGGCTTTATAAAAACAAAACAAAAAAAAAACAAAAAAAAAAACCACACACTAGGACATGATCTGTGCAAAGTAAACCCAGTTAAAGTTTTCTGAATTACTAGTCAGATTTCCATGTGTATAATCTGTGCCTCTGCAGGGGTATTCTGGGTACAAAGTAGATTTCAATTGGTGCACTATAACAAAATTCTAATACAGTATATTGTAACTGAAAATTTGTATTGCAAATATTAAAAAGGCTATATAAAAAAATCCAAGTTTCAAATCACAACAAAGTACGAAGAGCTGATTAAATAGGATGCTAGTTATATTTAATCAAAATCATTCCATGCACACAGACTTTCATTTTCTCAGTTTTTACCAGGATCTCCGAACCAACAGTATGCAAAGTCATGAAGTTGTCATGCTAACAGACATACTATAGTGAAAGAAAAGTAATTGATTAAAAAAAGAAACATCAGGTAAAGTACAAAGACATGTGTGCAAGTCTTTTGTTAGTACCCTATTGCTCTCCTTCACTATTCTGAGGAGATATGCAAAGAAGAATTCCACTCATTATTTATTTACACAAGACAAACATGAAGTGCAGACACATATATTTGGATAATGGATGGATGGATGGATGTCTATAATTGGCTAGAAATTAAAAGTAAAAAAAATATTTACAAGGGTTATTTGGTGATAAATAAAAACTAAGCATGTTTATTCTTCCTTAAACAAAATCCATACATTTTATTTGCTATGTCTTATTTAATAAAATTATATTGTTCTCAAATACATTTTCAAAAACATTACATATTTCCTTTCTAACAGATATTCTCATTCAATATTCAGCTAATATTCAGCTAAGCCAAGTACTTGGTGCCAGTTTTGGCTGTCAAATGCATGCTGTCTGTGCATCTGTATTTTATAGATCATAATTCTGTGTCTAACAGTGTCCCATTAAAGATGATTACCAAGCTCCTAAACAGTCAATTTATTGCCACTCCCTGCAAAAGTATTATGGAATTCTTAATTGGCAGATCCAAGCCTCCACCAAAAACACAACAGCTTGCAAGAAAACAATTTTGCTTTCTCACAGAGTGGTACCTTAACCACCAACCCGGCCTTAATGTTAGCAAAAATATGAAGCTGGCCATAGACAATGTGCTGTGAAGAAGGTTTACCACTTTAAAAGTTCCTTGGTGCCACCAACAGCACAACACATCCTGGATCTCATCTGAAAGAGCACAACATCCTGGCTATTCTCTTGAAATCACCATTTGCATCTTTAATTACACCGATATCTGAAAAAACCCGTATGTCTTAACCTAGACGCTTACTTCTGTAAATACACGGTTGAGTCCATCCTCACTGGCGGTGTTGCATTCTGGAAGGGTGCCTGCTCATTTAACAAGAGCAAAGTTAGACTGGTAATAAACAAAAATGATGGATTAACTGATAACTATTGATTTCTGGTGGAACCCACTGCTCAGTTTTAAAGTATGACCGTGACTATGTGTTTTCAGGGCCATAAATGTCTTTATAAGTACTCTGTTTAAACTTTGAACTTAACTTTACTTCATCCACTCATTTGCCTGACCTTTTTAACCAGGACAGGGTTACAGGAGAGCGGACGCCTACCCCTAATAATACCTAGGCAGAACGCCAGTCCATCAGAGGGTGAACGCGCACATGCAAACACTAGGGCCAATTCAGCTTCACCAAATCACTTAACTAGCATGTCTTCTGACTGTGGGACGAAACCACGCCACCTGCCTGAAACTCAAACAAATAGGGGGAAAGCAAGCACACTCCATGTAGGAAGCACACGGGACATGAACGACTGTATCCTTAGAGAGGCAGCAACAGCACTGCCACTATGCCACCCCCTTAACTTTACTCAAACAATTTCCTTCCAAGTAACCCTAGTCAGTCCTAGGATACAGAATTCACAAGCAGTATAAAACTCCCCAGAATATGCATTAATGTTTTGCTCTTACTCCAAGCAGAAAAAAAACACACCTTCCAGGTATTTTAGAACACATCCTATCACTTACCTGGTGTTTTCAAAATATCTGCATGAGACTGTAACATCTCCAAGGTGCTACTTTCAACTATACTGCTTGGTAACTTGTTCCACAGATTTAGTGCTCTCATACAAGAAGAAATGTTTCCTAACATTTGTGTAAAATTCATCCTTATCCAACTCCCATCTGTGCTCTCATGTTCTTGTTAAAGAACAGATTAAAATAAACAAATGCCACCCAGCATAATTCCTTCCACATCACCCCTCAGCCTCCATCTGGTTAGGATGAAGATCCTACTCCTTCAGTCTTTCCTCAAAGTTCATACTCTTAAGTCCTGGAACAAGACTTAGACCTCTTGTATATGTTTCCCAGCACTGCTAAGTTAATTTTACAATAAAAAGACCAGAGCACAATACAATATTCCAGCTGTGGCCACAAAAAACAGAACACAATCCAAGTAACATGTCTGTTTCTTCATATTATCACTATGTGGGTGCTACCAAAATCCCATTACTCTTTAATTACTTCTGCAAACTGCTGTTTTGAAGACAGACATGCTTTTTTCATAATGTAGTGTCAGACATAATGCTATGCAATTCCATAAAATATTTTTACATTCTATGGATGACACTTTTTATTTATATTTAACTTCATCCACTACATATCTATCCAGATCAGAATTGTGCCCAGAGGGTTAAATCAGATATTTGCCAATCCGAGGACAGCAGACAGTAAACAGTTTTTGGGTCATCTATAAAATTAACTGAATAAAACCCCACAATTTAAGATATCTAACCCTCTAAATTCAAGCCAACTCTCTGCTAAATACACAGGTACTGGAAGAAAGGTTGTACACGTTAGAATTCTGGTGAACATGTGTAACCCAAAACACAGACACAGATGACCTGTTTAGGTTAACTAATTTATTTTACATCCATCGGGTAAAAAAAAAAAAATTCACCCCCATTGAAATATTCCCATTTTGATTGCTTTACAGCCTTAAATGAAAACACACAATCGAATTTTTTTTCCAGCTTTACTTACTCAATACAATCAATAACATCCAAGTGAAAGATATCACAGCTACAGTTGAGAAGAATTTTAAAAAATAAAAAACAAGAAACACTGAAATTAATAAAGGAACCCGTCCCCACCCCAAACAATATTTGTAAACTCAATCAGGTGTAAGTGCCCACTATTTCCATTGCAGACCATGGTTACTGGCTTCCTTCCACCTGTGATCAACTGTAATCAGTGTGTTTAGTGAAGCTGTTCCTGGAGCATTCATTCCCTTGCTTGGCAGTGCAACTGACAGCAAACAACGGACTATGGGTGGCAAGCAACTTTCAAAAGATCTCAGGGACAGTGTTGTGGCAATACATATGGTAGGAGATGGATTAAAAAAAAATCTCAAAGACTTTATCAATCCCAAGGATCACAGTATAGTCCATCATAAAGAAGTGGCGAGTTTTTTGTACTACTAGGACCCTCCCTGGATCTGGCCATCCCTCCAAACTAGATGGAAGGGCAAGGAAGAAACTGGTAAGATATGCTACCAAGAGGCCAATTGCCACTTTGAAGGAGTTACAGGATTTTATGGCAAAGAGTGGTCATTGTGTGCATGTGACAACAATTTCACAAGCAATCCACAATTGTGGCTTGTTCGGGAGGGTCGCAAGGAAAAAGCCACTTCTCAAGAAAGGCCACATTAAGGCTCGTTTGAGCTTTGCCAGAATTCACCTTGAAGATTCAGATGCCAAGTGGAAAACGGTCTTATGGTCAGATGAGCCCAAAATCAAACTATTTGGCCTCAACACCAAATGGTACACCTGGCGGAAATCCAATGCAGCTCACCATCCACAACACACCATACCTACAGTAAAGCATGGAGGTGGCAGGATCCTGTTCTGGGGGTGTGTCTCTGCTACAGGGGCATGGGGCACTCGTTAGGGTAAAAGGAAAAATGGATGGGACAAAATAGCGTCAACTTCTTGAGGAAAACCTGCTGCCCTCTGCCAGAAAGTTGAAGATGGGCAAAATGTTCACCTTTCAACATGACAACAAACCAAAGCACACAGAAAAAGTGATCACACAGTGGCTGAAGGAGAAAATGTCCTCATGTGGCCCAGTCAGAGCCCAGACTTAAATCTCATTGAAAATCTGAGAAAAGATTTGAAGGTAGCAGTCCACCAACGCTCAACATCCACTTTGACCGAACTTGAACAGTTCTGTAAAGAAGAGTCTAGATGTGCAAAGCTGATAGAGAAGAATCTCAACAGACTGTCATTAAAGCAAAAGGTGGTTCAACAAAATGACACTGACATTGGGAGATGATACTTTATTACTCTCAGAATGCCTTGTTTTTGATTTTATTTATAATTTTTTCATCTGTAGCTGTGATATCTTTCACTTGGATGTTATAGGTTGCACCGAGTAAGTAAAGCAGGGAAGAAGCATTTTTTGTGTGTGTTTTCATTTAAGGCTGTAAAGAAAAGAAAATAAACCCAAAACAATAGGAATATTTCAAAGGAGGGGATTCTTTTCTATACCCACTGTGTGTGTGTATATTTTATATATATATATATATAAAAAATAAATGAGAGTCACAGGTGGCTGGGGGGGCTTACGCCTTCCCCAGACCATGTGGTGGCGAATGCCCTGGTGGCCATGGGGACCACGGGTACAGAGTTTTGAAGCTCAGCCCTTTAGGGGCCCGTGGTCACAGCCAGGGGGTGCCCCAATGCCTATGGAGCCCTGGACCTCAGCACTTCCGCCACACCCGGAAGTGTTGGGGGGGGGGTTAAGAGGATCCGGGTGTGCAGCCACCACTTCCGCCACAGTGGGAGTGCCGCCGGAAGATTGTCGGGAGGCACCTGGAGCACAACCGGGTGACTATAAAAGGGGCCACCTCCCTCCATTCATTGGCTTGAGTTGGGTGGAAGAAGGACAAGGTCTTGGAGGAGAGGAGTGGAGGCGGCCTGAAGGGAAGGAAGACATTGGTTGTGAGGCCTGGACTTTGGGGGTTGTGGTGCACTTGTGTAAATAGACTGTAAATAAACGTGTCGTGGGTGACAAAACGATGTCTGCCTGTCTGTGTCCGGGCCGTGTTCCACTATATATTATATATTTAATATATAAAATATTAAATCTGTTCTGTCACCTTCAACTTGTCTGATTTTAGGAGGTGGACAATGGTGGCTGAAAATGGATATGTGAACCCAAATAGAACAACTGAAAAAGGTATGCTTACTCTTTACTGCATGACAATAGTCAAGGGTTTCTTCAACCTTCATGCTTAAGCTTTACTTTCTTCCTCCAAAATAACTAGCACACATGCAATTTTCAAAATATTTAATGGTTCCCTTTTATAACATTCTAATGTGTATACTTCTGTTATGCAGAATATAACCATTTTAAATTAAAAAAAAAGTCTAATTGGATAAACTTCTGTTAAACTCCTTTAAAGGTACATGTTGTCTTTATAAGTTTGGGAAAGCAGTACAAACACCCTGTAGAGTATAAGAAGTCTACCTATGAAGTGTAGATTGCAGCAAGGAAAAAGCAAACAAATCAACAGATCAATAAAAAAGACAATATCAAAGAGGTAATTAATAGATTTTTTTCCCTTATAACCAGCATCAAAGCATAACTTGGGCCAAAGAATCCCTCCATAGTTTTTTCTTAAGAGGTCAAAAAGCCCCTGGCCTGTTCATAGCTCTTATTTATTAATTTATTTTTAAACCAGAAGACAAACCTACCCTTCCCTGGTTGAAAGTGGAGGAATTCTGCTCCCCTGGTCCCCAGGAACTTGAACCAGTCCTTTCATCTAGTCCTGCTAGTAAGTTGATCATTTAAAGAAACAAAAGAAAAAAAAAAAAAACAGTTTAATCAGATTAACAGTTTCCTCATGTATATACAAGGAGACATACACACAGGGATCAAGACAATGAATGTAAAGCTTATCTTTGCAGTTACTGAAAGAAATATAACTTTGCACCTAAAGATAATACAAGCAATAAAAAAGTAATAAGTTTGAAATAATCAGCAGCATTAAAAAATGTCTACTTCTTAATTAAAACATACATCATTGATTGGGCAACAAAGACAGTCTTCATTAGTACTTCATAGGGAAAACACAATCTTCCTATAAATGAGGCCAGTCTGCATTAGAGATGGACAATACTAAACTTTTCCTATCTTCATATTCTTAAGACAAATTATTTTATACAGTTACCAAGCCTAAAGGTATCAAATTCAAATATATGCACAAAACAACCTTTATGCTAAAAGCAACTCTTGCATAAACATCCTAGTAACAAAAGTTGGGAGTAGGTACACAGAAGCATTTTTTTTTTTTAAATTTTATTGTAATCATTCCATACAAATAGATAAATTTTTACAAAAAATAGGATTGAAAACAAGTCTCCCCCCCACCCCTGAGAGAGACAGCATGGCCAACGGAGTAAAACTTAAGGCTTGTAAACAAACCTAAATTGATGAGTTTAATAGGACAATACAGATGAATGGAGAACACAGAAGCATTTTCTAATACGCTATCACAGAAATGGGTTATACAAAATCAATTGTCAGTCAGAATTAAGTAAGCAAAAGAGAAAACCAGAAATCTGATCATCTATGGTTAGACAACTTTGAAACTTTAACTTATTCAATGACTGAACACATTTCAAACTTGTTTCACTCATGTCTACGAGAGATAAAGATTTTGGCAAGTCTAGCGATCTATGGTTTTGCTTCCATGTTGCAGTTAACATGCAATGTACTCTACCCAATTGCTACTCTACCTTTAAGTAAACCAATTACTTACTACTACAGTATATGACAATTTGTATTAGGAACTGTATCCTTCCTAGCCCCCACCTTTCATCAAATCCTTGTGTATTAAACAGGCCATATTTGGTATTATAAATACACAAACTGTTTTCATAATTTGCAGCTGAGCACATTATGGCCTATCGGCAGAACAAATTATACAAGCTAATTCAAAAAGCTGTTAAGTGTCCACTGAGAAAAACCAAAAATGAAACACTTCACGGCAACAAGCCCTTTCTTTGTGTGAAACCTGATATTTAATTGTTTTGGACAGCAAAACGTCAACAACGAATCAGAACACACTGCACTGGTAAAACATTTCAGCTATTGCTTCTATAATGAACACACACGATGTAAGCACGAAATCAGTAAACAACCTACAGGTATCACAAACACTGCCTGAATGAACCAATAACAGCCAATGAAGTTGTGCGCAAATTCTGGAAGTTTACTAAGGCTCCAATGTTCTTCAAAGCGATGACTGGACAGGTATAATTAGATTTGTTTTGCGGACAGTTTTTTGGGGAAGACGCTGCCCTGTTAGTGCCCTATGTAAAAAACAAATACCTAAAGACACTGAAGATGGATATTCCAAAGCTAAATATACAGTGCATTCTGCAGTTTGAACTAGCTTTCAAACCAAAGATAAAACGGGAACCAGAAAACTTAACATTTTTATTTACTGACATTGCTTCATAAAAGTTGTTAATTTGTCAAATAAGTGCAATTTTTGCTACTGTTCACATGAGGTCTTCCTTTTTTTTCCTTGTTACTCTAAACCATCCACATCTATGTGCCTTAGTATTTTTAAAAATGTCTGATTGTGCTTTTGTTATGAGCAGTTAAAACTTTTTAGCCTTTGTTATTTATAGACTACTGTTTGCAGTGGAGTATTTATATAAATTTGCACTGATAAAAAGTAAACTGTTTTTATTTAAATGGAAAAAGTACTTCTTACTTCTGCATATTTGATAGGCTGCTTTTATTACTAAAAGGACTTAAAAACACTTAAATAAAAATGCAGTGTAAAAAGGGAAAAAATAAAATGGTACTCTTCCTAAATAAACAGTTTAACCCATTTGTTTAAGAAAAAATGAAAGGAAAAAAGCAACCATACCTTATACCCTAATATACCAAATCTTTTTTTTTTTTTAACTTGTTATAAAAATGTAACTGTAACCCCTAAAAGTTTGTGCCTATAATCTTACTCTTTCAGTCACCGTCAGATTGTAGCCAAAGATGAAGAGGGGGTGTATACTTGTAAATCAACAGCACTGTGTGTGGACTTGGCCCCAGGTTTACCATCTCATTTTGCTACAACATTCTGACTTTAACTCCTGCAACTGGGTCAGTTACTCACCCTACAAGAAATAAAACCAGTCTATTCGGAGAAAGAGAGAGAAAAAAGAGAATTAGAACCTCAGACTTCTCCAAGTACTAATTCTCAATCCAACCACATCATGCTAAGGTGGATACTTCTCCAGCATACCTTGGAAGTCACAGTCCAATGCGGCCAAGAACACAGCATCCATCACATACAAACAGTAGAAACACAAAACTCACGTTAGCAAGTTAGGTACCATCCACATGACAGTGAACATAAAACAAAGACTTGGTACAACTGCTGAAATTCATTCCTAGCAGGAACAATATGGATTCTATCCTGGCCATGGAACGATTTACCAACCTTTTGTCTCTGCACAGTTATCCCAGGTTATCTACTGTCACTGCTGCATACTATTTAGGCCATGTATTGCAAACTATAACTTGCATTCATAACCTCAATATTTACCGTCAGTCATTTTGTCAATATGTACTATTCTTAAATTTTCTGTAGCAAATGTACAATATATTCTGTTAACAAAAACAATTATAAAATATGAAGTATACTCAAAGATTATGCCATTCCTAAAATTAAGCTTCTTGTTGTATTATAAGTCTAAAGAGGATATGATCATGGAAAGAACATTCCCTTATCTAGACAACAGAAGCTGAATGTGTGAGATAAAATCGAGATGTGCCAGGATGGGCTCCAGTCCTGAAAATATTCTATACTCCATAAAAATAATTTTTAAAAACTAAAGTGCTTGTATCTTATTAACACGGACCTAGTCGGAACAGACATCCGTTTTATTTTAAATGAAGTAGTAATGTAACAATTATCCTAAATTTATCTTGGGCCCCACAAATCTCCTCACCTCATTGAATGAGTAACTACCTTAACCTACTAGTGCGCCCAATGGTGAAATATATTAATAAAAGTACTACGCAACTATGATCTGCAAATTGCTTTAGCTAAAAACCGGATAAATACAATTCATTCAAATTAAATGCTGGCAAACAGGTCATACCTGTAATACCAGACTTGATGACACTGGTCACATAATGTAATTTCATAACTGAGTGTGTCATTAAATGTGAGAAGTTATGAAATAGCAAGGTTATATAAAAAAAAAAAATACTTTTTTTATAGACATCATATGTAAGGCGTGAAAGAAACATTCTACAAGACAGTAGTGAGACCAGCTATGTTAAATGGGTTGGAGATATTACCACAGAGAGGCGAGATTACGTTGGTTTGGACATGTGCAGAGGAGAGAGGCTGGGTATATTGGGAAAAGGATGCTAAGGATAGAGCTGCCAGGCAAGAGGAAACAGGAAGGCCTAATAGAAGGTTTATGGATGTGGTGAGAGAGGACATGCAGGTGATGGGTATAACGGAGCAAGATACAGAGGACAGGAGGATATGGAAAAAGATGATCCACTGTGGCAACCCCTAATAGAAACAGCCGAAAGAAAAAGAAGAAGATATTTAGGGACTAATGAAAGAGTTACAATTAACAATGCCTCATTTCTTGCATTCTGTAGTAACATGCTTGTTTGACGGGGCCCTAAAGTGTGTTGGTTAGCAGTTTAAAAACAAATACAACATATTCAAAGAAATGTCCACAGATTATAGGAATGGAGCTGACAACTGCATGGTACAACATGAAAATATGAATAAATAAAAGGTGGAAGACATCAAACATGTATTGCATATATAATAAGGACAGAAAGGAGCGTGCAGAAAAAAAAAAAAAAAAAAAAAAACAACATTTTAATTTTATATCATTTGTTTATTATATAGCTTATCTAAATTTTATTGTAAATCTTTGGATAGAAATGTTTCAGACCATGAGTGCTAGAAATGTGATGTCTTTGTGCCTTTCCTGCAAAGCTTAATTACATTCATTTGCATAACTGTGCGTGTTAATGAACTCTCCCTAATGAATATTCATAATATCTTTTGCTTTTCTCTAATTAAAAAAACAACTGCAGACCAGCAATACTGTGGTGGGGACGATGCTCAGAGCCTTATACCTGAGTAAATCATCCAACTACAACTAATGCATGACAAGTCCACGGAAGATTGCCATGTGTGCTAATAAAGAGTAAGAGGTAAACCTACCAAATCCTTCAAACACAGGCTGTGTTGTTATGTCGAGAAGGTGCCTAGGCTACTTTAAAATGTGCTGATTTTCTTAACACTCTAAGTTGATGATTAAGCAATTGATTAAAAGGCCTATTTAATAATGCATGGAAGAATAAATAAACCGTTATCCCAGACTAATTACGTTAAAAACCATTAGTAAAATAGTCTTTGAAAATGAAGATGTGATCATAATGCACATCAACAGAGCCAAAGCTGTGAAATGTGATTGCATGCTGCACACATGAGGGTAGAGTTCAGCTCTTAATTATGCACATTACTGCTTATATATATTCATAGCATCCTTCATTTGTATGCTTAACAAAAACAACCCTATTAAGATTATTGAGCACAAGAACAAGTCAGTTAAAGGACACAGAAAACTTAAACCAACATAAAAATCATAGATTTTCCATTTGCATGACCCATACTTGTGCTACCGGGAGTTGGCAACCTGTCATTGCCCAAGTTTAAAACTTAAATCTCCTTCCAAACCAAAGATTTGTTTACATACTCTGTATGAAGAACTACAAGAGTTTAATGCCAACTATCTGATGCAAAAAAGTCTCAAATGTGATGGACAGAAAAGCAGGAGAGGAGTACAGGATTTCACAAGCAAGTAAGATCTGCGTAACTACACAGGGTGATGTAAAACAAAATAAATATGTATATAATTGCTACAATAACACATTTCTGAAGATAATTCATTACATTTATAAGATGTAAATTGTACATGTGAACTACTCATCTCTAAAGGTGTGCAATGCCAGTTTTATCACAGCATTTGCAATAGGATTGAGAAACTCAAAGAACACTTTAACAAATTTGTGTGTCCCCTCTGCACTCTTGTGGGCTGCCACAACCCACTCCACACTGAGAGGTTAAACAACTACTCTTTGCTCTTCAGAAGCAAAGGAGGACAAAAGGGTTTTTCAAGGCGGTGACATTCGACACCCTTGGCGTCAGGCAGCCAACAAAACTACCAGATCCTGACCTGAGTGACTCTGCCACAGTGGAATGTGACCTTCCACATAAAAAAAGCCTTTCCATGTGAAAACATTTCCCAGGAGGGTTTCGTCAAGTAGTTTAGCAACCTGCAGCCCAGGCCAACAGGTCCAAGGCCCAACCCACCACCCAACCCCCACATCACCTAAACCCCACCATCTGCTGGACAATTCTAAACAAGCAAAAGCACTGCATGAGTGACTAAGAAAATGCATCAATAAAGGTAATGGAGACGCTCACTTGTTTAGCTAATGTCCTAACAATATTCAGCACAAAAATCTATACAACTTTTCCTATGTCACTTGCTACCTTTTTTTGGCAAAAAACTTTCTAAAAGGGTCTCATCTATGTTTCCCAGTATTAGGAAGAACAGGAAGGGGGGAGGGGCACTACTTCCTGTCATCAATCAGATCAATCCCAATGTCACTCACAGCAAGGCCAGCCTTTGCAGGATAATTACTATGAAAAAGTGAGGGGGTGGAGAGAGGAGAAAAAAAAAAAAAAAGACAACAGTTCTATATTGCTGTGTGAAACATTTCTGTGCTTGCAGACCACCACTAAGATATTCATGCATATAGTTGGAGGATGGGGAATATGGGGCTACAGTCAAACTAAACAAGATATGGATAGCACTTTGATTCACATACAAAACACAAAGAAGGTACCAAAACAAAAACTCAAATTGCATAGTTCAAGAGTATAGAGCATGACTTGTACATTCACTATTAAATCTATCCATCCATTTTCTAACACACTTAATCTCTCTCTGGGTAACAAGGTGGCTCCAATCCTATGCAAGCAACATTCAGCAAAATGTCCAAAGCTACCTGGAAAGAGGTCCACATAGACTAAGAACATGCAAACCCCAAGTGACTATGCCAGTATTTAAGTCTCAGCCTCCTAGAGTTGCATTACAGTCATATTAATCGCTGTGCTATAAGCAAGTAAGAATGTCACGATAACTTATAAAAATGGCCATGCTACTACTAATAGTACTAGCCCATAACTTAAATCACCCAATTATTTAAGAAATCAGTATTCTGGTTTGATTATCACTCTGATCCTTTAAGCTCGTCATAATACGGCCTCACCAATTATTAGATCTATGATGGATGAAGACCAGTGCTGAAGATGTATGCACATATGCATAAGGTAATATTTCACCTGAAAAAGACCTATCTGAGAAACATCACGGGAAAAGAGAAGTCAACATGTAATTGTGTACAAGTGTGCCTGATAAGTGTTGCTTCAACAGCTGAATATAAAAAGTCAGGGTTTCTTCTACAAGGCTTCAGGTAATCAGAACATAGAAAAGAGAATAAAGGAGTACATCGGGCATGTCGACTTGTGTTTTCTAATAAATTAAGTTCTGTTATTTTATTTCATTATTAATCATGGCCCTAGAGAGCGGTGTAAAGTGGCTTACTGAAAGGACATGCAAGTAAAAATGTGACAGTATTGATACTACTACTTACTGCCCCAAGTCAAAAGGGACAAACCACTCCAAAAGATGACTGCATAAATTTTGGCACAAAGTGACTCAATCTCACTTATTGGTGGATAAACATCCAGACTAATTATAAACAGTAACCTTGCTCATCATATACACTCAAAACTAGTCTTAAAACACCCCAATATTTCCAGTGAACAGTAAGAAAAAAAAGTCTTGTTCCTTATTTGAGCTTTACAGTAGTTTCAGGACACTGACTTGCAGTGTAATCATATGACTGCTACCAGGTCTGTCTTCTAAACCTTAAACTTCAGCTAAAAATACATGTAATCTCACTTTCAGCTTCTTGATAAATGAAACCTGCAATTTTTTTTTCTAGAATGCACAAAGGGCATAGATTTAGCCAACATATTGTCCATAAAAACCTGGACAATCATTCACACCAATATCAAACTAAACAAGAAGGCAATATCTAAAACTGAGTCAATTTGCATAAGCCCTCCATGTGCTTGATTGATAAAACAAAACTCAATTTGGTGGTTAAAGGAGGGGGCTGGGGTATGTGCTAGGTACATTTCCTCTTCTCACGCACTCCACAGGTGGCCAAAATAGCACAACAGCTGAGACAGCAATAGGTGCTTGTTGGAAGCCAGCCTTTTGTCCAAGCAAGATCCTACAGGACACAAACCCCTGAAAGTAAACATAATTCAACATTTCTCACTAATTTCCACATAACACCTACTGTAGCTACCCCCTCCCTAACTAACATTCAACAGAGGTTTTTATTTCCAGTCAGGATTCAGTTTTCTAATTTTTCATCAGTTAAAAATAGTACAAGTTTGTTAGATTCATATGGGCTGAGAAGTTATTCCTAAAATATAAAACCCAGTTTTCTCCACGACTATGCAATTGCTGAATTCTTAATGTCAAAAGCATTGAATTGTCAATTTCAACTCAATAAAAATAGCACACTTTCCATAATACTCAAAAGGAGAAAGAGTATTTCAGCATCTGTCCCCTATAAAAATGAACACACACAAACACATACCTGCTCCCCCAAACTGGCTGCTGGCAAGTGTGGTTGGTCTGTTTTTCCCATTAGCCAATGGTGGGGCAAACATCTGTGTAGGAAGAAAAAAAAAAAAAAAAAATCACATAACTTCAGTCTTTCAAAAGCAACCCCTACCCCACAGAAATGTGCTACTCTACATTCCATTCAACAGTTTTTTTCCCTCTAACACCTTTAAAACAGAAAAGCATGAGGGTAATATGAATTAATCTAAAGAAACTGTAACTGGATATTCTTGGTTATGCAAACCTTATTTCAGAAGCACAGCAACACTTAAACTTGGTGCTCTGCTTAAGACTATGAGCATTAATACCAAGCAGCCCAAAACTGATTAGGTTACATGGTTGCTATGAAAGGTACTCAAGAAGTCAAAAATACTAAAACAGAAAAGTGATGTTAAAACATTCAACAGGAAGCAAGCATTTGACACTTAAGTGAAATTGTAAATGTGTGCCAAGCAAAAGATGCTGTTGATATTCAATGAATGCAAACATTTCTATACAAATGAAAATGTATGCATAACAAAAATGGATTTTAGAATTTAGCTTAAATCTTTAAGATATACAAAACCCCAATGTTTCATTCATACACTGTCTAGTTTTTTTTTCTCTAAACAATAACACAGTTTCTGATTGACACTTGAACCTTTCATTTTTGTTGGTTATCATTACTTCTTTTAGAACTACACTGTGTGTAATCTTTGCAGATATCACCATTGATTACTGACCTAAATCAGGCAAATTAAAAAAAACTCTGAAATATTAATAACCACACACAAAACTTTCATAAGCCTGCATATTTAATGACAGAATTGAGTCATTAAGATTCAGTAATGATGTCAAGTCTTAATTTTATAAGTATAAAGTAAATTACAAACACTTAATTTTTTGCATTTAATTAATGATTTTAAAGAAATGGGAAATGACATACTGGACTGCAAGACATCAAATAATGTAATCACTCTTTAAATTATGAAAAGGCAAAAATTATACTTATGAGCAAAAAAGAAAAAATTAAAAATTGACATCTGAGACGAGCGTAATAAGCAGCTTAACTAGCTTAACTCAGTTACAGATCAGCACATTAAAACACCAAACAAACCTAATTAGCACATTAAGTATTTTCAATTAAAGTGCATCTTCTGCCAGGTCTATTCTTTCAAATGGACTTAGAATCAAGTAGCCAACTCACCGCGCTGAAATCAAGCAGATCGCTCAATTCTTTATCCGTCCCCACTGTTCCCATTCTCTGCTGCTGATTCATGCCACTGATGTGTCAACTGCTCTGCAGAAAGAATTTAAGAGCAATCATAACCAACAAAGCCAGTGGCTTAATATTAAGATTATGTATAGGAGGTGGGGGAGGAATACTAGGGATCACTTGTTTCCTTTTTCCTTGCAAAGATATAGTTTTCAGAAAAATGATACAAAGAATATAAAAAGATAATCCAAAGAAGTAGTAATTGCTATTAAAGCAAACTGAAAAGAATAAAAAAAAAAAAAGGTAATTTGCCTTCCCAAGATGTTCTCTTCTATAGCAATCCCTGTAAATGCCAGCATGTAGCTCATGGAAAGCAGATAAGCATAACTGTCAAATTATTTCACAGGTGAAAGGCACACAACCAAGCACTCTCTATGGTTTAACACAAACATCACTAAAAACCAAACTTGCATCCACACAACTCAAATCAAACCAAACCCACCCACGAGCTTTCACATGCCCTTGAGAGAAGAAGGGAAACCCAATGCAAATGCATTCCGGATCTCTGGTTTGTAATTTTTATACTGCTGAGAAGGCTGCGAAAGGAGCTCAGTCTGTCTGCAACTTCAGCCTCAAAAACATGCACTACAATGCACTAAAATTAAAATTTACTGCCATGTCAGAACCAGAAAGAGACACCTGCGACCCTGTGATGAAAATCTTGCTTCAGGTGAAACCGAGAATGTTTTTTTTCTATTTGGGGGGTTGATAAGGATGAAATATATTACTCAGGACTTAAACCACCAAGAGTAACAATATGTTATTTGTGTGTTTTTAAAACAAACGTTCTGGGTATGCAATACACACATATGTCAACTTTTTTTGCAAAGACTTCTTAACAGTAGGAGCCCATTTATCCATTCATTTACTTAACTGACACTTCCCAACACAGGCTACAATGGTAGACTCCAGACCCAGATGAACGCTAATCTAACATGAGAGCGCACCATGTACAGACTTGGTCAATACAACATCAATCTCAAACCTGACAGAATGTGTCTTGGCTGCGCAAAGGGATTTCAAAAGGCAGATGCAAAACACACAAAAAAAAAGCCAAGGATGAACAAGTTCAAGTGGTGAAGTAAGAAAATGCTGCATTGTTGTGCTGCCCAGCAGAAGATATGCTCCTCAGATTTAGTATTTATAACCCATCCATAGATTTGTAAACACTACTTACTTAATTTCAAGGTAATGGAGACCACAGCCTACTTTGGCATCACTAGACACAAAGGCAGGGACCAGCCCTGGATGGGTTTATTGCAGCGCACACCCAAACAAACAGTCAACTATCACTTATATGTCAATATATAGCAACCAATCAAACTATCACTTTGGGATACAAGAGGAAAACCAGAAACACAAAAATACATCTCTACATGAAGTTCAGTTGTTGATTTTATGGCTACGATCATACAAAAAACATACATTCCTGAATCCTTTTAAGACCTGTCAGGTTTGCAGGGCAGGACAGGACGGGACATTGCAAGTCCAGCTCATTTATACACCCACAAGTGTACTCACACAATACAAAATTTTCAAATGCCAAATAATCAAGCATGCATACATACATCTTTTGGACTACAAGAGATGGGGGAGGAAAAAAAAAAAAAAAAAAAAAAAAAAGCCATGCAGTCACAGGGAGAACATAAGTACTCCATAAAGACAACAACCTAGCACATATGACTTACTGTACTTCATACTATATCAACAGACATTTCAAGGTGGTTGTGAAACCATATTTTAGATAGACAGACAGAAGTAAAATAAAATACACACAAGACAAATACTTATTAAATGCAATTTTTATATCAAAGTACCAGTTCATAAAATTAATTCATTTTTAAAAATACTTCACACACATTCACAAGAAACAAAATGGTTAATGAGCATTAAAGAATGAAAACACTAATGTGAATAACAAGCAAACTAAAAAGAAGCAACTTTTAACTCTGAATTCCAGAGCATGTTAATTGAGACCCATTAATAAAACTGAAATGTGAAGGATTGACAGAATACATTTCATATCACAAAAAGACTTGAACAAATAAAGAAATGTACAAGGAACATAGCATGCCTCTGATGTAAAGGGCTATTAACACCTACTGAGTTTTGGACATCAAAAACTAAATTGTGACAAATAAAAAGCAAGCCGTGCTCATTTTACTTCAAAAAAGATGATAATGGTCATACTTGAAAAGTAACATTGCAGTATATTCAATACAGCACATTACGGTAAGACTTAAAGTTGCATTATGTTTATAAAAGGAGTTTCATAACCAGGGGAAACTAATTTCAACTCCCTTGTGTCAAACTAAATGAAATTCTCTCATCACTGAAAACTGACTCAGCATACAAAGTACAGTAAAATGCATTTTTAACATATAGAGGCCTTTAGTACACAAACTATTCTATTCATTCTTAACCTCTCCTTTTCCACCGAGGTAACAACCCAGTTCAATTGCCTTTACCCTAACGCACAACTCGAGTGGCACTCCGCACTACCAGGAATCTTTCTCTCACTCTCCATTTATGTTCCTTCGGAAAGGCTCCATTCCATCTCCATCCTTGCTTGCCAGGCACCCAAAGTAATAGTTTCTCAATACAGTGTTTGGAATTAGCTACCTCTGACTATTTGAAGTGTTCTGGGTCCACTAAAATTTAAGAGCCTCTGAAGGTCAGCCTCTTCACACAGCATTGCTTACCTTTTTTTTTTTTTACTATGGGGCTTAAAGATGGATTTCTAGGATTTTTTCTCTTTAGACTCCATCTTTTATTGGTGGTGCTTTGTTAACAGGTATCTCTGGAGCTGTTTGGTCTTGCTGAATAAACCACAGTACTGTATTTTATAATTGTACGAATGAGTTTGATCTATGGCAGACTATCTTTAACAGCATATTAAAAGGCAACCAGTCTACATATTCTAATATCTCTACGCAGCCTTGGGGCTATGGAAAAAACACCTGCTACATAAATAGCACAATGTATGGCATCAGAGTTATTTGATTTTAGTGACATCATAATAAGTGGAACACCCAAGAAATCTGAGCAAAACAAACGTTTTTGATGAATTCTGTATTTGTCATTACTCAGCTATGTACACAGCTGTTAACCGAATGAAAATCAAGTCAATAATTATATATACATACTGTGTGTTGCACTCATTTGAATAAAAGCCTAAAAATGCATTTGAAATTATAGAAACTAGAACGATACCATTTTTTTTTTACTAATACTAAACATCAATTGCTTTGGAAGAATAAATACGTAATGTATATGATTAAAACATGCTACAATGCGACTTAAACATGGGGATAACATTCAGAAATGCAAGTCAAAACACTCTGTTGTATTTTCCTTACTGGCGAATGAGCAAAGACTGCTGCATCCAGTCACCTACTATACACTTGACACCGATCGTTTCGCACGACTGGCGCTCCACTCTTCACCTCAGGACTTGAAAAGTATGCCTCGAGCTAACGGGGCATCCCCCTTACCTCAAGGGATTACCAAGGATTCGGACAGCCAATGTTCACGTAATAACAGATTTAAAGCACTTGAGCCCAGTGCCATACAGCGTTTGCCTATTTAACAATGAACCGTACATTACACAGAGAAATACTACATTGAAAAACGTCTCAAGAACTTTTACAATTTCAGGCACTACTGTACAACAGCATAGGCTGGTTGAGTTGCACGTGTGTGGAAGATTAAATTTAGGATTTAAAGTCCAATGTCTCACCCGCTACCAACATATCAAAACTACCAAATATGACAAAATCGAACCTCACTGAAAACCACAGAATGACCTTTAGAATGTTCGAAAAACAAAACGAGGTGGCTTCACATACTTCGCTAAAACTTGTCAAGTGATCTCCTTGTTCTTGATTTCCACCTTCAATAAAGGAGACAGAAGCAAGTAGGAATGAATGTAGCACCGAATCTCTCGCCAAAGTACAGAAGTCCCAATCGACCTGCCAACCAACTCGTACCAACTCTTTGCAGAAACGTCATCTCAGGACCTCTCAAGACACAGAGGAGTCCATCAAATACGGGTGTGAATTGGGGCGATCAAAAGGCACCAGGTTCTTTTTAGACAATACCCCATAGGCCGGGTTCAGAGATGGTGTCAAATCCTCCAATCTAACCACCCGAAAAAAAGGCCGAAAGCCAAGTACGTGTTGGTCACCCAGACAAAAGGAGTAGAGAGCCGTTCGCAGCAGCACTACCACCGCCGCTTAGCCCTCCAGGGACCTGCAAAGGAAAGGAAGGGGGGACATTTCCTGCCAAGTCCTACATAAAAAGTGATCAACGACTCCAAAATATTACTTTTCGGGTTCTTTTTATGTTAAATCGCAAGCAGGCGCAGACGAAGGGCTGTAAAATGTTCAAACAAACAAAAACAAAGCAAAAAAAAAAATACTGCAGCAGCAGCAGCAGGCGGCCGGCCAGAGGGGGCCGCTAAACTTTTGGGGACGGAGTTTTAAAGTTGAGAAGGAAACAAAGAGACCCCCTCCCATCTCCTCTCCAATTTTCAGACTCGTCTCCGCCAAGCCCTACCTCACTAAAAACATAAAAGTAAAATAAAAGTTTACTCACCCCACGCTCCACAAGTTTTGCTTCGTCGGTGTCTTCTCAGCGTTCCGCAAGTGTGTGTGTGTATTAAAGAGGAGGAGGAGAAGGGGGCGGTGAGAGAGAACTTCACGACACGGTTACAAAAAAAGCGCCCCCCTCGCGCTGGAGCAAGCGAGCGTGCCTGCCTGTGAGTGCGCTTAACGGTTTTCTTCACCTTCTCAGTACTTAAGCTTCTAACCGCCCAAAACCAGAAAACAGACTGACAGTCGAAAAGCCCCTCAAACTTCAAGCGAATCTCCCGTCGCGCTCGCTCGCTCTCCTTTTTCTTTTTCTTCTCCTCCTCCTCCCCCCGGGCGTCTGTGAGACAGCCGGGATCTTCCTTTTTACTCCCGCACCCGTTGGATTGACTCTACCGAGCCTTTGTCGGCTAAGATCCTTCGTTGACTCACTTCCCGTCTCCCCGACTCATGCGTCTCCCTTTTCCCCTTTCTCGCTACAACTGAGACCATTTCAGCCTCAGAGCAGACATCTTAGCAGCCTTCCACATTGTCAAACCCAGCGCCGTATCCCTCCGCCACTAATAAAAAAGAGCTCCGTGACGGCGGTGTCCGATTTCAAACGGCCCACAACACTCCAATTAAAAATATGTATATATGTTTCTACAGTACTTTCAAAACATCACAGGATATAAATGAACATATGCATCAAACTAATCATATCATATCCAAAGGAAACTTGGTAACACAATTCGACCATTCTGTTCTAATAAGAAAAATATTTATGTATCAGGGGACTATTCACAGCAGCGGAAGAAGACACACAAGGGAGGGTGAAAAGGAGGGAGGAAGAGAGGCGGTATTGGGAGAAGCAGCCGCGGCACGAGATGGAATGATAAACCTTCAGAAGTGCAGCCAATAAAAAGGCGAGAATATGCTGATGGACGCGAGAGAACTCCTGTCATCGGTCAAGTTTACGCAGGAGTATCCGCCTCTATCCCTGCTCCGCGTGTTCGCTGAGGCTGAGGTTAACTGAGAGGGGCTCGAGCAGAGGGCGGCGAGAACTGGGATTAATACGTTGCTTAACGCTGCCGACTGCGCTGGAAAAATGACCCATCTTGCTTAAGCCGGCCACTAGAAGTATACAGTATTAGTGACGTTGCGTCTGCTGTATGACTCAGATCTTAAATAACAAAATACCGTTCAACATTATTTTTTTTCTTTTGAGAATATGAGATGTGTGTCTGCTAATTGAATATTATATCTTGTCCCTGTCGTGTTGGGAAACACACTAGTTCTTTGGGAGCATTTTATAGGTAAGATAGGTTTAGGAAATGAATGGATGGATAAGTACCTAAAAAGTGTGTACATTTTAATTTAATATTATATAAATTATAATAATGATAAGGTCCCTCATGAGAGGTTGAAACTAACAAACTAAAAAAGGTATGAGTTCAGGGTCTATTGTGTCGAGGGGTTCAAAACTGGCTAAAACACAGGAAGCAGAGGGTGATGGTGTGAGCAAGTGGGGTGACAGCCTCAGGCCCCGTGAGTAAGGAGGCACCGTTTTTGAGGTCCGTGTGTCCCGTTCGAGTGGATTTGTCAAGTTATATTCTCCAGTTATATTTTGATAAAGTTTGTGCGTTATCTTGCAAAAATTTGGCTGGATACTGTAATGAGAAAATCTGGTGTATGTTAACATTATTTTTATTAAATTCGTGCACAGGTTTATACTGTCCACACATACCAGTAACAGTGTTTGACATAACCGGCCCCGCGTGGGGTGGGTCAGCCCTAAGGCCGCCTCTGGGTGTGAGGATACTTATATGAATTGACTCTTCCTATGAAGTCAGTAGACGGATTGGGAGAGCATAGGGGGTCATGAGGTCGCTGGAAAGGGGTTTGTGTCACTCCTGATATCTATGCAAAAGGACGAAGGTCCAAGTCTTTAGAGTCCTGGGGCTTCCTGTCTTGCTAAATAGTTGCGAGACATGGACGCTATCCAGTGACCTGAGATGAAAACTGGACTTCTTTGGTACTGTGTCTCTCCGGAAAATCCTTGGGTACCGTTAGTTTGACTTTGTATCGAATGAGCGGTTGCTCATGGAGTCCCGAGGTACATTACCTGCACTGTGAGGGAGCGTCAGTCACAGCGCTTTGACCATGTGGCACAATTCCCAGAGGGTGATCCAGCTCATAAGATCCTCATTGTTGGAGACCCAAGTGGCTGGACCAGGCCAAGGGGTTGCCCATGTAACATATGGCTGCGGCAGATAAAGGGTCATTTCTGGAGGGTGGGGCTTGACCACGTGTCTGCCTGGGGGGGGGTTGCAAACTGAGATCCCGAGTTGTTTCGTCGTGTGGTGGGTGCGGCAACGCACTTTACCAGTGCATGCTCCCCAACTTGACTTGACTTGACTTGACTTGATCATACTAAGAGTGGTGTCCCTCAAGAGTAAGTACTGGGGCCACTGCTATTTTTAATATACATAAATAATCTGGATAGAAATATACGCAATAGTCTGATTAAGTTTCATTTGATACCAAGCTGTGTGGGTTGAATAAGATAACTTAGAATCCATTGTGGAATCCAAAGGGACATGGGCAGCTTAGAGGCTTGTATAGATTTGTGGCAAATGAAATTTAACATAAGTACATTTTAAAGTATTAAAAGTAAGAGTTATAAATATTACATTTGAATACTGTACACAATGGGAGTACTCCTTATGAGAAGGACCTAGGTGTCATAGTGGACTCTTCACTATAGCAGCCATACCACATGCACTACAAAATAGGGCACCCACTTAAGGCTAAGCACGTTGGATGGAAGACCATGGGTTGCTGCTGAAAGAAGTGTCGGTGAGGCCAGCAGGGCCCACTTAACCTGTGTTCTCTGTGTGGATCTCAATGCCGCAGTATAGTGACTGTGCTGTAAAAATGGTGCTGACCTTCAGATGAGACATAAAATTGAGGTCCTTATTCTCTGTGGTCATTAAAGATCCCTGTGCATCCTTCATAAAGAGGTGGGTGTACCCTGATGTCCAGACTAAATTGCCCACCACAGCCTAGTCATTCTGGCCCCCTAAACATCTCCAGTCCCAAACCTCTCTCACCCTTTCACCACCTAATAGCTAATGCGTGGTGAGCATATAGGCACAACAATGGCTGCTGTTGCATCATGCAGGCAGGTGCTATAAATTGGTGGTGGTTGAAATGGCTCCCCACTCTGTATGTAAATCACTTTGAGTAGTGAGAAAAGATGCTAAATAAATAATATAAAGAATTATTACTATTAACTTCCAGAAAGAGCTCAGAAGCAAATAGGAAGGCTAACAAATTGGTTATATAGTGCCCTGATGTGTGCTATACAAGTCAAAGCAGGTCCTGCTCAAGCTTTATAACGCACTGGTGAGGCCTCATCTGGAGTCCTGGGTGCAGTTAATAAAAAGACATAGCAGGGCCAGAAAAAGTCTAGAAAAGAGCAACTAGGCTGGTTACAGGGCTACAGGGGATGAATTATAAGTAAGTATTAAGGGATCTGAATCTTTTCAGTTTAAGCAAACATGGATTAAGAGGTGTCCTGAGTGAAGAATTTAAATTTATAAATATAATTAGGACAGTGGATTGAGACTGTTGTTTTGAATTCATGTCAACAAGAACACAGGGAGGCAGTTGTAAACTTGTTCAGGTTAAATTGCACACAGATGTTAGTAGTAGCAGGGTGTTGTACCATGTTAGCCATTATGGATGCTTGATTTCTCATTACACAAATGTTAGCATGTTTTTTTCTTCGCACAGAGAACCATAGACACATGGAATAAGTGACCAAGTAGTGTGGTGGACAGTAGAACTTCAGGGGCCTTCAAAACTCTACTTGATTTTATTTTAGAGGAATTAGGTGAATAGGATTGGCAAACGTTTTTGGGCTGAAAGGTCTGTGGCCAGAGGCTGCACATTTAGATGCCCGTGGTCACCCAGCCATATTCGGAAGAACTTAGAGACAGAGAATTCCTGTCTGGAGAGTCAAAAGGTTTTTCTAAGGTTCTGATGTTCTAATTAAGACAAGTGTGTTTGGTTTTGTTGGTACTGTGGCATAATGCTTAGTGCTGCAGCCCCCTGAACCCTACATCTTACATTCACATCGTACACCCACTGGTTGACTGTGTGGTATTTGCACAATCTCTCTATGTCTGTGTGGGTTTTCCTCCCACTTTCCTGATAGACATTCATGTTAACCTATTCGGCAACTACACAATTGGGCTATTGTAGGTAAATGTGAGCATAGCCAAAACTGGACAAGTGGTTCATCCCAGTTTTTTTGTGTGACTTGTAGTTGATGATGTCTGGCTGGGCTGTGAACCCCCTACACCTACAAATTAAATAAGCACGTATGGAAATGCTGAGGCATTGTTACATGTACTTGAGGGTCCACATCAGTGACAGGAAGGGCTGGTTTTGTAACAGAGTAACAACAGAAGAAAGGGCAGAGCAGACTTATTTTTTCTTAGGAGACTATTTTTTAATGTGGGCAGTGACATCCTTTACATGTTCTGCAACTCTGTGATGGCCAGTGTAATGTGCTGGGCTGGTAAAATCACTTTGATAGAGAGTCAACAAATCAATAAGCTAATTAAGAAGGCAGGCTGAGTGATGGGACGCCTTCTCAATGCCTTGAAGGTAGTAGAGAAGAAGAGAGTGAAGAGAAAAACTGTCAGTATGAACAATGTTGCACAACCTCCCTCTGACACAATGCCATTGCGGACTTTTAGCAAATAAAAATATTCAGCAAGCATGTTACACGAAACCCTACTAGGGTTCATTTATTCCAACAGCAATAGCGTCTTACTGGGACTATAGCTGCCCATTAGTAGTTTTCTTTCTTTTAAGTTTTCTTCCATATTAGTCATTCTGGTGTATATTTGGAAGGGGTTTGTTCTATTGAGTTTATAGTGCCTTTCGTATCTATCTATCTATCTATCTATCTATCTATCTATCTATCTATCTATCTATCTATCTAT
>JANRMT010062789.1:20000546-20011726 GCA_026402145.1 Polypterus bichir lapradei
TATCTATCTATCTATCTATCTATCTATCTATCTATCTACTGTGAAGAAAACACAGACACACAGGTTAAGGGCTGGGGATTCCATCCCTGTATACTGTAAACCACAGTATTAGAACAAGAGGCACTCTTAATAACGGTCAGTTTTGTGAGATACAGTTGACAATCAATGGTGGAAACACGGACGTATTTATGAGGTGGGGAATGGAAGTAGGAATGCTGGGAAAATGACACGGAAGATCTTGGGATGGTGGTGATGTCATCTGCAAGGGACTGGAGGTGAATTCAATACATGGAAACAGCTTTGGATGTCTGGATGAAGCTTTTGAGACAAACTGTATCTATCTATCTTTTATAAGGCATCTTTCCTAATTAACTGTCTTTGTTTAGGTTTTCCTTGCACAGTGAAAATAACTTAAAATATATATAAAAAGGGGTTTTTATATTTTTTGAGATTTTTGAATGTGATGCAAGGGCCAGTACATTGTATATTGGTGGATGCCCCCCAAAAAAACCCAATTGCCCAGCCTGCATTGGTTCGCCCTGGATGTGGGTTCAAGTCCCATTGTTCTGCAGGAGCATAATAGGGTGTCTCCACTCTCCTAAATTCATCCAATTGGACGTTGGCAGTGTCTTGCAAGTTGTCCCCTGTCATGGCCGCAGATGCTGCTCGTTCCGTTCACTTGCCCTTCCTGATGCACTGTTTTTACAGCCCTGTGCTGGGATTTTCTCTGGGGTTGTCATTTCACACAGATTGTGTGGGTGAGTGAGACGCCCACGCAGATTGAGCTCCATTTAAATTTAGAATACGGCAACCCTTAAAGTAAGCCCCCCCCCCTCCGCCCCGCCCGAAGCCACCACACCACTGCTCTCTCCTATAACATAACAAGCAGAAGGAAACTTCCTCTGACACCCACGCCTGTTCTACTTCATTTCAAGTGAGGTAAAAGAGCTGGTGAGCTGAAGAGACTTTCTGTGCCCTTTTGAGATTTCTTGCTTTTTTTTTTCCTTTAGTGTGTTTTCCCCTACAGATAGGCAAAGATGAAGGGACAGGGAGGGTGGGGCTCCCTTTAGGCTTAGTAGTGGAAACAGAAAGACACCTTACCCTTCATTTCGGGATGGGCCCCTCCATTCCCCTTTTGATGGTATCCACCCACATCATTAGGGTCACCCCTTGTCCTGTGAAGAGCCAGACTTCTATTTAAGTAGGGCTATCCTGTTAAAAAAGACCCTGCCACGCTGTCATCAGAAAAAACGGCACTTGGTGTTTGAAACAAAAGCTTTGCGACATTTCTCATTTTAGCAAATACAATACCTTTACATTAAATCGCAACTCCCTACAGGTTGTTCTCCCCCCAGAGATGTGTAGGTCAGGCCAACTGGTGATTCCAAACTGGCCTCTGTGTGTGTGTGACTGGGCACTCCATCCAGAGCTATTTCTTACCTCACCCCTAATGCTGCCAGGAAAGGCTCCGGTACCTGCAATCCTGAATTGGATAAGATTAGCTTAAGAATGTTATGGTATCATATTGCCTTTCATTAGTGAACACCATCCAAAGGCACTTTACCAGTCTAAGTTTTTAAATCCTTTTGTAACATCTGGATCTCAAACGTTTTAAGTTACTCATTCACATTGTAAAGGATGGATTGGTAGGGAGAGCAACGGTGTAGCGACCTAAAAGACAAAATAAATAAGTAAATAAATAAACAAATGAATTGGAACATTCTAGATGAGAACAGGCCATTAAGCTGAACAAAGCTTGCCTGTCGTATGCACTTAATTCTTCTAAAATAACATCAAGTCAAGTTTTGAAGGTCCTTTCAGTCCACCACCCTACTTGGTCACTTATTCCATGTGTCTGTGGAAGAAAAACTTCCTAACGCTTGTGTGAAATTTACCCTTAACAAGTTTCCAGCAGTCTCCCTGTGTTCTTGATGAACTCATTTTAAAGTCACCGTCTCGATCCACTGAGCTATTTCTTCATGATATTAAACACTTCAATCATGTCTCCTCTTAATCTCCTTTTGCTTAAACAGGAAAAGTTCGGCTCCTTCAGTCTTTCCTCAGAGCTCCTGCAGTCCTGAAATCAGCGCCGCTGCATGGTGTTTGGTTTGTTACAGCCTCAGGCCTGTTGTTCTTGGTCCAGTACTTATCTCCATATCCTTCACAAAGGGTTGCACTGCTTCACCTACGTCCAGCGGTAACTGCAGTAGAAATCATTTAATTTAACCGGGATATTTGCACTCTGCTCCATTTAATCATGGCCTATTGATTTGCAGCATTTTTATCTCAAGTAGTTTTTGAGACGCCTAATTTATTTAAACATACGTGGACACAAATGTGGACGCACACAGAAACCTGTGCACACTCACAGTGAGAAATGTTCAAGTGAAGATATCTGACAGATTGTTTGCGGCTGGATGGTGAAGACCAAGAAATGAACACACACACAAAATAGATCTGGAAAGATTGATGCAGACAGAGGCGCATTAAGGCATCGTTGTACCAATCTGTCTATCTATGCAAGTTGTTTACTTTGTTTGACCCAATGTTGTGGATGACAGGGGGTGCTCCATCTCTCCGAATGACAAGGGGCACTCCATCTCTCTGGATGACAGGAGGTGCTCCATCTCTCCAAACACCTGATACAACACAGGCTCGGACAAAAGTGTAGTAAACAAGAGGATTTTATTTGTGGGAAAATCTTACTGGCAAGTGCTTCCCACAGCACAAATACAGTTCCAAAACACACTGTATTAAATCACTCTGCAACTCTTTGTCTTCCTCCTTTATCCACCACTGGTCACTTCCTTCTCCACCCCTCCTTGCAAGCTTTGTCCACCTTCCTCCCAAATTGGGTTGAACTCAAGTGTGGCAGGCAGCTCCTTTTATTCCAATCCCCGGGAGGAAGCTGCGGCTCCTCCAGGTGAGGTTGGAGCCCTATGGACTACAATACCTGGCATGCTTGTGTTCATTGCCATCTAGCATCCTGGAGGAGACAAAGCCCTGTGTAAGCTGTCTCCCCTGTCCTTTTATTTCAAGGGTGTCTCTTGAAGGACACCAGCCATCCCTCACAGTGTTTAGTTTTAATTAGACACATGGACGTTGCCCTGTTTGACTTTTTAGGCCTGATGAATGTATTATAGTAATCCCTCGCTACTTCGCGGTTCACTTTTCACGGATTCACGACTTCGCGGGTTTTTAAATATAGTAGTAGTATTTCCTAGTCTAAGAACAACAAAACAAGTTCGGTGACTAAGTGCGTTGTAACACGGGCTGTGATTGGTACATGGGAGGGAGACGACAAATCACAGCTTCCCGCTTTCTAATCGGGCCCGTGATTGGTGCTTTGACTGATGCCCAGATCCCACATTATCTCCCCTTGTCTCTCTGTCGCGGCCATTTTGCTTCAAGCTTTCTCGCCGAGCGAGAAAAAGAGCCAGTTCCTACTACTACTACGGATGCACCTTCGGAAACCGTGGAAGAGGTGCCCCAGGAAATGGCACCGCCGTCTGAAGAGACGTAAAATACAGTCATCGGCTGCGCAGTAAAAGTCATCATCACCTTCATCGTCATCATTTTTACTGCACAGCATATTCATCACCATCATCACGTCATATATGGCTACGTGTACTTCACTATACAGTAACTGTAAACTTATCTACCAATTTCATATTGCTTAACAGTTGTCCCTGTTATTAATAGAGTAAAGGGTGGGTTGTAAACAGTACAGGGAGGGTTTAAAAACGTCCAAATACACGTTAAATAATTAAATAAATATGGTGTCCCTACTTCGCGGAAATTCAGTTATTGCGGCCGGCCTTGGAACCTATCTCCCGCGATAAACGAGGGATTACTGTAGTTGCACTTTTGTCATTCATACTTTTCTTTATTGGTACATTGATAGTTACATTTGTTTTGTTATAATTTTGATTAATTCATATAAGCATTTATCTTTATATATAAAACGCTACCGTTGCTGTCCGTTTGTCTGTCCAGGATTTTAAATCACCTGTAGCTCACAAACCGTTTGACTTATTGACATGGAATTTAGTACACATATACAGTACTACGTGACGTCTACTATCCGCTTTCGGGGTGATGATTGCCCACCAAAGTTATTCCTCTTTTTATTTTTATTTTATTTTATTGTAGAGTCAACTCTCAGCAACTCTCTACCACCTTCGCCGTCACTTCCTCTACCTCTTCACATCTTAAATCATTCTCGAGGCAGATTGAAGACTTCAGTGCCAACTTAAGTGAAAAATTAAAGGAAAACGCACTAAGTAATTGCACCACAAACACTGACTTAATCAGTTTTAACGCGAAAAGATGCTGACAAAAGAAGAGAAGAAGCGAGCCGCTAGGGTGGAGAAAAGAAGAGCTGCTCAGGAAGCAGCAAATACATCAACCTCTTAGCAAAAACAGGTCACTAATTAAAAAAAAGGGTTTGAATGAAAACCTGCAGCCACTGCGGCCCTCCAGGACTGGAGTTGGGCACCCCTGACCTAGAAAATTATGTTTTTTAAAATATCTTACTTACTTACTCCATGTACTTTGTAGTGGTGGCTGAGAAAAAAATTTAATCTCATGTTTTCACACAGAATCAAAAGAAAAAAGAAGCCCAAAGTGACCAGTGCTGTATGCCACCAATCAATATGATCAATGTAAACCTCAATGATAAAAAGGAAAATGTTCCTCGTATCGCATAATCCACAGGTGACTTATCCAGTCATATGCTCAAAATGTGTAAAATACCTGCTTTTTTGCTAAATATTGTTAAATAGTTATGTCCGGAATTATCATTTGACATTGTAAAGTTGCAATGTAAAGACTCATTGGAACGAATGCCTTTTTCAGTTAAAGACCCGCCTCTTTCCCTCATTCGTTGGTCACAAGTCCCGCCTTTAGTTCAAAAAGTGACTCCCATGAAGCTTAAGGTGTCATGATTTCATATGATTTTGGGTCCTAAAACGCTGCCATTGTTTAATTTCTTTGTTAGGGATGTAGCTTCTGAGGTTGTGATCCATGCATAATCAATGTGACGGGATAAAAGGATGGCTATGAGTTCAAATATTCATCTGATCTGCGGATACCAAAACTCTAAAAAACTCAACGTTTGTGATTGTTCTCTTTTCTGGCATGTACTTTTGGTTTTGACTCTACTGTTCTCTCAACCACGATTATTGTCTCTCATACTTCAGTTTCGTATAGCATTCTACCATTTATTTTTCTTTTGTTTTTTTATGCACATCTCCTGGTTTTTCCTCAAAGGGTTTATCTGCCAGTTCGCAGGCAGAACATAACATTTCCTATGTATGATATCTGCTAATTTTTCCAGAAGTATCTATTTAACAATATTTTAGCAAAAAAGCAAATGTTTTACACCTTGGATAATAAACATGTGGAATATAAGACAGGAGTGATGTGAGATTTTTTTTTCTTTATTCCTTCTTTTTTTCCATGTATGTTTTTCACATCATTTGCCGTTGCACAGCAGTGGTCACTATTGGGTCGAATTCTATCAGGAATTTACTTACCGACAAAACATAAATACTGTAAATATTATTTTAGATGGAGTATTCCTTCAAGTTTAGTATATATTTTTCTTCTGTCCGCATGTAACAATTAATACATTCTTTACATGCATTTTACTGTATTTTATGTTTATTTTTTTTGTTATGTAGAATCTGTTTTGAGGTTTACTTATCATTTCGACAAAGTTTTATTTTGCTCTCATTCTGTTTCTTTCCTTGTTTACATGTCGCAATAGAATGCTGCTGAGCCAGAGGTTTTACGATTAATCCTCTCCCTTGAAGGACGTTATTTAACATTTTAAATATGTAAAGTATGTTGAACATTTAAAGCCAATGCATCTTTTGGGCTTGGGCAGGCCTGAAAGCCTGCCTGTTATGTTTTGGAGTCTGGCTGCCTGGGATGAGTCTAATGCTGGGAAGCCAATTCAGTGAGATCCTGGTCTGGCTCTTATGGTATGTTTGAGGCCTGAACCCTTTTCACCATTTTGTGTTGCTGCTACCACAATGCTAATACCCTGTCTGGATGTGGAAAGTGGTTAAGTGTGCAGATGGTACCACATTTGGTGGAAGGGCAGATGATGTGGAATCAGCTAAATTGCTACAGAGGGTCATAGACAGCATACAGGCTTGGACAAGGATTTGTGGCAGATGAAATTTAATGTAAAGGTTTGCTTGTTTACAATTACTTATTTGGATGACACCTTTATCCAAGGCAACTTACAACATTTATGAAACAATCGGTTACTTTTCTTTGTGGTTTTCCAATTGAAGCACAGGCAGATCAAGTGACTTGCTGAGGGTCACATAGTGTCACTAACAGGATTTGAACCTACAACCTCAGGGTTCAAAGTCAAAAGCCTTAACCACTAAACCACACTGCCTGCCTCATGTGTCAAAGTTTGAATACACAATGACAGGTCATGACAAGGACCTGAGAGGTGTAGTGGATTATAGTGGAAAAGTTTAGAATTATGAAAGGGATAAATACAGGGGATTTCATCTTTTATTTGAGATGAATTCTTCAATATGAACATGGTGACACAAGTAAATTTGTTAAAGGTGAATTTCACTCTGTTGTGTCCGTCCTTGGTTTATTTTTTGGTTATTTAGTCTTTCTGTTGTTGTTTAAAACAACCCGCTGAATCCGAACACAGGTGTCTGCTGGAGCCAATCCCAGCCAACAAGGCAGGAACCAATCCCGGGCAGGGTGCCAACCCACCGCAGGACACACACAAACACACACTAGGGCCAATTTAGAATTGCCAATCCACCTAACCTGCATGTCTTTGGACTGTGGGAGGAAACCCACACAGACACGGGGAGAACATGCAAGCGCCACGCAGGGAGGACCCGGGAAGCGAACCCGGGTCTCCTAACTGCGAGGCAGCAGCGCCACCATGCTGCCCTGTTGTTTAAAATAGTTTTACATATTGTGTTATTGCTTCTGCTTTTTGTTTGGCTGTGTCTGTGTTGTATTTATGAGGTTCTAGCTGTGTTGCCCAGTTTTGCCAGGGGAAACTTCATAAGACAATGGGCATCTGTTTTTGTGCCATCAGTTAATTGGGTGTATCAGAAGTGCTGTGTAACTAAGTGCTTCTCTGTATTGTATACAATATTTGTTGGTTTGTGTTACCACAGACTAATATTAGCAGCAGGTAGTATGGCACAGTGGTTAAGGCTTTAGACTTCAAACCCTGAGGTTGTGGATTTAAATCCCACTACTGACACCATGTCACCCTGAGGAAGTCACTACACCTGCCTGTGCTCCAATTGGAAAAACAAAAGAAATGTAACCAATTATATCTCAAGTGTTGTAAGTCACCTTGGATAAAGGCATCAGTCAAATAATAAGTAATAATATTATTAGGTCACTGGAGCTGCATACTCTTGAACATGCTCTACACAATTGTCCATGAGTAAAATATTCCTGCATCAGATCAATTCCTGTTGTTTCCCGCTTTTCCAAGAGACTCAGCTTTTGCTGAAGCTGATTGCAAAACAGTTTAACAGGAAAGTGTATTCTTTTGAAATGAAATGGGTAATCAGCAGGAATAATGTGAAATTTAAGTATATTATTATCATTATTAGATGTTTGGATTTTCATTTCTTTACACTGTTCACTCAAGTATAGTATTTCTTTATGTGTTTTTCATCAGTTGTATGTATTCCCTCCTTTAAAGTCCACAGATGTAAATGCATATGCAATGCGGATTAGCGCTATTTCAGCTGTTGAATGGCCAAATGGGGGAGGCAGCTTGATGGATGAGGTCTCCAGGACTCTAAACAAATCCAAATCACATTATGTGATATCATCTACTGTTAAATTCTACTCCGTACTTCTAAATTTTTTATTTTTATGCTGTATTGAGGATTTGTTCTGTTCTGTGTATTGTATTGTATTGTATTGTATTGACTGCCTTCTTTCTGACACCCACTGCACGCCCAACCTACCTGGAAAGGGGTCTCTCTTTGAACTGACTTCCCAAGGTTTCTTCCATTTTTTCCCTACAAGGGTTTTTTTTTGGGAGTTTTTCCTTGTCTTCTTAGAGAGTCAAGGCTGGGGGGCTGTCAAGAGGCAGGGGCCTGTTAAACCCCATTGCGGCACTTCCTGTGTGATTTTGGGCCATACAAAAAATTCATTGTATTGTATTGTATTGTATTGCATATGCGGAGCAGTACTCCAAGTGGGTATACGTAAGCGCTGGTACCCTGTATGCGACACTGAATTGTTAAGGTATGGAGTGAGGAGCAGGGAGCAGTAGCTTCGAGCATTGCAGTAAAATGTCTCTGGCAACCTTATTAGAAATTCCAGTACCACAATCTATGACCAGCACTGCCGTATTGTGCCATTTAAGTGCCACATTCAATGAGTAGTTGGTGGTTTGGGATCGGAAAGTTCCTGTGGGAGTTACCAGTGACGTGTCTAGGGGATGGAGGTAGAAGGCTCAGAATGGATATGCTATAAAACACAGCTAGGACACATCTAAGAGTGCCGATAATCAAAAGCAAAAAATTAAGAAGTACCGGCCCATCTCAAACACTGATGGCAAAGAATCTCAAAGAGTGGGGCAGTGAGGCATTCCACTTCAAAGTAAGTAGATGTTCATGTCAATGTAAATGATTCTGGAGGTTGTTTCCCTTTTCAAAGTTAATAGATGTTCATTACACTGGAGTAGCTTGTGGGGGGACCCATTAAGTTTATACTGACACCATCAGTCCCAGGGTGTATCTGGGATTTACAGGAATTAAGGTCTTAGCCCCCCTTTGATTCTCATGTGCTGCCTTACACGCTTATAAAATCAAAAAGCATGGGGTTCCTTTGAACTTTTGTGCAAGTATATGTAATGGTGTAACCTTGGTGTAATCAAGGGCTAAGTTGCATATGATGGACAAAAAGGTTGAAGTGTTACCACTATTAAGTTGTATATAATCAAGAAAAAGATCAGGAGCTGGGTGCAGTAAATCAGGGAGTTAATTAAGTGAAGCTCCTACTGCTTTTCCAATGCCATTGCATCATTCCTGGCAGGTCTTGGATCCCAGAATGCCACTTCCACCTCTCTGTGAAGCAACGCTTACTCACATGCACCAGCACCTGGCACCGACACTTGAGGTTTATAGTGCGCTTGCTACCCATTGCCCTTCACATCTTTCTTGAGCTTCGTTAAACTTTCTCCTTTCATTTTATACATGACTGTAAATGCCAAAGGTGATCTTGTCTCTTTTTTCCAGTCCAGGACACAACCTCTTCTTCAGTTGTTTGTGCAAACTATTGGTTAGTGCTGCTGTTTGGCCTGTAAATCACTTCTCCTCCATCCTTCCTTTGCATAAAACATGCTAACAGTGTATTCATTTGCACCATATCCATCTTCTTTCCTTCACTGCCTTTACTGCCCATGTCTTTGCTAAATACATCATCGCTGGTCTTAAAACTATCTTAAACACCTTACCTTTAACATTCACCTTAATTCTTAAATCACACAATACTCCTGATACTTTCTTCTAGTTGTTCCATCCACACTGCACTCTATGGGTGATCTTTGCATCTAATTACCCATCGTAGGCTACTGATGGTCCTAGATATTTACAATTATCCACTAACTAACTTCTGAATTATGATCATTGTTAAATCTCATATATTCTGTCTTATTTCTATTTATCTTCAACCCTCTATTTTCCAAATCCCTCCTCCAGTCTTCCATCTTCCTATCCACGTCATTTTCTGGTGCTACTCAACACAATATCATCAACATAAAGCCTACACGACTTTCTCATGCTCTGTTTAATACGAGGGGGTGTCAAGCTAAAGTTAGAAAATGGAATTTATTAGAAAATGGAACAAACCTTGACAAAACTGATAATGTTATTTCTCATTGTAGTCTCCACCCTTCTCATGCACTTGTGCCACCTGCCTGGAAGGACCTGGATTCAAGCCAAATAAAAGGTTTTGTCTCATCCTCACAACCACTCGGGCACTGCTTTCTTCACATTGTCATCTGTCTTGAATCACGGATCACCCAGATGCTTTTTTTAGAGGTCCAAAATAGTGGAAATCACATGGTGCCAAATCTGGTGAATAAGGAGGATGTGGAAATACTTCAAACTTCAGTTTCTCCAGACAAGTCTTGGTGTTCTTAGCAGTGTGTGTATCATTGTTTTGCAGCAAAAGGACTCCTTGAGACAGCAGTCCCCGCCACTTAGATCAAACAACAGACATTGGTCTACAGCAAATCACAGTAACTTGTACTAGTGATTGTAGTACCCCTCAGCATGTAGTGTTCAACAGTAACTCGGGTGCACAAGTGGTGGTGAGGACAAGACAAAACCTTTTATTCTGCTGGAATCCTGGCACTTCCAGGCAGGTGGCGCAAGTGCGTTGAGAAGGATGGAGACTACATTGAGAAATTACATTTTCAATTTTGTTAAGGTTGGTTCCATTTTCTAATAAATCCCATTTTCTAACTTTAGCTTGACTCCCCCTCGTATTTGTTCTCTGTTGCTTATGGTACTTACACCCTTCTAATCATTCTTGTAGGTATTATAACTTGCTTTGTAAGTCACCTTGGATGAAGGTGTCTGCCAAGTCTTCTACATCTATATACTGTATATAAAAGCCAAATACCACTGACTCACTCATCATGAAATCTCACGAACCATGAGGACTTGGGACTTGAAATTTGGAATGTAGGTTACCCATGGTCCATAGGTGCTCGCGAAGAAACAGTTTTAAAAATTTCATGGTCCAAGCGCAAAATTTCTTATAGTTTTTTAGACCTGTTTGTATGTCTGTCCGCTTTTCACGAGAGAACTACTCAACGGATTTAGATCTGTTTTTTTTTCTATAATTTGCTTGAACATTCCGTTGATTTTGCGACTTTCTCATTGTGCTAAGTATCATAGTTCGCTTGTGGTACCGATTTATTAGCACAAATCCAAGAGAGACTCATCGGGGTGTGGGGCCCTCCTCACTCACGCGTCTGCCTCGGGGCGTAACCTTAACTCCGCTTAGTTAGCGAACGGATTTTTTTTTTATTTATTTTTTTTTTATTTAAGCAAATTTTTCTATAATTTGCTTGAATATTCCGGTTGATTTTGTGACTTCTCTCATTGCACTAAGAATCATAGTTCACTTGCAGGAGCAATATGTTC
>JANRMT010062789.1:20012126-20034208 GCA_026402145.1 Polypterus bichir lapradei
CTAAGTAACATAGTGCGTTTGTGGTACCGATTTATTTGCGCAAATCCGAGAGAGAGTTTCACTCACACACCAGCCTCAGGGTGTATCTTAAATCCACTTAGCTAGCTAACAAGAGAACTACTTAACGGATTAAAATCAGGCTTTTTTCTAGAATTTGCTTGAACATTTTGCGACTTCTCTCATTGCACAAAGAATCATAGTTTTCTTGCAGGAGAGATATATTCGTGTTAATCCAAGACAGAGACTGCGGGCCAAGTGGAGGAGGAAGCGTGACGTCAGGAGTAGGGAGCTGGGCAGGACCCTCCTTACTGTCCTGTTTTACTTCTACATGGGCGAAGCCACGAGGAACGGCTAGTTAATAATAATAATAATTTTTCACAGATGGAATAAGTGACCATATAGTGTGACAGACAGTGTGATATGGCAAAATACCCGTAAATACAACTCACATGCAAATGTTACAGAAACAGAAATTCAAACCCAGGTCTCTGGTTCTGTGGGCATCCAAAGCTCAACTTTATGTAATTTTGGAGAAATGAGGTAATTAAGCAAGGCCCTTAACCTGAAAATTGCTCCATGGGTGCTGTACAATGGCTGATACTGAGCTATGACCCCCAAAGGTCATTCAAAAAGACAATATCTCCACAAGGATTAACAAAACATAGCAAATCCAAATCAAAAATATGATTGATGAGATTTATAGGACTAAATGGCCTGTTTTCAAAAAAACTTTCCTTAATTTTTTTGTAGTTTTTTTTTCTACAATGGTAATTTTTAAGCTCTAATTATCCTAACATCATGTCTTATGAAACATAAATCCCAGATTAAATGATATCAGATTTTAAAAGGTAAAATCATGCAGAGATGCTTGTTCTCTTTGGATCAGAATGCTGGGATTGGAAAGACTCTGAACACACAAGCAGGCGAGCAGTGGGAATGTTAACAGCGAGCAGTTCAGAGGAGGTTTTGGAAAAGCTAGCAGGCCAGTCTGTGAGTGTCTCCGCTGTTGCACCGCAGGGTCATTGACGCTAGCAAATGTGAACACATTTGGCATTTGGCTTTATGGCTCTGGTGGTGAGCAGCAGGGCTGTGAAGATGAATCTAAAGCACACAGCAAGCCCATGCAGTGATGCCGGCTGTGGTGTTGAACGGTTTGGTGCATCTTAGGGCGTTTAACTGTTGGACTCCCTGAGTGTTACGTTTCATTGATGTAAGTCTCAAAGCCTCCAAGATAGGTCATTATGGATCTCTTTGCAGTCTTTGTGGGTTACACCATCACATGGCCCTTTACAAAATAAACACAAGTACAGTACGTTTCTAAATACATTAATTATCTAACATACTTGTCTAGTTTGGGATTACGGTGAACTGGTGTCTGTTATGAACCATTAGACACCAAGTGGCAACTAACTGTGGACAGGACGTCAGTCCATCCCAGAGCTGGGCCTTTTAACTTAAGGCAGAGCTCTGAGAGGAATAGGATGCTAGAAATGTTCTTTTCAAAATTGATCTGATCATCTAATAGTCTAATGGGAGAGATAAAGCAAAATACCTTAAGTACAACCCAGCCACAGGGGATGCACAAACCAGTGTGTTTCTTTGTGCCGATCCCAAGCCAGATAAATGAAGAGGGTTACGTCAGGAAAGGCATCCGGTGTAAAATATTGCTAGATTAATATGCAGACAACAATACAAATTTCCATACCGGATCGGTCGAGTCCCGGGTTAACAACGACCACCACCAGTACTATTAGCCAACAGGGTGCTGGCAGGAAATTGGGCTACTGTTGGTCGAAGAAGGAGAAGAGGAGGGGGGAGACGTAAGGCCAGGTGGATCGGAGGTGGATTCAAATTGTTCTATCATGGTGTGGATAGGAGGAGAAATGGAGTAGGGGTTATTCTGAAGGAGCAGTATGTCAAGAGTGTTTTGGAGGTGAAAAGAGTGTCAGACAGAGTAATGATTATGAAGCTGGAAATTGGAGGTGTGATGATGAATGTTGTTAGTGCATATGCACCGCAAGTTGGGTGTGCAATGGGTGAGAAAGAAGATTTTTGGAGTGAGTTGGATGAAATGATGAACAGTGTACCCAAGGGACAGAAAGTGGTGATTGGAGCAGATTTCAATGGACACGTTGGTGAAGGGAACAGTGGAGATGAGGAGGTGATGGGTAGATATGGTGTCAAGGAGAGGAATGAGGAAGGTCAGATGGTAGTAGATTTTGCGAAAAGGATGGACATGGCTGTGGTGAATATGTATTTTAAGAAGAGGTAGGAATATAGGGTGATATACAAGAGTGGAGGAAGATGCACACAGGTAGATTATATCCTATGCAGAAGAGTCAGTCTGAAGGAGATTGAAGACTGCAAAGTGGTGGCAGGGGAAAGTGTAGTTAGAAAAGAGGAAGGCCTAAGAGAAGGTTTATGGATGTGGTGAGAGAGGACATGCAGGTGATGGGTGTAACAGAACAAGATGGAGAGGACAGGAAGATATGGAAGAAGATGATCCGCTGTGGCGAACCCTAATGGAAGCACAACTCACATGCAAATGTTACAGAAATAGAAACTCAAACCCAGGTCTCAGGTGCTGTGAGGCTACACTGCTAGCTGTTGCGTCTGTATGAAATAGAACTCTCAATACAAGATGAAGTTAGCAGCTGAAAATCATTTTTGTAATTTACTTACACCCGATTAAAATAAAAAAAACAGGTCCACGCTCACACAAAAGCATTTTTGTGCTAACAAAATAATCACTTAGATTCCATTAAATTTCAATGTGCCTCTTCTGAAGTTCCTCTGCTCTGGCCTTAAATAGCCAGATGGAGGGCCCTGAAGTGGTGATGCTATGGTGGCCCCACCTCCCGAGGCTTCACCCTCAAAATACACTTACAAAGATCATAAAACTAAATAGAGCACTATTAGCATAGAAAACAAAATTACAATAAACACGTGAAAATAAACCAAGAAGACATAAAAATCAAGTAGCGAACACACTGTTATATGGCTAACACATAACAGAAACTCATTAAGGGCAGATTTCACATAACTGTTCAAAACAGTCCTTCAAGCAAAGAAATACAAACATATAAAATGACCAAGTAGTGTGTTAGAGAGTAGGACTTTAGGGACCTTCAAATCTCGACCCGATTTTATTTTGGACAATCGAGATGAATAGGATGGATGAATTTGTTGGACTGAATGGCCTACTCTCATCACAATTGTTGGCATGGATTTGGAAACTTGGACAGTGCAACAACACCTTCGTGCCACCTTTCTGTAGAGCGTGAATTAGCTATTAAATGTTTTCATCTGAATGTTTACTTTTTCTGTCTAAGATTCTGAATGAAATCTCACCATTCTTGGACTTGTTCTGTCTTTCCAGGATTAAATTTTAGAACAGTGAGATCTTTTGTGACCTGTCTGTATCTGTATCTGTATATACAGTAGAAATACATAGATAGATGTGAAAGGCACTATATAATAGATAGATAGATAGATAGATAGGTGTGAAAGGCACTATATAATAGATAGATAGATAGATAGGTGTGAAAGGCACTATATAATAGATAGATAGATAGATAGATAGATAGATAGATAGATAGATAGATAGATAGATAGATAGATATTTGCAGAGATCTGAATATTGTAAAACAAGAAAGTGTGAAAACGTATAAAGGTTGAATACTTTATATAACCACTGTATGTGTAGATAATGAACAATTTCAGTAAAAAAATAACAGATAACATAAAACGTGATGTGCTGCACTAACACTAAAAACATCAAGTTTATGATCGAGATATAACATTTGATTTTGTTTTCATATAAAAGATTTAAAACCAGCATACTAGTCTTCATGGGGATGATGCTGAAAAATAAAACCTGCTTGTTTCTGCTTGTGTTTCTCCTAATAGGTCAGACTCTAAACTTCTCAATCCCCCCTTTCTATATGTGCTCTTAGTGGTGGTCCCCAAGTCTGGTGACTCCTCAGGTACCTGTGAGCACACAGCAGCTGCACCTGACACTAAGAGTCTCACTTCAAAGCCAGCAGGCTGTTAAGGAGAAGGTGGCGATATGTCTGTGCTAAGGGACAGCAGGGTGGGATTTAAACAAATAACAAACAGCATGATGGTGACTGTTTTCCATGATAATAGCTAGTTTCGTCAGGTAAAAGAGTGCATCAACATCATGGTCATTCCTGGAGATTAAAGAAATGGTCATGTCTGGATTTCACCGGCATACAGCTACACACTTTCAGTCCATTGAGGTGTCCCCCCGTGTGTGTGGGCCGTGCTCTTTGACACACGCGTCAGGGTTGATCCCTGTTAGTTGTCTGCTCACTAGGAGACTTTGCAGTTCCAGTACGCAGAGATTTGAGAGGCGTTGGAAATTCTGATTTCTGCCCTTTACAGGCGTGGTGGCACAGTAGTGGTGTTGCTGCCTCACAGTAAGGAGACCAGGGTTGACGTCCTGGGTCCTCCCTGCGTGGAGTTTGCATGTTCTCCCAGTGTCTGCTTGGATTTCCTCTGGGTGCTCCCGTTTCCTCCCACAGTCCAAAGACATGCAGGTTAGTTGAACTGGTGATGCTAAATTGGCCCTAGTGTGTGGTTGGGGTTGATGTGTGTGTCTGTGTGTGGGTTTACCCTGCAATGGATTAGCACCCTGCCCAGGGTCTGTTTCTGCCTTGCACCCTATCCTAGCTGTGATAGGCTCCAGCAGACTCCCACAACCCTGTTTAGGACAAAGCAAGTTAGAAAATTACATGAATGACTGACTGACTGACTGCCCTTTACGGAAGGACTTCCTAAATCGGTGTATGTTGACACCTGTCAGCCCGTCTCCCCCAACGAGACTGGCAGTCGCTCTGAGCTGACGAGGACGATGCTCTGCTGACTTGAGGTTTTGTGGCTTTTCTTACCTGCTTCGTCAGAACTGCGCTCCCCTTCTTGTTTATCACACAGCCAACAGGATGTCCCAGCTGCATGCAAAAACCACACACTAGGAGCACGACTCTTTACGGCGTGCAAGCGAGCAAGACTGTCAGCGTACTGTACCCACAGAGCTTCACACTTGACTGCATACTTGATAAGATGCTCTTAAGACAAAAGAAAAGAAAAGAAAAGAAAAGAAAAGAAAACATGCAGCCCCCCCCAACAAAAAAAAACAAACCATGCAAATATAGATAGACGTCTGAGAGGCGAACCCCATGAGGTCTGAGAAAATCACATGAATCCATCACGATGAATCTAAAACATGGCTCAAGTGTCTGAGGGATAAACCCCCAGAGTCATGGAGTGCTGAAGGAGAATCTAACACACCCCCCGAAATGAACCGCACAAAGTCTGAGACTGTGGCAGGTTAAATATTTGAGGTGATGAACTCCATAAAGCCATGAAAGATAAATCAGTCAAAAGGATACATCTAATGCACCCCAAATGTCTGAGATGAACCTGAAAACATCAGTTAAACCACATAATGTTTTAATGCTTTAATGGTGAACTCAAGAGGTGTCATATTTCAAGTTTTTCCCCTGGCTGGGGGTTCCTATTGTTGTTTCGTATATTTTTTTTTCCTTTTGTTCACGTTTGGGTTAATGTTTCTTTTATGTATTCTATGCTTTGTGTACTCTGCCTTGGTTATGTGCCATGTGGTTTGTGGGTGGTTCCCTTACGAGGTGGGGTTACCTGCCAATCATCACCAGGAACTGCCCTCTGCCCTATAAATCTGGAGGATCTCCCACAATTCCTGGTGGTTCATTGTGAATGCGCTCTGGACTGGGTGAGTTCTCGTCTTTCTCTGTGTGTTGTATCTTTTTGATTCTGGATTTTGCAACCTTCTGCTATGTTGTTTCGTCCATTCTCTAGATTTTTGGTTTGCTTTGGATTGCCTAACCCTAACCTTTGTTGCCTTTGTGCTCCACGGAACTTTATTCTTGTTATAGAACAATTTTGGATAATGAACACTTCATTTATTAAGATCCTGAAATTGCAAGGTTTCGATGGTTTTCCCTCTCTAGTGGGCACTTTTGGAAGTGCTTTTTGTAACTTTGTGTTTTGGGACGCCAAGTTGACAATGACAGGAATACCTTGGTCAGAAATAAAGAGATTAGAAAGGTTTTGAACAGGAGAGCAACACTAGCAGTCAAGATCATAGTGAGGAAACTGGCGATACATGGACATGTCTATAGGGTGAAGGATGACAGATCGATAAACCAAAGGAAAAAATCAAGAGTGCGCTCCCCTTGGCTTTCTCGTATACTGAGATAGAGGAAAAGGTCACCAGAACCACTTCCAGTTGTGCAATATTTCTCCAATATCACATGTTTTTGTTTCTCATCATAAGTGCTAGGGTGTTGTACCGTGTTAGCCATTAAGAATGTAGTAAGAAATCAAACAAAATGACACCTTTTATTTGCTAACTAGAAAGATTACAATATGCAAGCTTTCGAGGAAACTCAGTCTCTTGCCTGAAGTAGGGGCCTGAGTTGCCTCGAAAGCTTACATATTGTAATGTTTATAGTTAGCCAATTAGAGGTGTCATTTTGCTTGACTTCTCACTACATTTCTTATCATAATTAATTGATAATATCAATACACAATCATTTATCTCTGTTTATAATCAAACTTTATATTAAAATGATATTTTCACACTTAGGGAGGTCGAAAATGAGTGTGGAATTTTTTCATGATTAAATATAGATTACGTGCAAAGTAAAAAGAGTTATAGTCACCTAAAACATACACTCACCTAAAGGATTATTAGGAACACCATACTAATACGGTGTTTGACCCCCTTTCGCCTTCAGAACTGCCTTAATTCTACGTGGCATTGATTCAACAAGGTGCTGAAAGCATTCTTTAGAAATGTTGGCCCATATTGATAGGATAGCATCTTGCAGTTGATGGAGATTTGTGGGATGCACATCTAGGGCACGAAACTCCCGTTCCACCACATCCCAAAGATGCTCTATTGGGTTGAGATCTGGTGACTGTGGGGGCCATTTTAGTACACTGAACTCATTGTCATGTTCAAGAAACTAATTTGAAATGATTCGAGCTTTGTGACATGGTGCATTATCCTGCTGGAAGTAGCCATCAGAGGATGGGTACATGGTGGTCATGAAAGGATGGACATGGTCAGAAACAATGCTCAGGTAGCCCGTGGCATTTAAACGATGCCCAGTTGGCACTAAAGGGCCTAAAGAATGCCAAGAAAACATCCCCCACACCATTACACCACCACCACCAGCCTGCACAGTGGTAACAAGGCATGATGGATCCATGTTATCATTCTGTTTACGCCAAATTCTGACTCTACCATTTGAATGTCTCAACAGAAATCGAGACTCATCAGACCAGGCAACATTTTTCCAGTCTTCAACTGTCCAATTTTGGTGAGCTCGTGCAAATTGTAGCCTCTTTTTCCTATTTGTAGTGGAGATGAGTGGTACCCGGTGGGGTGTTCTGCTGTTGTAGCCCATCCGCCTCAAGGTTGTGCGTGTTGTGGCTTCACAAATGCTTTGCTGCATACCTCGGTTGTAACGAGTGGTTATCTCAGTCAAAGTTGCTCTTCTATCAGCTTGAATCAGTCGGTCCATTCTCCTCTGACCTCTAGCATCAACAAGGCATTTTCGCCCACAGGACTGCCGTATACTGGATGTTTTTCCCTTTTCATACCATTCTTTGTAAACCCTAGAAATGGTTGTGCGTGAAAATCCCAGTAACTGAGCAGATTGTGAAATACTCAGACCGGCCCGTCTGGCACCAACAACCATGCCACGCTCAAAATTGCTTAAATCACCTTTCTTTCCCATTCTGACATTCAGTTTGGAGTTCAGGAGATTGTCTTGACCAGGACCACACCCCTAAATGCATCGAAGCAACTGCCATGTGATTGGTTGATTAGATAATTGCATTAATGAGAAATTGAACAGGTGTTCCTAATAATCCTTTAGGTGAGTGTAGAAAAAGTGTTAGTATTATAAAGAATGGTGGATGAAAAAACCGAACAATCTCTGACCAGCTGGCTCGAGCTATTATACAGGCGGGTGCTTTTGCTATCGTGGAACCTCGTTGTGGTGGCGGGGTCAGCAGCCCCAACTGTGCATTAGTAAGGAAGCTGTGAGCCAGTGGGTACAGACGTGCGTGAAAGAGATCAGGGAGATGTATTCTCTGCAACAGAGAAATGGAATAGTGGAGGCGTATGTGTCTACCAGTTCTTTTAAGGAAATGCTGGACATTTTCGCACAGAAGTTTCCTGGTGTAAACCTACCAGCAAAGAGCAGTATTCATGAGTTGGTGAAGAAGTGGTGTAAGACTGGGTCAGTTGCAAACTGGAAAAAAAATCGGGCCCTGTTGCTCTTTTTGTGTACGGGATAAGAAACGTATGTTGACATTGGAGTCAGACATGGTTCGGTTTTTCGTGCGCCACCCTGTATAATACTAGCTGTGTAAGCTAGTGGGTCCTAGAAACTATTGAAATTGTCAGAAAAAAAAATGAAATGTCGATATGTCAGGTAATCGAAAGTTTCTTCGGAGGTTTCGTTTTGCCGACGTGCTCACCTTGCTTGTGTATTAGCGGCGGGAGGAAAAGTAAAAGGGATACCATTTGCTGATGTGCTCTCCTCGCTCATGTATTAGCCGCTAAACGAGTGATTACTTCTTCAGAGGTTTCGATTTGCCAATGTTCTCGCCTCGCTTGCATATCCTCGGAGGTGGAGCCCTTACCCCAACTCCACCTCTCACTTCCGGGCTGGACAGACAGACACACACATTTCCTCGTGTAGATGTTTATATATAAGATTTGTTGCAATAAATTGCTATAGGTAAAATGGCATTTAGCTATCTTTAATTATGATAATGATGGCGGAAATAAAAAAAAATCATAAAATGAAATGTATTACGAGGAACACGATGGGAACGTAGCAGCTCATTGTTCCCATTACATCTTTATATTTATATGGCATGTTCAATGTTTACACGTTGTTGCTAAACTGATGATGTATAAGTTTAAATAAAATTAATAATAATTATTGAAAAAATATGTATTATATTGAATACAGTTTTTAATATCGTGTACACATTTATATTTCCATGGTACAAAAAATTCAGTTGGTTGCTACTACTTCCGGTTGAGTAATTTTTCTCAAATTTCATATCTGTTTGCTTCTTTTCATTATAAATGTCAGTACAAAATTTGAATCGGCTATCTGTAATTATAACCACAATTTACTTGAAAATGTGCGAAAGTTTTCAGTTAAAGTACCACTTCTGGTTCTCGGAAGTGGCCCAAAAGTTGATAGGATTCCTTATTTTTGATATAAAGCAGGTGTATCAAATCTCATTGACCAAGCATTTTCGAGTTATTGTGTTTAAACACAGATAGACAGACAGACAGAATTTCAGAAATGGCATTTTAAGACTCAGAAAGGTCTGAAACGTCAAGATTCATCAAAATCTCGAGTTCGATTGCTTTCATGATTCCTATACTTTCTCCATACTATGTATACGAGAAAGTAAAAAGAAAAGAGAAAGCCAGAAAATGAGATGCTTGGATGCCAGGAATTGACTGCAATGGATTTACAGAGTACAGTCCACTTGGCTCAAGAGAGGAAAGGACCTTGGTCAAGACAGAAGGCTCCAACCACTGGCCATGACAGTGCATAGGACTGTCGGGTGCAGAGAAGAAGAAGAATGGTGAGAAAGTCATAGATTCTAGAAGATGAATCTAGCACATGCTAAATGCTAACCCCATAAACCTTTGAGGGGTGAACCCCATAATCATCTGGAGTTTAACACGTCCAAAGTGTCTTAACTTAAACCAGAAGCCACTGACTTCTTCTTCTTGAGTCCTTAAACCAAGATTTTGTATGGCAAGCACATGCTATAGCTCTGTCTGTGGCCATACTGAGGTCCTACCATTGTACATTTTTCATCCAGGTGTGGGTAGAATGGGAGATGTTCCATAGTCTGTCTTTCCCTGCAATTGCATAAATTGCTGTCATTATAGTACCTCCAATTGGTCATGTTGGCTTTGGATCTGCCAGTCCTAGTGCACATTGGCGGTAAAGGTTTTTTCATTTTGTCCAGTCCAAGTCACCGCCAGTGAAAAGATGCTTTCTGACACCTTAGAAGATAGTTCAGGACTAAGAGGTGTACCCTCATAATCTCTTAATGTCAAAAAAGGTCAACCCAGTTTACTCAAAATAAGTGAGATAAACTCCAAAATGCTTGAGTGTCTGAAAGGTGAACACCACAAATTCTTACGGTTAAATACATCCAAAATGCATGAGCTGAACTCCTCATTCTGATAAATCTTTCAAAACCCAAGGTTGAAAGATGAACCTCCATAAGATCATAGAGGCTAGAAATTGAACCAAACACACCCCAAAGGTCTAAGATGAGCCCTGCAAAGTCTAAACGTTTGGTTAGTGAATCACAGAAGGTTTGAATATTTGAGGGTGAACCCCATAAAGTAATAGAATATAACATACCTGAAATTTCAGCTGAGAACCACACCATCAACAATGAGAAATTGCTACACCACAGTAAGAGGTGAACACCAAAAACTGTTACAGTCTAGAAGATAAATTTCACAAAAATTCAGATGTGGAAGATTAACCCACATAACATTTCACAGCACACCCCAAATATAGCAGGTGGACTCCATAAAGTGTGTGAGTCAGGCCGGTGCTAGGTGATCTAGCCACATCTTAAAATAAAGCAACGGAATCTCATGTATCTCAAATGACCCTGGAAACTCTGAAGATCTGAAAGGTGTACCACATTGTCTCAGAGGTTAAGAGGCGAGTCTCATAATTTTTCCTAAATTAAAAATGCTAAAACAGGAAACTCACAAATTCAATGCATCTCACACATACCACAGCTGTCAAAGAAGTGAATCCCTTGGGTTCCAAGTGTTGGAGGTGAACACAGAAAATCCAGGAGATGCATCTCACACAGGTAAACTCCAACTTCATCTGGTGAAGTCCATAAAGGTGTTGAATCTCACGAGGATACTGATCTCACATGGGACAATTTTCTGTGGTGTTGACTCTGACCTACCTCAGATTGCTTGGCTGAACACCAAAATGGTGGAAAGCATTGTTATGTCTTTAGAAGAAAAGGCAGAAATATTCTTAAATAATTTCTAAGTCTAACCCAGTGAAAGTCTGCAACCCAAAATCAACCCTGTGTTTTACTAAAGCCCCAATCAGGAAACCAAAAAGTGTGGCTGAGAAAGCAAAACTGAGAAGTCCTAATTTTGGAAAGTGAGAACAAACATAAATCAAAGCACGGCACACGTGAAGTATTTTTATCCAATATTCAATAATCAGGAAGTGCATGGCCCCGGACCTTTATACCCTCTAATGAGTGACATTGTGGGTTGTAACACCACGAGACAAGAAACAAAAAAAACAAAGAACTGGACCACCTCCACGGTGAAACCCCATTTGATTGAAAGAAAAGGAAAACATTCAATAGAGTCTAGCTGCTCCATTGAGTTCTGTTGTGGAGCGATGACGTTTAGCTTCCTTTGCATTATAAGTCAGTGATGTTACTCAATACGCCCAGTCATTTGCATCTTTCTCGACACACCAATTTTGAAGGTCTACCTCACGATTCATTCTCACAAAACATCCTTAAACCTGTGGTTAAGGTTAGGGCTGTGGGAGGAGTTATCTGACTCAACTGTTGAGTAGGCGTGTCTTTCAGTGGAGGTGTAATGTGGCATGACTGACTCATTTATGCCATGTGACATAAACTTGCTATCCAATTTGCTGTTCAGCAGAGTTGCGGAGATCTGCATTCTAGATCCTTCTCAAAAAATGAGTAGCAAAAATAAAAACGCAAAGTTTTGCCTGTTTGGCACGTGATATCAGGCTTGTGTAGTAATGAGAACAGGAGGTCCATGTCCTAATAATAATAATAATCTCGTCTGGTGGTTGGCCAGTTTGTAGAGTGTTGGTTCTGGAAGAAGCAGGACTTCAGGGGAAAAAATGGAAGTAACTTCAGTTAACTTTTAAGTGCTCTTCAGAACTATGCAAGAAAGAGGAGAAAGCATTGACAGCTGCGCCCACTCCAATTAACCAATGAACTTATTGGAACCCTGAAGGTGTTTCCTACGCACTTCTGACTGGAAGGGTCTTGACCTCTTGTTGTCCTGTATAGCTCCATGGCTACCAACCACAAGCTAAGGCCAAATTTCCAGCAATTGTAAAATAAAATGTGTGTGGAGACTGTGAGTATTTGACAATCTCCTCATTTGTTGGTATAAAGTTCTCTGTCACTGGAGTTCTTGCACTCCGTATCATGGAGGATGTATAGTACGCGTATGTTGATGAGCCATAGCATTAACAAGCTTCTCAATGGTTCTACACTCAGACTTACCTCTCGTCATTCTTTGTCACTGAAGCTCCTTGTGTTTGGTTTGACGCTCAGTAGATGTCGCTGATGGAGCTCTTTGGTGCACCATGACAGTGTTTAGCATTGTATTTTGTGATCATACTTTGGTGTGAGGACAGGAGCACAGGTCAGTTTGCATGCGGCCACTTGTCAGTCTCTGCTGCACATGCACTCTTTCCCAAACTTGACGCTCATCATATGGCACAGCCTTTGTTGCTTTTCTTCCAACGAGTGGCTTCAGCAATTCGGCTCACACTCAGATGATGCCGTTGCTTTTCTTTTTTTTTTCTTTCTGCCATGACACCCTCTGAAGTAGTTTGCAGTTGCCACTACCCACATTACCAGTGCATATTGTGGTGGCCACGACCCAGTACATGAAACAAAATAGCGCTGCAGTGATGTCATTAAAACAATGGTAAATTAATTCAAGTACCAGAAAACACTTGCAAATATAAAAAATAAAAAAACAACAACAGATTACGCATACATCAAAACCCTAAAGTCGTGATAATAACAAGACAAGAGTCATTTCGTTGAAGATAAACATTGGTCAAAAAGATTTTATGAGGTCTTTCTTTTTTTTTTTTGGCCCCAAGCACGCGGCCATCTTTTATAACTTTATTGGACTGATGTCACATGAACACCATGAAGATCTTTTGGATTTCTTGTCTCTATCTTTCATCTTGCAGAAGTCTTTTCTTTTAATCATCCAATAATCTTTGAACTCTCCATATTGAGGTCACTGGGTCATCCAGCACAAAAAAGGACCTCTTATGTTAAGATGGTGAACTGCTGGTGGCCAGTGATGTAGAAATGTCTGTTTTTTCAGTCTATTACTCATCTAGCTTCTCCTTTACCGATTTTTGACCTGGGTATGAGCCATTGATCTCTCTCTCTCTCTCTCTCTTATTTTGTATGTTCTTCACAGTTTTGTGGCAGGGGTCATCTTCTTTTTTTTATTCAGTTATGTAAAAGCTATTACAAGTTCTCATTTCATTTTATGACTAAATCAATTAACAAAATTTAGGAGATGAGTCTAACAGTTTTTTTTTGGTAGCGCACCCCAACTGTCTGAAATGAATCCCATGATGTATGAGTGCTTGGAAAGTGAAATGAAGAATCTAAGTGGTGCATTTCATATAACTTGAACATCTGTGGGGTAAACACCATAAAGCCTTAGATTTTAAGGGATGAGCTTAATAAATCCCAAGTGTCTGAGGTGGTCCCACCAATTCGGAGATTTGGAAGATTAATTTCCTTCAACTTAAGTGTCTGAGGAGTGAAATCAAGAAGATGATTCTCACACACTGCAAGTGCCTTGAGTGAACCCAACAGGTAAGAAAGTCTTAGTGGCGAGTCCCAAAGACCTGAAATGGCCAAGGGGTGAAGTCCATTAAATACTTAGAAACATCTCAGCTCTCTGAGGTGAACACCATAAATTCTAAAAATCTGGATCGAGACTCGGATGTCCCCACAAATTCTGAGAATGTGGATGGAGGTTCTTCTTAGGTTCTCCAACTAAGTTGAAACTCAGAAATTCTGAGAGTATAAATGATGATTCTGATGGGCCCTTACTATCTATGGTGAACCCTAAACATTCTGAGAATATGGGTGGTGACGCCGACATACCACAACTTTCTGAGGTGCTGTCACAAATTCTGTGAGAAGATTAATCTTTTTCAACATAAGTGTCTTAGGGTTGATGTCTAGAAGACGATTCTCAAACAATACAAGTGCTTTGGGTGAACCTAAAATGTCAGAAAGTCTTGGAGATGAACCCTGAATGATTTAAATATCCTAGGGTTGAAACAGTGCCGTCTTAACGCATGGGCCTGCTGGGCAGTTGCCCGGGTGCCCCATGAACATAGGGGCCCCATGTTAATCTATGTATGTTGTGACTTGCTGAGTGGTTGTGTAGGTAGGGCCCCCAGTGCACTGCTTTGCCTGGGGGTCTATAATGCTGTTAAGATGGCCCTGGGTTGAAACCCATTAAATACTCGCCAAATTCTGAGAATATTGATGGTGACACCAATGCACCAAACGGGTCTGAGATGAACCTATACATTTTGAGAATGTGAATGGTGACTCTGATGTCCCTCAACTGTCTGACTCACAGATTTTAGGAATATGGATGGTGGAGCTGATGGGCTACAGCAATCTGAGGCTAGCCCTACGAATATGGATGATGACTCTGATGTACCCCAGCATAATAATCTGAAATTGATAAATTCTGAGAATAAGGATGTTTATCCTCTCTAATGAACTGCAACTATCTGAGGTGAATCCTACAAATTCTGAGAATGTGGATGGTGACTCTGATGTACCTCATTGGTCTAGGGCGATCCCACAAACTCTGAATGTAAGTCTCTGAGGGATGAAGTGTACTGTAGAAGGTTGTTCTCGCACACTGCAAGTGCTTTGGGTAAACCCCAAAAGTTAGAAAATCTTGGAGATGAACCTACCCAAATGGCCCTAATTTTAAAGTTTATTAAATATAAGAAATGTCCCCTCTATCCAAGGAGAACCCTACAAATGCATTGAGTATGGTCTGTTGGTGACCAACAATCTCAGGTGAACCCTTCAGATTCTGAGAATATAAATGGTTGGTGACTCTGATGGAGTCAAACTACTTGAGGTGAACCTTACAAACCCTGAATATACAGATAGTGACTTTGTTGTACCTCAATGGTATAGGATCAAATTTACGAATTCTGAGAATATAGATGGATGGTTACACTAATGGACTTCAACTGTCTGAGGTGAAACCTAAAGATACTGAAAATATGGATGGTGTTTCCAATGTACCCCAATGGTCTGAAATGATCCCACAAACTCTGAATGCTTGAAGATTAATCTCTTTTGAGTTGTATATCCAACTCATTATAATAACTATTCATGGTGGCTCTAAAATCTGTACTAGCCCCTACTCTCGCTTCTGTTTCTTTTTCCGGTGTCATCTACTCAAAGCACCATGATGTTCCAACAATGATGGATGGATTAAAAGCCAGAAGTCTGTATGACCATCAACATCAAGTGACTCCATGAGAACCCTAACTACAAAGAGGACTATTTCATTTATGTTAGGTAGAATGCCCAGAGTGGACTGGCCGGTCCTGTGGCCTGGAACCCCTGCAGATTTTATTTTTTCTCTCCAGCCGTCTGGAGTTTTTTTTCTGTTTTTTCTGCCCACCCTGGCCATCGGACCTTACTCCTTTTCTATGTTAACTAATGTTGTCTTATTTTAAGCTCTTATTTTGTCTTTAATTTTCTTTTCTTCATTATGTAAAGCACTTTGAGCTACTTTTTGTATGAAAATGTGCTATATAAATAAATATTGGTGCACTTGTCTTGGGTGAACCCCAAATGGCACTTGTGTTGAAGCCTACAAAACACCATTGAAGGTGAATCCTACAAATACATAGAATATGAATTGTTGGTGGCTCAGATGGAGTTTAGCTACCTGAGGCCTACAAATTCGGAGAATATGGATGGTTGGCGACTCCAATGGAGTTCAACTACCTGAGGTGAACCCTACAAATTCTTTGAATTTGGATGGTAACTCAATGTACCCCAAAGATCTTGCAGCCTAGGAGACACATTTTGTATAAAAAAGATGGATTTGATAAATTGCAGATGTCCAAGGTGAGGCCTACAAAGATGGAGATTCTAGGAGGTGAACCCCTTTTTAGAATGCATGGGTGTTAACCTCATAAATACTGAGGCACATCACAAGTGTCTGAGGTGAGCACCAGAAATGTTTGAGAGTATGAACAGTATCTCTCTTGCACCACAAGGGTCTAATCTGAACCTCAGAAGTCACCTAACCAAAGTTCAAGAGTTGAAGCCCCAGGAAGCACAGGCAGGAGAAGGTTACTTTGACAATTTTTAAATGTCTGCAATGAACCCCACAAAGCTGGAAGATCTGAGTTGTGAAACCCACAAACACTTGGAGATCAGGGGCCTGGGAGCCTGGTACCACCATTGCCATCTAATAGGAGATGTAAGCTCTAAGAAATCTCTGTAGGGGATCCCCATAGAAGCTGAAGGCTAGAAGGTAAACCCGACCCAATCTGATACGAGAAGAGGCTTGCTCTGGGGGCCCAGGAGGTGATGTGCATCATGCAGAAGAGCACTGCAGAGTCTGTGGTGTGTAACGGCGGCCCGATCTAAGCAGCAAGTGCCCTTCACCCGTTAGTTGCACCAGCACTCTGCGGCTTTCAATCCACTTGGCTGATGGAATGTGGGTTGCACCAAATCCTACAACCACCTACTCATCCGAAAGCGTAAATAAAAAATGTGCAAAGAGAGTGAGAGAGAGAGGGAAAGACGTTAGCAAAAGCGTGAACATCTGCGCAAAGCCACTCTCTAAAGATTTAACAGCACTCAGCTGCTGGGCTCTCCCTTCAGACGCCCACACCGTAGCTCCAGTAGAGCAGGGCTTCCTGTTGACAAACCAAGGCTATGTCACTGCATAGCCTGCAGTCACCGAGTCAAGGTAACTGGGGGTGCGGTGAAACAGAGGGCAGCGGGCAGCTTGGGGAATGGACAAAGAGGCCATAAGTCATTGATCTCAACATCGGGGTGGGTAGTGTAGCTTAGTGACCGAGGTGTTGGACTGGAGAACCACAAGACTGCTGGTTTCATGGGACCGCTGACTCGTCTTTTGACCTTAAATGAGTCACTGAAGCTGCCAAGGCTGACGCTGCAAAAAAACAAACTACTGTGCTGTGCACTTCTGATTTCTAAGGTGCTTTGTAAGAAAGTCAATAAAGCAAACAAATATCAAAAAGAGCTGTGTGTATTTATGATACCAAGATAGGTGGATTAGCAGATAATTTGGAATCCGTTATATCATCACAGAAGGACTTGGACAGCACACAGGCTTGGGCAGATTTGTGGCAGATGAAATTTAATGTCAGTAAATGTAAAGAATTACACATAGGAAGTAAAAATGTGAGGTCTGGGGGGGTCGGAAAATAGAGAGTACACCTTATGAGAAGAATTTAGGAGTCATAGTGGACTCAACGCTATCGACTTCCCTACAGTGTTCAGAAGCCATTAAGAAGGCTAACAGCATGTCAGGTTATATAGCGTCTTGATGTGTGGTGTTCAAGTCACAGGAGGTTCTGCTCAGACTTTATAACACACTGGTGAGGCCTCATCTGGAGTCCTGTGTGCAGTTTGGGTCTCCAGGCTACAAAAAGGACATAGCAGCGCTAGAAAAGGTCCAGAGAAGAGCGACAGGGCTGATTCAGGGCTACAGGAGATGAGTTATGAGGAAAGATTAAAAGAGCTGAGCCTTTACAGTTTAAGCAAAAGAAGATTAAGAGGTGACATGATTGAAGTGTTTAAAATTATGAAGGGAATTAGTACAGTGGATTGAGACGGTGACCTTAAAATGAGTTCATCAAGAACACGGGGACACAGTTGGAAACTTGTTAAGGGTAAATTTCGCACAAACATTAGGAAGTTTTTCTTTACACAAAGAACCATAGACACTTGAGTTTTAGGGACACAGATTTTAGGGACTTTCAAAACTTCACTTGATGTTTTTTTTGGAAGAAATAAGTGGATAGGACTGGTGAGCTTTGTTGGTCTGGATGGCCCGTTCTCATCTCGATTGTTCTAATGTTCCCATTCCAAATGGATGAACTTGTTCTTGGTCCAGTGTTGCCTTTGGCTTTCCACCCAGTGCTATTGATGTATGCCAGAGCTCCCTGGATAGGTGGATTGGAAGATGAAAAAATGGATGGATGAGTGGGTGGGTGGGGGATCCATTTTCGAAACCGTTTCAATGATCTGCTAATTTTCGAGATATGCTTAATTTAATTCAGAGCCAATGTGTCTCCAAGCAGTATTGTGTTTCGGGCAGCGCCCAACAGCAGCCATACCAGTGGCACTTCGGAAGAGGTCATCCACCTGAAGCTAAGGATGTTCGGGCCCAGCTTGTACTTGGATGGGAGATCGGGGTGGGCAAAGTCGTTCCTGGGGGTTCCGCAGTGGGTGCAGGTTTTTTTTCCAACCCAGTTGCTTAATAAGTAGCATTTATTGCTCAAGTAACAATTCTGCTTTATTTTAGTTGTCTCGCTCATTAGGATTTTGAACCCTTATTGGTTCATTTAGTCTTAAACTGCTGTATTCTCGGTTTTTAATGGCTCCTTATTAGCAATAAGAGGTAAATGACAAAAGACGCCAGCATTTCTCAATTCAGTGTGTTACCATATACTCCTGTGTGTATTTATCATGCACTATTTGGTTTAATTAAATACTTTTAATGAAAGGGAAGAGAAAAAAAGTGAAGGACTGAGAATTACTCATCCATTTAGCCTTCAAATCATTTGGATGATATTCTTAGAAAGAAAAAAAATCTAGGATATGAGGATGACCTGGTATGATAGAGTTAAGGCACTAACAAGTTATGAAATTGAATTATCGCCAAGGATTGTTTTCTAATTAGGCAAATGGGTTGGAACAAAAACCAGCAGCCACCGGGGCCCTCCAGGACTGACTTGGCCTACCCCTGAAGTTGGGAAAGCTTGGGTTTCTGTTGGAAGAAGTACTGGTGATGCCAGCACGGAGTCACCCACCCTGTGGTCTGAATGTGGATCCCAATGCCCCAGTGCCGTGATGGGGACACCGTGCTGTAAAAATGGTGCCTTCTTTCCGATGAGACATAAAACCGAGGACCTGACTCTCTGTGGTCCTAGAAGATCCTTCGTAATGAGCAGGGTGTTACATAATGTCCAAGCTAAATTGTTCTCCATGGCCTGGTCATTCTGGCCCCCTAATCACCCCATGTCTCTAATTGGCTATCTCTCTACCCCTGTACCACCTAACAGCTGATGTGTGGTGCAAAAATGGCTGCCGACACATCATTCAAGTTGATGCTACACATTAGTGGTGGTTGAAGTGGCTCCCAACTCACTGAAGTGCTTTAAGCAGTTAAAAAAGTCTTTTATATATGTAAAGAATTATTACTATTATCAGAAGAGTTACCACAGGGATAGCTGGCTTGTGGTGGCCAAGCATTCATAGCGGCGTCGCTTTTTGATCCTTCGATGTTGGCTCTTCCTATCATTGTGAAGCAGAATTCACCAAGCGTTGGATTGTTCAACCACTAATAGGGAACGTGAGCTGGGTTTAGACCGTCGTGAGACAGGTTAGTTTTACCCTACTGATGATGGTATTGTCGCAATGGCAGTCCTGCTCAGTACAAGAGGAACCCCACATTCAGACATTTGGTGTATGTGGTTGGCTGAGGAACCAATGGTGCAAAGCTACCATCTGCGTGATTATGACTGAACGCCTCTAAGTCAGAATCCCTCCTAAATAAGACGGTACACTAGTGCCGCGGAGCTTTGGTGGGCTAGGGATAGCCTAAGGTTGCCCTTGCGGAGGGCCATTCGAGATGGGGCCGGGAAGCGGCCCGAATGAGTAGACACTCATCCGTTTCTTATTTCACACCGCACGTTCGTGGGGAACCCGGTGCTAAATCATTCATAGACGACCTGATTCTGGGTTGGGGTGTCGTACGTAGAAGAGCAGCTCCCTTGCTGCGATCTATTGAAAGTCAGCCCTTGAGCCAAGCTTTTGTCCCCCTTCCCCTTCCACTCACCCCCCCTTCCCCTCCCTCCTAACCCCGTGCCTGACCAGACACAACCACAACCAAAAGTTAAACCCTAACCCCAAACCTCCTTTCCCTTCTCCTTCTCTTAACCTCTCTTACATGACCAGAAGACAGCTGGGGACTTTTCACGCTTGTCTGGTCTCAACGAGATACATGACCAGATATCTGTTCGGCTCCAGCCCAGGGCTGTGAGGAGTCTGAAAGGTTGGGTGGGTGGGATTGGAGAGGCTGGCCTTAATAGTGAAAAAGACAGAGGGTCATCCAAAAATAAAAATAGAAAGGAGAGAGGGCAACGTGACGTTCGCCTGGCCAGTCGGCCAGGTGCTATGAGGTGGGTGGGAGGCTTAATAGTGAAAAGACAGAGGATCATGTAAAGAGAAGAGACAGGGGGTCATGTGGTGAAGAAGAGACAGAGGGTCATGTAGTGGGAAGAGACAGAGGGTCATGTAGGGTCATGGCCCTGAACAGGATGCCCGTCACACCCACACTCATTGACCAAAATCATCCAACCTTCATATCTTCGGGTGGAATCTGGTGGTGAATGATGACCAGCTGTACTTTAGCGACCATGTTGGAACGGTCTCTCAGTCTTGTAGCTTCACTCCATACAACATCTGCGAGATCAGACTATATCTAATGGAGTGTGCAGCACAACTCCTGGTCCAGGCTGTGGTCTTACACGTCTGGACTGCTGCAGCTCTAAGCTGGGAGGAGTACTGGCACGTGTTACCAAGCTGCTGCAGATGATTCAGACTGCACTGGCATGTCTGGTTTTCAGCCACCTGAGGTGAGCACATGTCACTCTTCTTTTCAGATCGCTACATTGTGAGTTTTATGTTTATCAGTGGTATAGTAAAGGCTGCAATCTCTAATGAACCTCTTCCTAGGGAGCATGCGCCCCCTGCTGGATACAGATACTAAGTACAAATGTTTGATTCTTGCCTACAGAGCAGTAAATAGATATGAAGACAGAGCCAGTGACATAGTCGGCCACCTCGGGTGCCGTCATCTGAAGAATGGCATTTATGAAAGTTAAGCGGTGTGTGCTCCGGACGCCAAGGGGGAAGACCAGTTGAAGTCTAATAATACTGACTAACCTCTATCGACAACAAGAGATGACACATCCATCTACCCTGCCTAGGGCTCCAAATGGGCTTCAACCTGCATTGTATGGATACACTTGTGAGGTTCTATGCTCCTTCTCAACCCCTCAGGTCTCCTGATGAATGCCATCTGGTGGTGCCACCTCTGCATGGTAATAAATCTCAATTCCAGAGTCTTTTCGCGTGTGGCTTCTGGCTGGTGGAACAAGCTGCTTACTGAAAGTCAAAACGCTGAGTTGCTTAATGTGTTTAAGAAGCTTTTGAAGACTCTCGTGTTAGGTGAATTTCTGACTAACTGAGCTTAGCTGTTAGGTTCTTGTAACCTAGGAATTGCTACTCAACTGCATTTTGTTCTGAATTGCTCAGGTTTGTAATCTGCTCCTGTAACACTTGATCCCTAACAGACCCCCAGACTGATGTTTACTTGATTATATTGACCTCTTTTGTAAATCTCTTTGGATAAAATTGTCTGCTAAATAAATACATGTAAATGTAACCTCTAATAGTCTCAAGAGAGAACCACACAGGCACGAGGAGAACTTCCAGACTCCACACAGGCAATGGTCAAGCTGGGACAGGACCCTGGTGCTGGATGGTTAAAGAATGAACCAGGCAGGGAACAAAACCTGAACACAGTGCCCATGTCTCTCAGGCCTGCTCAAGCACATTCGCACTTGACCATGGGGTGCCAACTTAGAGAGGCCAATTAACTGAACCCCCACATGAAAACACACAGACACCCACCCACACACACACACACACACACACAAGAGGAGATATGAGGTAGATATGAAACATACTATATAATAGATAGATTAAAGGAACTATATGAGATAGATAGATAGATAGATAGATAGATAGATAGATAGATAGATAGATAGATATGAAAGGCACTATATAATAGATGATAGATAGATAGATAGATAGATAGATAGATAGATAGATAGATAGAT
>JANRMT010062789.1:20042400-20077755 GCA_026402145.1 Polypterus bichir lapradei
TAGATAGATAGATAGATAGATAGATAGATAGATAGATAGATAGATAGTGGGCTAACTTTCACAATGAAGACACAGGAACAGTCCAAGCATCTACAAAAAGAAGACATGTGAGGGAGTCGCAGCTTTATGGAGCAAGAAGACAAACCACACAGGACATTTCAGCAGAAGGCACATGAAGACATGATAGAAGTCACCTGAACAGGGGTACCAGACGTCCGGCAAAAGGGGATCATGTCCTCCTTTCGGCATTGTGTCAACTGTCAGGCAGGCATTACCTAAAAAGGTGAAAATGTCCGACTTTCCTCACTCACTGCCGTGACCGTGTTATTCACTAAAGTCACATGCTAGCATCTCTATGTTTTTCATAAATTGTCTGTTTTATCGACCACAAAACACGGCTACACACCTACACCCACTTTGCCATTTTGCGTTGTCTACACTTATCATACGAATATGCAGCAGTCTTTTATCTAAAATTGTCGTCCAGCAGTAACACTAATAAGAGGAAATGCAAATTCTCGGACCACATGAAAATGAAACAAAGCGTTTGGTTTGTGATTCTTACATGTCCGTTGCAAACAAAGGTACCACTGATTTACAGCAAAACGTTATCAGCGTAAAAAATATGATAAAATACAATTTGAAGATCATTTCTTGTCTGGAGCTCCAGGCCTATGTTGCCGGGAACAATGAACTGCTGCATGGTTATACTGTAACATTTAATTTTGATGATGCGTTTTGTCACCTGTCAAATTAGTTGTTTTAAAAGTTTTCATTGGAACACACAGGTCACACTGTGTTTTGTGAACAGAACAGGATGCATCCTCCTTTGTCCTCGTTTATCATGGCTTTGTCCTCCTTTGGGTTCGCAGGTATCTGGTAACCCTACACCTGGAAGAACGTTCTACGGTCTGATAAGACCAAAATGGAGCTTGTAGGCCATAAAACTAAATGGCAAGTCTCACTGCACGTTATCACAAACACACCATCCACACTGTGAAACATGGTGGTAAGTAACATCAAGTCTTCGAGATGTTTCTCTGCAGCAGGCTGTGGAAGGCTTATGAGAGTAAAATGAAAATAAGTGAAATCGTGGAGGAAAGCCTGATGCAGTCTGCAAGAACCCTGCACCTTCAGAGAAGATTTGTTTTTCCAGGAAGACAACATCCCCAAAAAAAGCCAAAGCTACACAGGAATGGCTTCAAGATCAACAAGGTGAATGTCCTTGAGCGGCTGAGTCTCAATCTCATTGAGAATTTGAAGCTGGACTTGAAAGAGGGTGTTCACTCAAGTTCTCTCTTTTGAAAAGAAGAAGAAGGCAAAGTTCAGAGTCCAAATGTGCAAAGCTAATAGACAGAGAGCTGAGCACTCAAGGCTGTCATGGCTGCCAAAGGTGCATTGACTAAATACTGACTTGAAGGAGGTGAACACCATCTTGTGATTCATATTTGGATTTTAATTCAGATCACTTTGACATTAATGATTCTTTTCTTAATGATCTGTGTCTGTATGTTGTATGACTATTGTGGCGGTCGGCTGGGGGCTTAGGGCTCATTTATACTTCATGCTCAGAACACGTACGCGCCCGCAGCATGGCTGCCACGCGTTCCCAGTGTTCATTTCACGCGTCCTCTGAGCAGGTCCTCAGAAATTAACGCGATGCGTGCGCGAGTTGCAGTACCAGCAAAAAGTCGGGGGGCGCAGTGTGCTAAAAGTCGGAATGTGACGTCAGAGTCTCTGTTTACTATCTACATGTGACAGAAAGCCTCTATGCAGATCCTACGGGGATCGATGTGCGTGCTTCGCTGTTTGCTGAATGGTTCGATGTGGTGAAGCAAAATGCCGACATACAGATGCATTCGTGGTGCTTTTATATTCAAGCGTCGCATATTCCCAATCATAATGACACGATGCATTTTAAAAGTCTCACATAACATCTTTGTGCCGTCTTTTTTTTTTTTTTTTTTACAACTTCACAACAGCAACATAATGTATATCGCTGTATTTGAGCCACTGAGAAAAACATAAAGGACACGGTGAAAACGTGCATTTTGTGATTAAAGTGGAAATTTGGGCTTTAATCTCGAATTGTCCACTTTAACCTCGTAGTTTACTTTATCATTAATGCAGACGGTCGTAAACGTCATCCCAGTTTTTAATCACTACGAACTTCTTGGACCTGACAGCAGCGGCAAGCAGCAATAGATCACCACACAGAACAAATTAAATGTCTGATATTCCAACTCTCTGCACATTTAGAATCTTTAGATTCATACTCGATATCACTTTCATGATGAAATGCATTAAAGTGTGTATGTTACATTTTAAATATAATTTCGTTTAAATAATGAATACTGTTAATAATTACACACATGGGGGTGACACGGTGGCGGGGCGGTAGCACTGCTGTCTCGCAGGGAGTTATGTTGCTGGTATTTCCTGCTTGTATTCCACACTGTGCTTCGGTTTCCTTCCAAAGATATGCAGATTTGGGGATTTGGTGCCGCTAAAATGACGCTAGTGTATTTGTATTGTATTCACCTTGCGATGAGCTGAGACCTCGTCCAGGGATTGTTTCTCACTCGTGCCCAATGCTTGCTGGAATGGACGCATCCCTGGATTTATGGATTTAATCAATAAACATCCTTTTCAGAGATAGCCTACTGCGGTAAGGTGTTATCGGAATTTAATGGGTGTTTTAGGCAATTCACTACACAGAGAAGCCGAACATGTTCTCACCGTGAAAATATCTTGCACTGCCACCTGGTGGATTCCCCCAGATTTACGTAAAGTACGCGCGCAAGTATAAACACTACAACGCTTGCATAGTAGGAGTGTCCGCTGCAGCATGCGTCACGTCGCATGAAGTATAACTCCGGCTTTATGCCCAGCCAGGACACCTGGAAGGACCGGGAGAGGAATAACTCCCCTGGGCCACGAGAGGGCAGCCACCCTGGTCTGTATGGGGGCCATGGGAACTGAGCATGGAAGCTCAACACTACAGGGGCCCGTGGCCACCACCAGGGGGTGCCTGGAGGATTGAGGAGCCCTGGATGTCAGCACTTCCACCACACCCGGAAGTGCTGTCAGAAGGATTACCAGAGACACTCGGAGTGCTTCCGGGTGCTCATGCGGCACTTCCGCCACAGCAAGAAGATCGTCTGAGGGCACCCGGGTGGATATAAAAGAGGCCGCCTTCCTCCAGTCAGGGAGCCAGAGTCGGGAGGAAGAAGACGATGCTCGGGGGAGAGGAGCAGAGGCGGTGAAGGAAGGACTGTTGGAAGGCCCGGACTTAAGGGTGTTTGGTGCAGGGACACTGGGTGGTGTGCTGGACTATTGTAAATAGTGTAAATAAACGTGTGTGTGTGTGTTGGAACTGCTGGCGTCTGCCTGTTGGTGTTCGGGCTGGTTTACCACACTATAAAACGTGAGAACTTCCAAGGAAGTAAAAACTGAGAGGAGTTTTAATTGAAAAAAATCCATACGAGGCAGTGTTCAGTGTATAAAGCACAGATTGAAGTCCGCTAACCTGCATCAAATCCCCACTTGACAGAGAACGAATTTCAAATCACGGGATGCCCGACTGCAGATGACACACACTGTCCTCGGAGATGCTGCTCCTCACGTATTCAAATTCAGTAATTCACCAGACTCTCCAGATTGTACCCCGTTTTAAAACCGTGCCCTGAATGTTGAGCTCTCTATAGAAGCTTCTTCTTCACAGATGGTTAAGCAGTGCCATCTCATGGTGGCATGTGGACAATACAAGTTGCTCAGAATTCATATCTCTCTCACTTCTTGTCTGGCATCTTCAAAATGCAGAGGGTGAAAGTAAAGACTCTGTGCAGTCGGCTCTAGCTTGGACTTTATTGATTTAGTGGTCTCATATACAATATTCAACACATTGTTTATCTTTAGCCAAAAGTGCAAACACCCCATTCCCCCATACATTTTATCTTTTACACACAGTTCATGGAATTTTTGTTTTTTTTCCACAGCGGACTAACAAATCTGGACCTTCCAGGCCTGAAAATCTAGGACCAAACCCAAAACCTTAAATTAATTTCATTTTCAACATTGTATCCACAAGTCTCACAGAGTGCAAGCAGCAAGAAAGGGGAAACTCAGGCATGGCACCAATTGTGATGCCAAGGTGAGCTGTGGCCAATTTGACTGGCATGGCTGTGTTTGAACCCATGGCATGTCTCTCTCTCTCTCTGTCTCTTTTTCTCTCTGTCTGTGGGATAAAAACCGGAGTACCTGGAAGAAAAACCCACATCGACACGGAGAATATGTGCAAACTCCTCGGCAAATGAACTCTAGAGATGTGTCGGCCTAGTGCGGGGCTGACGTCTTCTCCCTATGCCATCACGATGTCATTTTTGCGTGTTCCCTACCACCTGACTGTTATTTTATTACACTTTTAAGACTTTACAGTCCTTTCATTTTGCACTGAAATGTCACAATGCTCAAATGTCCCCATAATACGATACTAATCTTACGAAAGACGTCACCATTCTGTTATGCAGCACTGAGATGCTATAGCAGTCAAGTCTTGTCGTTTAACCCACAATGTAGTCCCGATCTTAGGAGAGATGTCACCATCTTACTTTGGGCCATGACAATTTTGTGTAACATTTATCGGCCGCTGCCCCTGATTCCCCTGAGAGGTTGCCACTCGGCCATGTGTTTCAATGAAACATGCTATCAGATACTTTGACGCTATTTTTCTGACATAATGGAGGTCCCGTGTGGAAGCAATTATATTGGAGTCATGTTGTCATATGTATTGAAGCTTGGGCCTGTGCAGCAATGCTTTCCTTCCTTCCTTCCTTCCTTCCTTCTAAATTCATTTTTTTGGAATGTTTTTCTCATTGCGACACACTTTGAGTGAGTCCAAGTCAAGTAATAAAATGGGACTGAGCCGCCACACTAAGTGGGGGACAGGGGGCATTTACTCGTATCGTCATTGTAGCCAATCAGAGCCCCCTTAAGACAAAACTGGCTAGGAGGCTGAAGGTCCATGGGACCACATGTCCTGCCTCCACCATGTTCTTGTACTCAATAGCCCCACTGACTGCCAGTTGCAGTGGTCCCATGTGGACCCCAGGAGCTCCTTGGCATGAAAGGGCAGTGCAACAGTACAGTGCTCATCCTACCAAGAGCAAGAACAAATCCAAGTGGAAGTGAGAGCTCTAAGGTGCTAATTACCAAACTGGAAAGCAGTGACACGTCCACTTAAATTAAGGAGGAGGAGGAATAGCAACAGTTCCACCACATGGATTCGAGTGGTCCTTAGGCCACCAATGGCAACAAAACCCATAATTGAGAGCAAACTTCCCCAATTCCATGGTCAAACTATGCATGGCCATGACAACCCCTGACTCCAACTGTCCATCCATCCCTGCCTTCTTTATGTGCAAAACGACATTATTTCCCTATGGAATCCAGCAGGACTTTAGTGCAACTGTCTACAGTGCCATCATCTCCCCTGGGCTTAAGGTAACGGGTAGGGGCCCCCTCCAGCACTGGGGTGTGATTTCTCTTTCTATTATTGCGCAGCACCTACTAAGCCCAAGCCTAACGCCGCACCTTTGTGTGAGCACCGACTGTAGGCTCCAAAGCACCATCCACTCCACCCTCCTCCAAGCCGTCTGCCTGGCTGTTGTGTTCTATGAATTTGTCACCTGGATACAGTAAAGCAGTAACCATGACAACATTCAGTCGTCCCTACTCGCGACTGGTTAGAAAGCTCCAGACCCGCTGGCTTCTCACAGTCTTGTTTAGTTATCCCACCTGCCCCTTTGAACAGCCTCCTCCCTCCCGTGTTGGTCTTTAAGTTCGTGAGACCCACCGCAGGACCCGAACAGTACCATCCTGGCACTGCCAGATGAGCCAAATTTTGAAGCGAAGAGGAACAACGAGCTGCTCATTCCCCGAAGAGAGGCTGGCATTTAAACCTGTGGGCTTTCCCCAAATCTACCATTAAGATATGCTGCTACTCTAGACGCACTCTGGGAGTGTGCCATGCAACTAAGCCTCAACCATTCCGGCCTGGAAATCTCAAAGTGGACTGTAAAGAGCAAGATGGGGTTGGGGTGAAGAGGACTGCCATCTGGGTTTAGACTGGCAGGTAGGGAATGAGTGTCATGAGAAAAGGGAATGGGGCGGGAGACTAAAATAGTGCAAACTCTTAACTAAAATAGTTTTTAAGGTTAGACCCTTCACCTCCCCAAATCGGAAGCTGCACATTCCCCTTTCACCCCCCACCCTCTCCCCATTTAACAATAACTTCTGTAAAATAAACAAAACAAAAAAAAGCTATTGGCTTAAAAAAATCTACACTTTTAAATTAAACAAAAAAATCAAGTAAGTTTTGCCTGACATTGCATACGTTAAAAAGCCGTGAGCACCGGTCAGTAAGGTGTGTGTGTGTTGGGCTGCATAGGAAAATCTGATCAGAAGGGGTGGGTGCCTCTTTAAATATTGTTTAATTAATTATATTTATTTTATTACCCGCTTTATTAGCTCCTCCCCCAGCCTCACTGACCCAAACTAAATGTTAATCTTAGCAAAGGCCACCCATGACAAGTTGGCACCCATCCCAGTCCCACTACCTCTCGCCCCTACACACACACACGCCCACCCAATCCCGGTACTGCTTTTAAGACATTTTCTAAATAGAATGCAGAATTTGAATCTTCATCTTCAAGTGCAATCAGCGTAAGGTGGGGGGGGATTTTTTTTTTTTTTTTTATTATTTCATTTTTTTTTGTTTTCGGTTTCAACCCACCCACACACTCCTCCCCTGGACAGCTCCTTGGATGGGATGGGACCAATTACAAAAGCTCAGGTCACCAGTATAAATACCCGTTTCCACGTCAAAAAAAAGTGCTTTCAGACCTGTTGGCTTTTTGGTAAGGTGCAAAAAGTGGTAAAAAATCGAGATGGGAGGCAGAGATCCAACTCCAGCGCTGCTGCTCTCCAACCTCACGCCCTTCTGACCACTGTTAAGGGGAATTTGCTCAGTTCCTCGTTAAAAGACACAACTCAATGAACAGAAAGGCAGCACTTGACACTCTTCTCGGGCCTTATCCAAAGGACAGACATCATCATTAAAGTCATTGTCTTAGCTCCTCCTTAAAAGACCATGAAACCTCACCATTTTGACCAAGTAATTGCCAACTAATTTTTAACATATTTAAAGAGTCCTGTCAAGGGAGGACTAGCTAATTTAAGAACCCTGTACAAATGAGATGTCACCCATGTATGACAGGCATATATATACATATGAATATATATATTATAATAAAAAAATCTTGGATCGAGACGTGATCTTCTCAGAAAGACACTTTGACGTTCCGTGAGACTAGACTTTCCAACCTTTGGAAGGAAGACCCCTGAGATGGTGACTTTTACACATCACGCCCTACTTACAAACAATTTAAAACAAGTTCATGGACATCTAACCTCTCAGTTTTTGGAATGCTTTTGGCAGACACACTTCATATGCTCCCAGCTCTTAAAAATTTTATACGTTCTAAGACTTCGTAAAGACGTTCAAAAACATTGGCGCAATACACATACAGAGCAGGTTAGAGATTATGAAAGCAGTGGAATTCGAAAGGCTCAAAAAAAAGAAAGTAAAGATTGAATTAGCACAAACAAACTGAAATTATTACTCTGTGAAATAATGGAACAGCAAAAAGAAATTGCATATATGAACATAAGTGATATGTCAGAAGTATGTAGATATTGTTTAGCTTTAAACTTTAAGTCGGAGACTTGTAGGTCGTCTAATTTGTGTTGCCATCAGGGAAAAGTAGTGTTGCTTCCCAATGAAGAGGCGTATCCGCGAGAATTAAAAGATTTATTGTTTGGTGAAAGTGAGATCCACAAACACTCAAGTCAAGTCAAGGAGCCTGCACTGGTACAGCACGTTGCTGCACCCACTACACAACGAAACAACCCGGAATCCCGGTTGGCAACCCCCCCAGGCAGACACATGGTCCAGTCCCACCCTCCAGAAATGACCCTCTATCTGCGGCAGCCAGGTGTTACATGGGTGACCCCTTGGCCTGGTCCAGCCACTCGTGTCCCCAACAATGAGGATCTTACGAGCCGGATCAACTTCGGGGAAACGCGCCACATGGCCATAGTGGCGTAACTGACGCTCCCTCACAATGCAGGTAATATGCCTCATTCGGGACTTCACAAACACTACAGGCAAAATATCTGCGTCTACAATAATCTTTAAGCAATCGCATCATTCAATGCTCAAAACATAGATTTACACAATAATGGACCATACACTATGAGAATATGTGGTCCCGCAACAATTAAAGCAACGACAAGTTTAATTTCGAAGAAACCACAATTCGGTCAGGTGTATATTTATGATCATGGAGAAGTGATGCAACATAGAATCGAAAGAGTATGTGACAATTCCCATGAAAATAATAATCCCTTCAAATCGTATATCCGGTTAACCAATATGATAATAGTACCTGCCGATATCTATGATCTGCTTCTCTCAACCGAGAGGATGTGGCAGATGTTTACCGACTGGCCGACCAACCACAACCGCTACCTGGTAGGTAACCATCCATATAATCAGATTGCGATTCTAACGGGAAACTGTAAACATTTTAATATAAATGGCATATCAAGATCCCCTTTGGTGTCTAATGTTATCCACGGACGATGTACTACATTACCTTTCTTGTCGCCTGTTAAAATTTTACATGTCAGAATTGTTTGGTGAATTTTGAATCTTCTCCTATTGCATAACCCATCACTCATACATAAATTACACAATAACATTGCGATACATCCTTCTTTCAACAGTCATTCGTGCGGTGGAAGACTGGAGGGTGTTAACGGTTGTAGATATTCTACAGGATATTGTAAGTTGATGTTTTCATCTTCCGCACCATCACCACCAACTGTTTCAGCATAGTCTACTGATACGCATTTAACCAATTTTCTGTGTAACCGATAGACAATTTCCACGTTAATTTGTAATTTCTTCTGTTGATAACCATTCGGGATGAAATTCTTCAATAAGATTTGGACATAAGTCTTCTTTTATTGGGAACTTAAATTGAGGAAAACATAAAAAAAAATATTAGAGTTGAGTGCAGGAACTGTGTCTGACAAAAGCATTCACACAAATGAGAGGTGAGAGGACCGAGGGCATGTTTGAAAATGGTTGTGAGGAGGTCGGTACTTAAAAAAAATCTCATGGCCAAAGTCTCGACTCGCGGGACTAGAAAAAATTTCTTGGAAAAAGTCTTGTCTTATCTCGTCTCAAGATTTTTTTTTTATAATAGAGAGACATTTAGAAATATTTGTATTTTTTTTTTTTTGCAATAGCTTTAAATATGTAGCACTCTTTTGTCATTTTCCTAATAATCTGCCCTTTTTCTGTGTCTTTTTCTCCCTTAATTGTATCCTAATAATGAAAATTAACAACCAGCTGAGCAGATAACATTGAATGCTGAAAGGCTGCGACTATTCAAGTGTTAGACTCCCTGATGTGCTCTTTCGTAAAAAATGGATTAAATAACCAGAACACCTGGAAAAACAAACTGAAAATTATAATGAGAATGAAATTCCTAACTAACTAGTTAAAGAAAAAAACTAAACTATCCCTATGTGACACACATAAATGATTAGTATATTCCATAAAGATTCACCAAACTTGATTTTGTAATTTCTTCATTGACCCCAAAACACAGCTTTCTGAATTAGGCTTGGAGACCAGTTGAAAACAAGTTGGTGAAACAAAACCCTACAGTCACTGGGGTCCCTGGAACTCAGTTTGAGAACTGTGAGGGTCCTGCTCAGTATGACCTAGCAGGTCTACAGCTCCCTGTTTTCATACCAATTTATTTACTTAGAAGATGCTTCTATTCAAAGCAACTTACAAAAGAGGTCAACCTAATCAAACAAATGTCAGTCTGGAGGAACAAGTGTTACAGGACCAGATTACAAAATTGATTCTCATAAGTGATGAACTTTAAACCTAACAGGACACAAAACAAGTTTGACTTTCTTTAGTTTACAAGAACTTATGAATGTCACCTCAATGAGAAATATAGTCACAGAACAGGAGGGTCCTCAAATGCTTCTTCAACACACCAAAGGCATCAGTGGTTTGAATGGAGGTGGGTAGCTTTTACAAACTAGTATTTCCACAAGGTTCCCTACCCAGTGGGGTCCTGCTTTTTTTAAGGGCCCTGTGTACAAAGGGGTCCAACGCAAATTAAAGGTTGGGTTCAGCATACTCAATAGGACCTTTCCTGTCCCGTGGGCTAAATTTTACCAAAACTGGACGTGTCAGATGAGAGCATTTGTACAGGGGGGCTCCCTTCACAGGAGTCTATTTTATCTAGAATATCCATCCAACTTGATTCAACATTATTACCATGATCCATTATTCTGTAAAAGAGTAAATGACGAATGACACTGTGACATTTAAAGTGGCCGGTGCTCTGCTTCCTTTATCCATAATGATTAAAAGAACCGCACTGCTTCGGCGTGCGATTTGTACAAAATGTTTATCCAGGTTTAACTTTTACACAATCATTTATCTAGTGTTACAGGAATTAAAGTTGTGTCTTTCAAAGAGGCACTGGACTGTCCACATTTAGAGGCTGCGAGCCCACCTCTGTTAGATTAAAGAAATGAGCACGTAGTCAAGCTGAAGCGTTAAGGATGGAGCAGATTCAGAGGAGCTGCATCTCAATAAAATGGGTGAGGGGAACCTCAAATTATGCATCCTGTTCCTTTTTACAGTTAGGCCTTAAATATGTTTGACTCCCCCTGCCTCCATCCTTTGACCCTCCCCTCCACTGCATCATCTACTACTCAATACCTGCCAAGAACGCTAAGCAAATAGGGCTTCTCGAACGCTCACTGACTATGTTCCCAAGAAGGACACAACATTTTCTTATGCAGTGTCTTGCTCAAAATATAAAGATGTGCAAAATAGTAAAAGGTGCATTTCTCTTCCTTTCAAATATACAACTACACACACAAACATAAATATATATATATATATTTTATATATATATATATATATATATAATATATATATATACATACATATACAATACAGGCCAAAAGTTTGGACACACCTCCTCATTCAGTGTGTTTTCTTTATTTTCATGACCATTTACAGCACTCCATCACTCTCCTTCTTGGTCAAATAGCCCTTACACAGCCTGGAGGTGTGTTTGGGGTCATTGTCCTGTTGAAAAATAAATGATCGTCCAACTAACCTGACTTCTGCACAACACAACTGCTGGTCCCAACCCCATTGATAAAGCAAGAAATTCCACTAAATAACCCTGATAAGTGAAAACCATTTCAGGTGACTACCTGTTGAAGCTCATCGAGAGAATGCCAAGAGTGTGCAAAGCAGTAATCAGAGCAAAGGGTGGCTATTTTGAAGAAACTAGAATATAAAACACGTTTTCAGTTATTTCACCTTTTTTTTGTTAAGTACATAACTCCACATGTGTTCATTCATAGTTTTGATGCCTTCAGTCATGAAAATAAAGAAAACACATTGAATGAGAAGGTGTGTCCAAACTTTTGACCTGTACTGTACATATATATAAATATATATATATACATATACAGTATATCATATGTATATATATGTATATATATGTACATACATACATATATATATATATATATATATTCTCTCTCTCTCTCTACAATAGTAGACATGTCAAGTACCCAAGGCAATTACGAGCATACAAGAAAAAGAATGAGGAACGAAAAGGTTTAAAAGACTGCAGTGGAGAGGCTGATTCTTTACCTGGGAGGGTGTTCATTGTAGTGTGCCCCCTAGGGGACATGGTAGTGCTTCAGAAACAAAGAACCCTCCTTAATCCCCACCCATCCCCACCCTTAATATCCCCACCACCATCCACCACCTTGTACAGGCCAACAGCAAACTTTTCTCAATAAGGTGCATGTAGCTGGCCACTTCAAGTTCATTTCTCAGACCTGCTTTTGGCAACCCTTGCCAGTCCGTGTGGGGGTTTAACCCAGGCTATTTAACCAACCCCTCGGAGACTGGACCAAACAGATCAGACCTTTCACCGCTCTCTGTAAATTTGGTTATTGTCAATCTTTTTTTTTTAAGGCACAGTGATGCTTCCAATTTCCCTTACCCTCCTATCTTGGTGCAATAAATAGTTCCCCCCATTCTCTCCCCCCAACCAAAAACCCACCCATCCCATAGTAGAGCTCTAAGGATTGCTGGCGGTGAAACGAAAGACCAGATTGCTGGCAAGACCAGATCCTGGACACATTCTTGGAAAGCCAGAACTGGACTCTGGTCAGCAGGTTGTTGCACTCCCACCCCAGATAATTAGCCAACCACACACACCATCGAGAAGCAGACTTCCCATATTGAACTTGTGACACCCTGATTTGGTTTTTAAAGAATAAAAAAAGTGTTTCAGTTTTTTTTTTTTTTGTTTGTTTTGTTTTACCAGTTGGAATAAGTGGCTGCCTATTGGGGTGCAGTCTGTCTTGGGATCCTGTACCCCCCCACTCCTCCTCATATGCTATTTTCCCAGCAAGCTCTCTTCCTCTGCTGCACTGGTACAACCACTTGCCTCCTCACTTGCAGTCTCCTTTGCAACTCTCTTCCTCTGGCGAGGTGGTGGAAGTGTGCTAGGTGTGGTAGCGCCCTCACTAATACCCCCCACCTGGGGCAGCTCTGGCGGGGGCATGGGATCTCGCACTCTGGGCTTGCGCCCACGCCGGGATGGAATGCCATTACAGCCGTCCTTCTTGAGATGTCGGTGGAGGTGATCCGACCGGACAAACGTCTTGAAGCAGCTGGAGCACTGGTAGGGACGCAGCCCGGTGTGCACACGCATGTGATTCTTCAGGTCGTAGTTGTGTGCAAAAGCAGCTCCGCATTGTGTGCACAAGTATGGCTTCTCACCTGTGTGTTTCCGCATGTGCACCTTTAGTTTGTCCTGCCTGAAAAAACAAGAGAGTTCATTTCAATTTAACATGGAACTGTCATACTAAAGGCAGGGCTTAGTTGTCCTGCTGAAATACATGAACACATTTTCAGACTCAGTTAATATAATTCAGAAACACGACAGGCTAGAGCTTCTTCTTGTGACACTGGGTGCAAGGCAATGACAAACACTGGATGACATGGCATACTTCCACAAATATCTATAACACTCAATTATGAGTAAACTTCACTCTAGCTAAAATGACTTTGTGCACTGAGGAGGAGGAGGAGGAGGAGGTTAAGAACACGTGCTGATACAGCACATTGCCGCACCCACCACATGACGAACAAGTGTAGCCATGCAATGGGTGACACCTCAGCACCACCCTAGTTCAGATGGAACAGAACCTCTGTGAGGTTTTTTATGGTGGTCGGAGTGCCAATTCTGCCACCAACCCCCAGGTTTTTCCCTGAAGGTTGGAGGGCCTACATGCAGGGCTGGATGCACATTAACTTCATACCCAGGACGGAGCAATTACAGGTTAAAGGGCCTTGCTCAAGGTCCCAAAGAAGTAGAGTCACTTCTGGCGTTTACGGGATTTAAACTGGCAACTGAGCTGTAACAAAAATTCAGAGGAAGAAATGACATTTCGGGATGCCACGTCAGATAGTAAAGTGGCACAGGTGTAAGGATTGCTCCCTCACAACTCTAGGGTTCTTGGTTGAAATTGTGGCTCATATACCATTTGGGTGGGTTTTTCATTCTGTCCCCATGTTCCATACGCGACTGCATTTAACGGTGTAGTATAGCAAAAGTTAAACCTCTTATAACATTGCAAGATGCTGAGAAATTAGTTCACACTTTTGTTTTCAGTTGGTTAGATTACTGTAACGCACTCCTCTCAGGACCACCCCAGAAAGACATTAATCGATTGCAGCGAGTGCAGAATGGAGCGGCCAGAATCTTAACTAGAAAAAGAAAATCCGAGCACATCACCCCAGTCTTGATGTCACTACATTGGTTACCGGTGCCATTTAGAATTGATTTTAAAATCCTGGTTATGGTTTACAAAGCCTTAAACAATCTCGCTCCATCCTATACTGTATCTCAGAAGGTCTGTCACCTTATACTCCAAATCGTAACCTTAGATCTTGAGACGAGTGTCTGCTTAGAATTCCAAGAGCTAAACTTTAAAGAAGTGGTGAGGTGGCCTTCTGCTGTTATGCCAGGCTAATACGGTGGAGCACTTTAAACAACTGCTAAAAACATATTATTTTAACATGGCTTTCTCATAGCTTTCTTTTAGTTAATCCTGATATTCTGTATATGCATTTAATTATCAATATCATTCCTGGTGGCTCCAAAATCCGTACTAACTCCTACTTTCTCTGCTGTTCTTTTTCCGGTTTTATGAGGTGGCAATCTTCACCACCACCACCTGATCAGGGCACTGTGATGTCCCTACATTGATGGATTAAAAGTCAGAAGTCCACATGACCATCATCATCAAGTTCTTCCATGTGAACCCTGAATACAATGAGGACTGACTGTGAGATCATTGATGTTAGGTAGAATGCCTAGAGGGGGCTGGGTGGTCTCGTGGCCTCGGAACCACTGCAGATTTTATTTTTTTTCTCCAGCTGTCTAGAGTTATTTTTGTTTTTTCTGTCCTACCTGGCCATCGGACCTTGCTTTTACTCAATGTTAATTAGTCTTCCCCAATTCTATTTTCTTATTTATTTTGTCTTTTTTCTCTTTCTTCAGTATATAAAGCACTTTGAACTCCATCATTTGTATGAAAATGTCAGTCAGTCATTCACCAACCCGCTATATCCTAACTACAGGGTCACGGGGGTCTGCCAATCCCAGCCAACACAGGGCGCAAGGCAGGAACAAACCCTGGGCATGGTGCCAGGGCACACACACACACACACACACACACACACACAAGGGACAATTTCGGATCGCCAATGCACCTAACCTGCATGTGTTTGGACTGTGGGAGGAAACCCACGCAGACATGGGGAGAACATGCAAACTCCACGCAGGGAGGACCCGGGAACCAAACCCAGGTCTCCTTACTGCGAGGCAGCAGCACTACCACTGTGCCACCATGCAATTATGGATAGAAAATATTTTTAAAATGATATAAAAAAAAGACTGCTGCCTAATTGCAGTTCTTGGCAATTGAAACAAATCTATTACTTAACTTTGGCTTTACAATGTAGCGCTACCACTGTGCCACCCTGTATGAAAATGTGCTATATAAATAAATGTTGTTGTTGTTATCCAGCAGGGTGCGCTAGCTCCCTTGTTGGAATGAGTTCTTTTGTAATTGTGGTGTGTTACATAACCCGAATCTACAGGGTGGTCCAGATCTAATTATGCAGATCCAGATCATCTGGATGACTTTGATTTAGGCTGGGATGATTCCAGTTCGGCGGAAAGACGATTCTTCACGTCATCATTTCGCACACTTCTCGATGGTCCGGGACTTTTTGGGTGATTTTCTATGTAATAAACTTAATAAGTTATAGCGTAATGAAAATTGCATAATTAGATCTGGACCACCCTATATATAGATATAATAAAAAAAGGCGATAACCCTCCCTTTGTGATACGGCGGTAAGAAATCACATAGGAGAAATAACTTAGCTTTCTTTAACGACGGTTTATGCTGCATAACAGACGAGGAAGCCATGACAAAAACCCAGTTCGGGAGTGGGAGCCCGATGTGTAGAGTCTGCCATTTTCGTTGCTGCGTTGGAAGGATTTTCACGATCGGATGACGTTATCTCCCATCCATCCGTCAGCTTCAAAGGTGTGCCAGGCAATGTTCCAAGTCTTTATACTCTCGATGTTCAGGCCCCCACTTAGGTGAATCATGCCATTCCAAACAAGGCAATACAGTTTCATGCTGATATTGACAATCAAAAATAATATACAATGGTCCTCATTCTGACTGCCCATTTCGCAGTTGCCCCTATGCTTTGCCTAGCAGTTCTAAATGATGAGCCTGTGTGTTAACTGTGCATGTGAGTAGAAAGAAAAGTAGCTTCATAAAATAGATTTGCACAGAGCACAGTGACATATTAAACTTATACACTTATTACAAGTGGTTCTCAACCCTTTTGGCCTCATGACTCAGTTTTAGCTTTTATTTACTGTTCAGTGATGACCCGTTGTTTGCAGTAAATTTAAGTCATAATAAGGTGTTATGCCATGTTAGCCATGATGGATGCAGTGAGAAGTCGAGCCAAATGACATCTTTTATTGGCTAACTAAAAAAATACAATATGCAAGATTTCAAGGCAACTCAGGCCCCTTCTTCAGGCAGATTGTAATGTTCAGTTAGCCAATAAAAGGTGTCATTTTGCTTGACCTGTCAGTAATTTTAACGTAAATCTAGCCAGCTTTTACACTGAATAGCACAAAATAACAAATAACAGTACTACATACATAATCAACATTTAAATACAATGTAAAGAATAGATGAGATGTGCATGACACTCATCCAAAAGTAACTTGACACATGGCCGTAGTGTCCATTCAGCAGCCATACCACATGCACTTCAGTAGAGGTCATCCATGATGCTTTGGGCCCAGCCAGTACTTAGATGGGAGATCAGCTAGGCAAAGCTTAGGTTTCTGCTGGAAGAAGTGCTGGTGAGGCCACCAGGGGCACACACCCTATGGTCTGTGAGTGGATCCCAATGCCCCAGTGCTGTGGTGTAAAAATGGTGCCGTCCTTCAGATTAGACAAAACTGTGGTCATAAAAGGTCCATGGGCATCCTTCACAAACAGTAGGGTGTACTCCCAATGCCCTGGCTAAATTTCCCACCACAACCTTTTGCATTCTGGTCCCCTAAATCATCCCCTGTCTCTAGTCATCTCTCTCACCCCTTCACCACCTAATAGTTAATGTGTGGTGAGCGTACTGGTACAAAAATGGCTGCCGTCACATCATCTAGGTGATGCTGCACATTAGTGGTGGCTGAAGTGGCTCCTCAATGTCTATGTTAAGCACTGCTATATAAATGTATATAAATCTGTCTATGAGATTTTCTTTGTTCACAATTAATTATAATTAGTATCCCATTATAACAGTTTTGAACAGTGCTGTAGTGTTTCACTGGCTCATTTGTTTCATTTCCTTGCAGCAATATAAAACAACTAGCCAACCCACGGCGTACCATACACCGCATAATAAGGCCGGTTTTTTAATGATTTTTAAGCACAGGGAGAACATTTACATTTGAAAAATCGGTAATGTAATAAATCAGCAAGAAAAGCAACATTGTAACAATGCACGGAACAAACCAACACACAATCGTCCGGGACTGAAAACTGGCGGACCGCCATCGCGCCTTCTCCTGCCAGATGGAGGGATGGGGGTCCACGGCGCTCAGGCGCGAAGGGTGGAACGGGAGAAGAGGAGAAGGACGTCCATTCAGCTCCCTCCGTCATGCTAGTCTGCTGATTTCTCGTTCAGTATGCACTGCCTGCTCATGTGCCCACCTTCAACTCAGCACTTGAGTCGTTGTCGTCTTTGCACAGTCCAGATGTACCTGTGACTCACGTAGACTTTTCATTGCTCTGTGCGGTTGTGGCTGCTTTTTTCTATATAATCCACCAAGACACCCGACCACGGTAGTAGCGAGGTTGGGCTTCGTTGTTCCTTTCGCATGGTTTTTTATGGTGGACGCGGTCGGGTGTCGAAACCGAAAAGAATAAAGAAAAGTCAACGTGGCTCAGACGTGCATGTGGACTCCTAGCACAGACAAAAGGGACTAACTGGGTGGTCGGTGAGTTTTTGCGTCCAGGCACATTGGCAGGCAGTGTGAATGCCTAGAGAGCGAGGGTAGACGTGGGCCGATGAAAAAGGAGTGTTGGTGGGCAGGGAAACATCTTTCGTGTTCCTGCAGGAGCATCTAAGAAGACGCATGTTTGTCACGGATGCGAATTGCTGTATGTAGCGTGTAAAACAGTTTGCTATGGTGAACGCCACGCCGCATACAGCGATTCACATCCGCGACAAATATGATTCTTCTTAGATGGTGCTGTCGCGTCCACCCACGCTCTCGAAGCATACACACTGCCTGGTCATGTGCCCGCTCGCAAGAGCAACCAACAACTCTGAATTGCACAAATGCATACAGTACATGACTAACCACTGTACTAACCAAAACCATATAACCATATAAAAAACATAACATTCTCAAACTCACTTAATCTAAAATAAGGTCAACAAGAGAGAAAGTCTATCCCAGCATCATCAGGTTTAGCGTAGGAAAGAACTCTCGATGGGGTGCCAGTCCACTGCAGGACACACTTCCACACACCCAGATTCGCAGCCATAAGACTTAATCTAACACATATACAGTATGTCTTTGAGGATGTCGGAGGAAAACCTACAAAAACATCAAAAGAACGTGTATGTGGCATCTGTGAAACTCCAGGGCAAGCCACAGATCTGCACTGCCTTCCAGCACTTTATACTACACTTTATACACTTTATACTAACTGCTCAAAAAAATGAAAGGAACACTTTGAAAACACATCAAATCTCAATGCTGGCTATCTCTACTGATATGGACTGATATGGTAATGTGTTAGGAACGAAAGGATGGCACATCGTTTGATGGAAATGAAAATGATCAACTTACAGAGGGCTGAATTTAAAGACACCCCGAAAATCAAAGGGAAAAAAATGATTCAGTGGCAGGCAGGCGAGTCCATTTTGCCGAAATTTCATTGCATCAACACCAAATCGTACTCAGTAGTCTGTAAGACCCCCACATGCTTGTATGCATGCCTGAACACATCCTAATGAGACGACAGATGGTGTCCTGGGTGATCTCCTCCCAGATCTGGACCAGGGCACCACTGAGCTCCTGGACAGTCTGAGGTGTCAGATGGACCGAAACATAATGTCCCACCCAGAGGTGTTGTATTGGATTGAGGTCAGGCGAGTGAGTGTGGGGGCCAGTCATTGGTATCAATTCTTTCATCTTCCAGGAACTGCCTGCATACTCTCGCCACATGAGGCTGGGCATTGTCGTGAAACCAGGAGGAACCCAGGACCACTGCACCAGCATAGGGTCTGACAATGGGTCCAAGGATTTCATCCTGACACTTAATGGCAGTCATGGTGCCGTTGTCTAGCCTGTAGAGGTCTGTGGTCTGAGGTCTCCATGGATATGCCTCCCCAGATATACCATCACTGACCTACCACCAAACCAGTCATGCTGAACGATATTACAGGCAGCATAACGCTCTCCACGGCTTCTCCAGACTCTTTCAGATCTGTCACATGTGCTCAGGGTGAACCTGTTCTCATCTGTGAAATGCACAGGCTGGACCTGCCAATTCTGATATTTTATGGCAAATGCCAAACGAGCTCCATGGTGCGGGGCAGTTAGCACATGGCCCACTAGAGGACATCAGGCCCTCAGGCCACCCTCATGAAGTGTGTTTCTGATTGTTTGATCAGAGACATTCACACCAGTGGCCTACTGGAGGTCATGTTGTAGGCTCTGGCAGTGCCCATCCTGTTCTTCCTTGACCAAAGGAGCAGCTACCAGTCCTGCTGATGGGTTAAGGATCTTCTATGGCCCTGTCCAGTTTTCCTAGAGCAACTGTCTGTCTCCTGGAATCTCCTCCATGCCCTTGAGACTGTGCTGGGACACATAGCAAACCTTTTGGCAATGGCATGTATTGATGTGCCATCCTGGAGAAGTTGGACTACCTGTGCCAGCTCTGTAGGGTCCAGGTATGGCCTCATGATACCAGTAGTGACACTGACTGTAGCCAAATGCAAAACGAGTGAAAAAACAGATGAGGAGGGAAAAATGCCAGTGGCCTCCCTCCACCTGTTAAACCATTCATTCCTGTTTTGGGGGTCGTCTCATTGTTGCCCCTCTAGTGCACCAAAGCAGCTGAAACTGATGAACAAGCCCCTCTGCTACTTAACTGACCAGATCAATAGCCCACAAGTTTCATTGACTTGATGTTGTCATTTTTTGAGCAGTATTTTATTAAACAATATACTCTGTTAGAAAGAGTATGAATGGTGATGAAAAAACCAGGACAAGAAAGCAGAAGAACAGTAAAAGAAAACAATGGCAGCCCATATGAATGAAAAATCAAAGAAGAGACCTCCTTAATATCTTTATGGCTTCTCTTAGAGAACACTGAGATCAGAAAGAAATAAAACAGAGACATGTTCTTTGGCCTCCTGCCTCTCAGATTTTTTTTTTCCTGAGAAAACAATACCCTGGTATTCACACAAGTGTCTCCTCTTGAGTTTCAGCGGAGATCTCAGCAGAGTCACACAAGGGGCTCAGATCTTCCAAGCAATGCCTTGACATGTTTTTCTTTTTTGCAATATGAAAGTATTTGCATTGTGTGCTCAGTAATATCTGGTGAAATGCATGGACTTTATTATGATTACACAGCTGCAGTCCTTGCTTATGAATTATACTATTAGGTGGTCGAATTTATATTACTGTTCACCAATTAGGTCATACTCATTCAAAAAACAAATGTCAGGCAGTGTGGTGTAATGGTTAAAGGACTGTGGGCTAACGCATTCTGAGGTTGTGGGTTCAAAATCCTACTACTGACAAAACTGTGTGACCATTAACATGTCTCTTCATCTGCCTGTGATCCAAATAGGAAAAAGGAATGTAACCGATTGTTTCTCCAACATTGTAAGTCACTCTGGATAAGGCATCAATCCAATAATAAGTAAAAAATATGAAGTCTTGAAAGAGATTACAACATTAGAAAGAGATCTCACAAAATGTAACATGCTTTTCAAACCAAATTCTCCACTTTGACTCTTTTTACCTCAGTTGTATCTCGTTTCTCCTTTTTGTCTAAAGCTATTTCTCCTAAGGAATTTTAGAAGCAACATCGGTGACAAAGTAGATTCTTAAATGTAACATAAATGAAAATCTCTTTCAAGTTACTGCAGCCATCAGAGTTCAGCCCTTGAGCAATACAATGTTCCTATGGAAACCTACTTCATGATAGAGCAGAGGTTTGGGGGGATTATATCCAAAACTATCAAAAACATGCATTTACTATCTTAAAAATATGTAAGACTAGCCAACCCGCGGCGTATTATACGCTGCATAATCAGGCCGGTTTTTAAATGATTTTTAAGCACAGGGAGAAAATTAACATTTGAAAAATCGTTAATGTAATAAATCAGCAAGAAATGCAACATTGTAACAATGCACGGAACGAACCAACACACAATTGTCCGTGACTGAAAACTAGCGGACTGCCATCGCGCCTTCTCCTCCCAGACGGAGGGATGGGGGTGGACGGCGCTCAGGCGCGAAGGGTGGAACGGGAGAAGAGGAGAAGGACGTCCATTCCGCTCCTTCTTGCTGTATGTAGCGTGTAAAACAGTTTGCTATGGTGCACGCGTTTGTGCGTCGTAACCGAAAACTCGGTTTTTAAAGACTGCTTACTTCATTGTGTTTTAACCTCAGATGTAAAGGATTGTTTTAAGGATCCCATGGGATACCCCTCGCAAACCGTTTTACACGCTGCATATGGCGATTCACCTCCGCGAGAAACATGCCTCTATGAACAGTCAACGTGGCTCAGAGGTGCATGTGGCCTCTACGACAGACGAATATAAATGATGCCGTTTTTTCGTCGTATCCAATGGTCTTGGAGTTGGTGGGCGAGACTCCTTCCTGCGTGCGCCATAGGTGTCTTACTTGTCGGTGGCTTAGTGAAGCTTTCCAAGATTCATTCATGCATTTATTTCTAGTAGGACTGACTGCTGCAATGCATTATTTACTGGCTGTTCTAATCGCTCTTCCGTTAATTCAAAATGCTGCTGCAAGAACTATTGCACAAACCATAAAATATGAACACATCACTCCAATTCTCAGGTCCTTACATTAGCTCCTAGCACCCTCCTTTAAACTTATAAATCAGCGTTTCTCAACCTTTAGGTATTTGCGACCCAAGTTTTCATAACAGTTTTAATCACGCCCCCTAACGTTTTTTTGAAAGGAACCTACTAGTACCAATTTGTTTTTTTTTAATTAATGATATGTCATAGATGCATATTTTATTATACCTACTTAACTTTTATCGACATTTATCTAACTCTACAGTATATTTATTTTTCTAGTATCAGAATGTAGTCTAAGTTAATTTGTTTTGGCTTCAATAGATGTATTTTTCATATTTTCGATTCTTGTTTTCTTTTTTTCACATCTTCGCACACCCCCCCTTTTTTGTTACTTCGCGTCCCCCGGGGGGCCTGCCCCACAGGTTGAGAACCACTGTTATAAAACTTTAAATGGCCGAGGCCTTGCTTACTTATCTGAGCTTATCATTACCTACAAACCAGAGCACACATTGAGATCTCAAGATGCCAACCAACTTAAAATTCCAAGGATTAATAACACAACAGTGGGCAGTCATTTGTTTAGTTACAGGGTCCCAAAGCTGTGGAATGATCTGCCTGCTAATATAAGAGATGAGCCCTCAGTCTCAGTTTTTAAATTCAGGCTGAAGACTCACTACTTTAGTTTAGCATACCCTGACTAGAGCTGCTATTAGCTGTGCATACTGCATTTCTGGTTGTTAGTTATTTTTAAAGTGTTCTGTTACTACCCCTCCTCTATTCTGTTTTGCTCTTCTCAGTATCTGGATGTGGCACTTGATGCCACTGCCGTACTGCCAAGCTGCTCTCCTGTGTATGGAAAAGTAATTTTGCATAAAGGTGCATTGAAATCATCAGATGGAAAGATTCTCTCAACAGATTGGATCACCGGCACAGACTCCATTATGGAAAACCCAGCAGTGGGTAGGCGGCCTATTGGTCTCCAAGACTGTGACTTTATTTTTCACTTTCTCTTTTACAATTTTAATCTCCTCCGTTGTCAACTGGCCATAATTCCTCAGTTAAATAATGAACAAATATTGTTGGTTTCCATTTATCTTTAATCAGTTTCTACCTTGTTCCCTGTGTGTTTTAACAAATCTGTATTTATATGTGTACTAGTTCTGTATTTAGTAATTTGTATTATGTACACTTGTATTTTGACTGAGAATTGTTCACATCGCTCTGTGCCTGAACTCAGTGAACTGTACTTTACAAAAATAAGTTGCATTGTGCTTGGTGTGTGTGTGTGTGAGTGCCCTGTGGTGAGCTGGTGCCCTGCCCGAGGTTTGTTTCCTGCCTTGCGCCCTGTGTTGGCTGGGATTGGCTCCAGCAGACCCCCGTGAACCTGTAGTTGGGATATAACGGGTTGAATAATGGATGGATGGATGGATTGTATTAAAGGGAGAGAACAGCCTACCCTTGAAATCAATCTAGAGTTATAATGAATATAACAGAATGTACCTTACTTTTGTAGCTGGAAGCACTGATTCCTTACCGTGCATGGATCACTGCTTATTTCTGAGATGGAGTGTCATATTTTTTTAGAAGTGTATAATGTAAAAAGCACCTACTGTGGTAGCTCTGTCTATCTGTCTGTCTGCGTGAAACAACTTTGCTCCTAGTGGGCCAACTTTGTTGACATTTGGCAAACATATTTTTCAAGAACATTTGTCAGGATACTTCAATTTTCAGTCAATGGCACAAATTTTTAAAATTTCAAAATATCTCTTTGACAATCGCAAATGAATTTGCAACTCATCTGTCTTAAAATAGGGAAGCATTCTCTGCGACTTCAATTAAAGATTAGTTTAGTGCTTCAGATTTTCCTTTGACAGAGGTCTCTGTATATTTTGTATATTTTCCTTCCTAACTTGTTTGACGACTACTCCTGATGGAATAAATGAATCACCAATAAACGTTACTCAGAAGCTGGGAGACCTGTGTGTCCAAGCCAATTGTATACCAGCTTAGTTCTCGTGCTGATTGAGGTAAGATAACAGTAAAAGAATAAAAAAAGGTCTCTTATATGAAAATGAAAATAAGAAAACAGGAATTATATAATCATCACTCAAGCATAAAGTGAACTAATATGTAAAAAACAACTTCATGGGTGCATTTCCTGCACATCATAATGATTCAGTATTTCTCTGACACTGTAATTTATCACTAAATCTCCAGACCTGCTTTTCACACTGGCCTGAAGCAGCAAGCAGTTTTAGCTTGAGACCTTAACAGACATTTTAATTCCCTATTGGGTACTTCTTTCAAAAATATAATGTTTAAGAAATTGGAAATACAATTAGCCATAGACCTGAATAACTGTAGGACATCAAATGATGCCATTTTTATACCACCTGCATTGAAATCTGCTACCTATGAAAGCAATTGAGGCACCACAAGTCTATCTGGATGTTTTTAACTATTTGACATTGTAAAGTACTGTTGAAAAGCATGTATTTAATGTAGTCGACTAACGGACGTAATTGCATTTTATTATTGTTATGTTTTAATATGACCTACTGTTACAAAAATAGTTAAAAACTCTTGCAGCAAGTAACTAAAAAAATTTGAAGCGGTCCAACTTTCACATCAGAAAACAAAGTCCCTAATCCTTCTGAATATAACGTCATGGGTACATTTTCTAACTTGTTTGGAGCTAGCATGTTCATTCCACGCTTATGTGCGTTTTAATTTAACCTGCCTATTCTAAGCAAGTGTACTCTGTAATTAAATGGCATCCCATCCAAAGCTGCTTTCTGCCTTGCATCTGATGGTACCAGAATAGATTCTGGCTCTCTGTGTCCCTAAAATGCAATAAATTAGTTAAAAAAGTAGATAATACAGTCTGCAGCATACTTGGCAGATACCTTTATCAGAGCTAGCATATGACACTGGGATAAGCTACAATTATTTTCATACCTTTTTCTTGATTTGGAGCACATGGTAACACTGCAGCTGGTAGGCGGGGAGTGAACCTGCAACATTGTCATTTAAAATATAGTCCTCTGGACCCTATATCTATACTAATAAAAGGCAAAGCCCTCACTGACCGACTCACTCACTCACTCACTGACTGACTGACTGACTCATCACTAATTCTCCAACTTCCCGTGTAGGTAGAAGGCTGAAATTTGGCAGGCTCATTCCTTACAACTTACTTACAAAAGTTAAGCAGGTTTCATTTAGAAATTCTACACATAATGGTCATAACGGTCAACAACGTTCGCCATGTTGAACTTTCTTATTTATGGCCCCATCTTCACGAAATTTGGTAGGTGGCTTCCCTGCACTAACCAAAACCGATGTACGTACTTATTTCGGTGGTATGACACCACTGTCGGCCGCCATATCGAACTTTTCAACAGTCTTTGTTACTTATGGGCCCATCTTCAAGAAATTTGGTACACGGGTTCCCAACGCTAACTGAATCCTACTTACGTACATATATACGTCCATAGCCTGCAGCTCGGTCACCATGTGAGGCGGCGTTGGGTCCTCCATCCCAACGCCTCCCACGTTGTTGGCTGCCTGCCTATATAAGGCCGTCTGTCGCTCCGGTCTCTACATTCCCTTCCTTGCTTCGCCACGGGATTCACGTCTCCCTTGTGATAACTACAGCCTATTTATTTAATCCACGGCTTCTCCGCTGTTTTATTGTTTGTTTATTACGATTATAGTTATTGTGTAGGTATTTTAGACTTCCCTTACATTGTTCAGGTACTCATTTCCTTTATCATTCCAACCGTACCCCCATTAACATGTCTATCGAGGTGATCACCATCAATCAAAGAACTGTCACTTACCAAGTGGTTTCCATGCCCAGAGATGCCGCCTACCTTTTCCATTCTCTTTGTTACATATTGCACGGCCATATCAGGCTCACTCTTGATATCTGGAGGAACATTGTGTCTTATGTATTGAATGACTGGGACAGGTTCAAGGTGTGGACTGATGACGGTACAGGAGATAATTATACTGCACAGGAGCACTAGAAGAGTGAAATGCTTAAGCCCTTCACCTATGGTTCTGCATGTGAGTTGATGGCTGCCGCTGAATTGTTCGGTTGTCGCTTCAAGTGTACCGAAATGGCCAAATATTTTACACCTTTCGACAACCGCCAATGCCTCTTAAACATCTTGGATTCACAGGTGACGATTTCAGTAGTGGACACTTTGATGTTTATGATTATGTTTAAACTCTCAAAAGCTGGATGTGAAGTTATCGATGAAACCGGTTGTATGCTTACAATGCTTGACAGATGCCGAATGTCACTTCAACACAACAAATCCTGCAAATACAGTCGTAATTGAAACAAACCATGAAACTCAAACCGATTATGACAGCAGCAATCTAAGCTGTGAGATTTGAAACAAGATTACTGTTCACATGGCCAACTGTAAGTTACATGCTCAAGAGTAAGCTCAGCGCACAGCTACAGCTTGGTCATATTACAACCAGAGGGCCGAACTCACAACGTGGTATACAAAGAGATCCTTAACAAATAATTATTGGTATATTTTCCCTCAGTTTAAAAAGGTTTAATTTTCTTCTTAATAAAAATTTTAATGCAATACTTCGCCGCTGCGAAGCGCGGGTATTTTGCTAGTAATATAATATAATATAATATAACTAGGGGGTTTCCCCCTGCTCACTTAGCTCACCAACCCCCACGGCCTGTGATATGAGCCAGCCATTCCGTGTTTCTGCTGGTCGTGTTGTGAAGAGGGGTGCTGAACGCACCCCAAAGAGACACAGTTGCTCCTCCAAAACCTGCTCTTAAACGGTGATACAATGGGAAACAAATACAGTTGTTTTTTTACCTCCTCTTTGCTGGATCAGCTGCTGGCTTATTGCCGCTGCCGTGCTGGGTGATCTGCATCTCGCATGGTGCTTCAAACATTTGAAAGCTGTCCTACTCTTTGTCTTTAATTTCCGGCCCCCGGGCGTGGTTAAATCTTTTGGCACAAAGTCTCGTCTCACAGAATGTGAGTTCTTGATAATTTTTAGTTTATAGTTTAAAAACGGAAAAAGAATCCGAAAATCTAACAACATCACATTAAAGTAGGCTTTAAAATAAGCCTGATTTAAAAGCATGAAAAAAATGTGACATAAAAACATCACATAAAATCGTCGCACAAAATCGTTGCACCTTTAGGCTTAGGATTTTATATATAGAGAGTAGATATAATATAATATAAAATCTCTCTATATATAAAATCCAACATCTGTCTGTCTGTATGTCTGTCTGCTTTTCACGAGAGAACTACTTAACAGATTTAGATTGGGTTTTCTTCTATAATTTACTTGAACATTCTGGTTGATTTGCATCTTCTCTCATTGCGCTAAGAATCATAGTTCGCTTGCAGGAGTGATATATTTTCGCTAATCTGAGAGAGAGGCTGCAGGCTGAATGGGAGGGGCGGTTGGGGGGATTAACGTGACGTCAGGAGTACGGAGTCAGGCAGGGCCCTCCTTACTGTCCTGTTTCACTACTATGTGGGTGGAGCCATGGGGGCGGCTAGTATAATAATATAATATAATATAATATAATATAATATAGCGGCACGGTGGAGCAGTGGTAGCGCTGCTGCCTCGCAGTTAGGAGACCTGGGTTCGCTTCCCGGGTCCTCCCTGCGTGGAGTTTGCATGTTCTCCCCATGTCTGCGTGGGTTTCCTCCGGGCGCTCCGGTTTCCTCCCGCAGTCTGAAGACATGCAGGTTAGGTGGATTGGCGACTCTAAATTGGCCGTAGTGTGTGCTTGGTGTGTGGGTGTGTTTGTGTGTGTCCTGCGGTGGGTTGGCACCCTGCCCAGAATTGGTTCCTGCCTTGTGCCCTGTGTTGGCTGGGATTGGCTCCGGCAGGCCCCTGTGACCCTATTCGGATTCAGCGGGTTGGATAATGGATGGATAATATAATATAATATAAAGGATGGCCCAGTGCAAATTCTACTCAAATATTCTCTCTGTGGATTCAGAAAGTATTCAGTCCCCTTCACTTTCTGCACACTTTATTGTGTTGTAAATTAGATTTTAAATGGATACATTTGCCATATTTGCAACAGTACAATAAGGTGTACAGAAAGTGAAGGGGTCTGAATACTTTTTAAAGCCAGTGAGTGTGAGTTTTCTTCTCATATCCCCCAGATTAAGTTAATTAGCCAATTTAAACTGAGCCGTGTGTGAGTGAGCCCAGGACCGGATTTTGGTGCCCCCCCCCATATATATATGAGCTGCACTCACTCTCAGAGGACAACTGAACATGACAGCCAATGTGACTAAGACAAGAATGATCACGTCAGCCTTGGTGGACCGTGTGGCTGTTACCAGATTATAATTTGTTAATATATACTTATATATACATGTTTGTAATGCTTTCCATTTAGTGTGGGAGCCCCTTTTTGTGAAACCTAGTTCTACTACACCATATGGTCCATGGTAAATCCAGCAATGGAATATTTCTGTGGTGCCCCCCTTCACTTGATGCCCTAAGCTTGTGTTTATTTTTCTTAAAGGTAAATCCAGCCTTGAGCGAGCCCTACAATGGACTGACGTCCTGTTCAGGCCTGTTTTTCTTAACGACTCAGGATAGGCTCGGGCTTCCCACAGCCCAGAATTAGATTGAGATGTGATAACTTTATAAGTAAATGTGGTAAACAGTATATTAAAATTTCTTCCATAGTTTCCATTTCCATTGCACTTGCTCCGACAGCTTGTTATCCCATACACTAAATTATAACCCTGCTACAACTCCTCCTGCATTTCCTCATTATGACCCACTTTTCAAATGTGCCAGCTACGGTAGGTCTGAATGCACATTTTCTAAGCCTTCTCTTTCAAGTTTAAACTGTGACGATGGATGAAGGAGACGGCTAACTAAATTTTAAAACATATTCTGATGACCCTGTACAGAATTCCAGGGTATCTGGACCTTTCGTATGGATGTAATCAATTTCTTTTAAATTACTATTTCTTGCACTAAACACACAGATGATGCCACAGGCTTCCATTGTCTTCTTTTCAGTATGGGTCTTATAGTAAGTCAGCTGCAGACAGTTTCACTGATGCTGAGAAGTCTTTACATTTCAGTCTGCTCTTGCTAGGCAAATATTCAATTTATTATTCTATCCCTTGTGTTGTATTGTGTCTGTAGGCTACTATTATTTTCTGTTACATTAAGTTGCTGTATGCCGTTGAAACAAATTACTGCAGTGCTGCAGCTTATCTAATGTATGTCCTCCTTTTTTTCCATTGCAGAGTCATGGGGAGCCAGAAGCAATCCCAGAAGTGACAGGTGTATTGCAGGAAACAACTCACGCTCAGACCCTTACTCACTCTGGCCATACCAGTTAACTTAACATGTTTATCTCTGGAATGGGGGGACAAAGTTGAGGATGTGGATGGAGCCCATGTAAAGTGTGAAGAGCGCTGACTGGGTAAGGAATCAAACACAGCATGACTAATTACTCACTATCATAAAAACTACTTCTTCTTCTTCTTCTTTCAGTTGCTCCCGTTAGGGGTTGCCACAGCGGATCATCATCTTCCATATCTTTCTGTCCTCGTCATCTTGTTCTGTCACACCCATCACCTGCATGTCCTCTCTCATTACATCCATAAACCTCCTCTTATGCCTTCCTCTTTTCCTCTTCCCTGGCAGCTCTATCCTTAGCATCCTTCTCCCAATATACCCAGCATCTTTCCTCTGCACATGTCCAAACCAACGCAATCTCGCCTCTCTGACTTTTTCTCCCAACTGTCCAACTTGAGCTGACCCTCTAATGTCCTCATTTCTAATCCTGTTCATCCTCGTCACACCCAATGCAAATCTTAACATCTTTAACTCTGCCACCTCCAGCTCTGTCTCCTGTGCCACCGTCTCCAGCCCATATAACATAGCTGGTCTCACTACCGTCCTGTAGACCTTCCCTTTCACTCTTGCTGATACCCGTCTGTCACAAATCACTCCTGACACTCTTCTCCACCCACTCCACCCTGCCAGCACTCTCTCCTTCACTTCTCTTCCACAATCCCCATTACTCTGTACTGTTGATCACAAGTATTTAAACTCCTCCACCTTTGCCAGCTCTACTCCCAGCATCCTCACCATTCCTCTGACCTCCCTCTCATTTACACACATGAGTGTTGCATTCATGTATTATTACTGTATGAATGTGTACACCCGTGCTGAAATTATGCAGTATTAGCAAACACAACATAACTTTCTCATAATAAAACATCAGACACATACTGTACATTCTTAAAGCCAAATAATCCACTTCAGAGTCTTGTGCGCAGTAGCCTATTCAGCTTGCCATTATATGAAGTGTAGAGGCCCTGTCAGATGGACTGGAACCTCGACTGGGATGAGGAGTGAATCCTGGCCTGGCTGGGAGGCTGTAATGGATGGACATTATACAGGGAGGCTGGGGTGATTCTCTGTTACTATCCCAACTGGGCTGAAAGAATAATGGATGGCTGGGAGGAACCAATTCGGCAAGAGCAGGTCATCCCCAAAACAATAGATGCCATTGTTACCTATCCCCACAGGGCATACTAGATACTGTATTCCCAAAGAACACCTCAGTCGGGGTCCATGGGTGCACTGCCAGAAGAAGACCTTCCTGTTTTGTGGGATTTGTGCCTGATCTGGAAGAGTTTCCATCATCCAATACTATGGCACCAGAAGTACTCCTGGGTACTCCATAAAAGAAGCTGCTCCCCCTAGGAAGTCTGTCAGAGTCAGGAGAAGGTGGACAAGGCTGCTTGAGAGAAGTGAGGAGTGTAAGGAAGAAGAATTCAATTGTATATTTTGTTCACAGAAGAGAGGCCTATAAAAGGTTATGTCTTGAATAAAACAAAATGTGTTTTGAACCTGGTATTGTCTTAGCGGACAGTAGCACACCCTACTGGTCACAAACGATACATAAATACAGTGGAACCTTGGGTCACGAATATCTTGGAACACGACCAAATCGGGTTACGACCAAAAAGTTCTCCAAACTTTTGCATCTGTTCACGACCACACACTCGGGTGATGAACACGCCAGTTTCCCTTCCGGTTTGCACACGCCGATGATTTCCGCACGTGTTCAGTCTCTTCCTGTACATTGTTCTCGCTCAGACCTGCGTGCATCAAGGTTAGTTTTCTTGGTTGTTTATGGTTAGTTTTTGTATAAATTAAGGATTTTTCAAATTTTTATTTTTTTCCCTGTGCTTAAAACTCATTAAAAATTAGTGTTTACAGCGAGCGGTTCGTAAGGCTGTAGTGTGAACTTCTGCAATGTTAGTTTTCTCTGTTCAAGGTTTTCTCAGTGTTATCAATGTTTTTACATTTAGTTTACTATTACGCTGTGCATTCTATGGTGTCATTAACTATTTTTGTGCTTAAAAAGCTTTAAAAAAATATATTTACATACAGCTCGTACGGTCCGGAACGGATTAATTGTATTTACATACAATCCTATGGGGAAATTAGTTTGGGTCCACTGTATACACTACCGCTACTGGTCAAAAGTTTTAAAACACATTTTTCTTCAAATGTAATCCGTTGAAATGCAGTGAATAACCGAAAATAGCGAAAAAGTAAGTAGTAACCTGTCGGAGGTTTAAATTTAAAGTTTAGGTTAGCAAACATTGAAAAAAAGGACATTTCAGAATATTACCAATGGGCCTCCTTCAGGGAACAACTAATAGCAATTAAAGTAAACGAAGCCTTGCAAGTTGAACCAAACAATTTCCACCGGTGTCCCAACTTCCGTTGATTACTTAAAAACCCTCCATCTGTTTTAAAGCAGAGTTGGAGCAGACTGTTTTACTACACCCTCTGAAGTCCTACTTGGACAATATTCCAGTGATAATGCCAAGAAAACTGTAATTAGCAATAAAATGAGACAGAATATTTTTACCCTTAGAAGTGTAGGCCTTTCATTTTGAGAAACTGTAAAAAAAAAAAAGAAATCCAAGTGTCAGTGAGTCCAGTGGTGTCCTACACAATCCAAAGGCAACTGGAAACTGGAGAACTGACAGAGCCAAAGCCACCAGCCAATCAGAAGACAAGTTTCTGAGGGTCACCAGCTCGTGTGATCACAGGCGCCACACAGAGCAACAGCTTAGCAGTGCAGGTCCACAAAAGCAAATGTCAGTTTATCTGCTGTGAAGAGGAGACTTTGTGCTGAAGGTTTGATAGGGTGAGTGACAGGAAGAAAGCCATTAATTAAAGGACAAAATAGAGTCTTGAAATACCAGCTGTGGACTACTGAAGACTGGGAGAAAGTCTTATGGACTGATGAGTCAAAATTTGAAATCTTTGGTTCATCACACAGGGTGTTTGTACACCATTGAGCTGGTGAAAGGATAGTCCCTCAGCGTGTGACACCAGCTGTCAAACATGGAGGAGGAAGTGTGATGGTCTCAAGTTCTTTTGCTAGAGGTAGAGTTGGTGACTTGCACAGAGTGACTGGCATTCTGAACCAAAGGGGTTACCTCAGCATTATGGTCAGCGTCTAATAGGTCAGGGGTTTATCCTACAGCAATACAATCACCCAAAACACACGTCAGAACTACGTGAAAACATAAAATAAATTTAAATTGTTAAGATGAATATCCTTCCTAAGCTTCTCTTTTTATTTCAAAACCTTCCAATATACATTAATACATCTTTTTTTAAGAAATTAGATTCAACCATAACCTCATTTATTTGAAACTCAAAACGTATCCAAAGAGCGACCCTACAAAGACCTAAGGCAGAAGGTGGCATGGCTCTACCTAACTTTCAGCTTTATTACTGGGTGGCAAACATACAAGCTATAAAAACCTGGGCATGGACAGAAATAGACAAACATATACAGGTTTGGTCTGCAATAGAAATAAAATCCTGCAGAACATCTTTATATTCCTTGCTTTTTACCTCAATAAATACAAGTTATCGCCAATATACTAACAACCCAGTTGTGCTTCACTCACTCAGAATATGAACCAATGTAGGAAGCATTTTAAGATAAAGAAGCTTTTATCTGTGGCACCTCTGCACAAGAATGACCTTTTTCCTCCCTCTCAAACGTACGCATCTTTTAATTTCTGGAAAACATTTGGGATTAAATCACTCCGAGATCTGTACATAGACAACATATTCACATCCTGTGAACAATTACACTCCAAATTTAACTTTCCAGCAACACATTTCTTTCACTACCTTGAAATTAGAAACTCTGTTAAACAGAACCTGCCCAATTTTCCTCACCTCCCACCTACATCTAAGGCAGAAAAAATATTGATCAGTCCTGAGGACTCAGACAGCATTTTTGTAACATATAAAAACGTTTTACAGTCCCTCCATTTCAAAGATCCAAGAGGACAGTGGGAAAAGGATCTCTCACTCGACATCTCAGAAAAGGAGTGGAAGGCAGCAATGCAGAGAATTCACTTGAGCTCCACATGCGCAAAGCATACAATTATTCAACTCAAAATTATATATCAAGCACATCTGTCTCATTTAAAAAATGTTTCCAGGGTAAGATCCAACTTGCGAACGTTGCAATCGAGCTCCAGCCTCACTGGGTCACATGTTTTGGGCAGCCTGCACCAAATTAACATTATGCTGGACTAAAATCTTTAAATGCCTTTCAGACAGCCTTGGTGTCACAATCCCTCTTAACCCATTAACTGCTGTGTTTGGTGGGCTTACAGAGGGGCTTAAAGTGGAGAAGGACAAACTGTGGTCGCCTTTACTACACTATTAGCACGTCAACTTATTTTGCTCAACTGGAAGAATCCTAAATCTCCTCTTTTAAGTCAGTGGGTACCTGATGTTATCTACTATTTGAAACTGGAAAAAAATCAAATTCGCACTTAGAGGATCTGTGCAGAACTTTTTCAAAACCTGGCAGGATCTCATCAATAACATTATAGAATAAGCTTTTAAATTGAGGAAGCAGATTCTCTCCCATCTTTTACTCCATTTATCGTTATTCATTTATTAATGTATCTATTCACTTATTTTTACTAGCTTTAAGTTTTACTCTGCTGGCCTGGCTCTCTTTCTCAGTGGTGGGGGTTGATTTGTTTCAAACCTTTTTCTTTGTAAAACTTGAGTTATTTGTATGGAATGCTATTTGATTTTAATAAAATCAATAAAAAAAAAAATAAAGAAAAGAACAAGAAGGCACACTTCAAAACACGGACTGGCCAACACAGTCTCCAGACTTAAACCCCGCTGAGTTAGTTTGGGATGAACTGGACACAAGGATGAAAGGAAAGCAACCTACAAGTGCAACACATTTGTGGGATCTTCTGCAACAGTGTTGGGAAGATCTCTCTGACTAATATTTGATTTCTCGTATAGAAAGTATGCCATGCGTGTGTTTGGCTGTTATATCAGCAAAAGAGGGCTACTTTGATGAATTAAAAATTTGAATACAATTTCGTTCACTTAATGATTGCTTGACTTACTTTTATTTGCCATTGTTTATTTGTTCTATGCCTTGATTTCATGAAACATTAAGGCATTAAGCTGCATGCATTTCAATAAAAACTGAAAATACGGAGGTGTTCTAAAAGTGTTGACCGGTAGTGTATATATATATTTTTTAAGTTAAGTCTGGATGTAGCCTCCTTTCATGAATTTTTCTACATACATTTCTAAATAATTTTAGTTTTATTAATATTTTTTTATTTTTTACAGACATGAAAATCATGCCACTTAGACGCTTCAGTTTTAAATAGCAGGTGATGTCGACGGGCTGCTGTGACTGAGGATCACACAAGATGCCAGGAAGTTACAGTGACAAGTGCAGGATGTGGCAGAGGCAGAGCACAGAGTGTTAGCAAATAAGACCTTTGACTGGTACAGAAAAGGGATGACGGCATTAATAATATCATTATTACTGTACTGAAAAAATAATAATATTATTATCAGTGTACTGAATAAATTAACACATCTAATGATGTACTGCCCTTATATGGTTATACTTGGTCATCCAGCCCCACCGACCTTTGATCCCACCCCACCCCATCTGAAATCCAGCAGCTAAATGTTCCTGCTTCAGCACATACTGTACACTACAACTGCAGGCCTTTCACTGCTTTGCTATCAGGAGTAGCTGTTGATTGAGTAAAAGGAAAAAATGCATATGTAGCAAAGCGTAATATGTTATTTATAATTTCGATTTGTTTTAGTTATAAACTTCTCCAAAATTAGTTGATCCCTGTAAATAGTTAATAGCACACTGACAATATAATCTGTTGTAGATAGATAGATAGATAGATAGATAGATAGATAGATAGATAGATAGATAGATAGATAGATAGATAGATAGAAGGCACTGTATGATAGATAGATAGATAGATAGATAGATAGATAGATAGATAGATAGATAGATAGATAGATAGATAGATAAAGACACTATATTAGATAGATAGATAGATAGATAGATAGATAGA
>JANRMT010062789.1:20078155-20097068 GCA_026402145.1 Polypterus bichir lapradei
TATTAGATAGATAGATAGATAGATAGATAGATAGATAGATAGATAGATAGATAGATAGATAGATAGATAGATAGATAGATTAAAGACACTATATGATAGATAGATAGATAGATAGATAGATAGATAGATAGATAGATAGATAGATAGATAGATTAAAGACACTATATGATAGACAGGTAGATAGATAGATAGATAGATTTTATGTGACATTTTTATGTCACGCTTTAAATCTGGCTTATTTTAAAACCTACATATATATGTTTGGTATCATTCTTTTCAGAATTTATCAAACTTTAATGTAATGTTGTCAGATTTTTAGATTCTTATTCCATTTTTAAAATATAAATTAAAAATATCAAGAAATATCAAGAAAAACTTTGTGCTAAAAGATTTAACCAGCCCGGGCCGGGAATAAAAGACAAAGAGTAGGACAGCTGCTGCAGAGGCTTTTAAAAGCTCAAAGCGCCGCATGAGATGCAGATCACGTGGCACAGCAGAAAGCCAGCAGCTGATCGAGCAAAGAGGAGGTAAAAAAATAAAACTGTATGTGTTTCCCATTGTATCACCATTTAAGAGGGGGTTTCAGAGGAGCGACCTCATCTCCTTGGGGTGCGTTCAGCCCCCCTCTTCACAACGCGAGGGGCAGAGACGCGAAGTGGCTGGCGTGTAGTGCTGGCCGTAAGGGGGGGTTAAGCGATAAAAATAGGATTTTTTTTTGTATAAAGCTATGTGTATTGTAAATAGTTCTCTCTGGAAAATTTGAGTAATTTTTTTGTAAATAGTTTTATATGCAATGTGTTTGTATAAATAAAAGGGGAGAAGTGTGGTGGATGCTGTGGGGGCATAGGGGAGAAGCCGGTAATGTGACACTGTGTTCCTTTTTTTCCTTTTGTTTTGGAAAGTTTATTGGAGAGGAAAATAAAAGCTTCTGTTTTGACCCTAATGATTTGACAATCATTTGCACGAAGCAGAGAAAGGCGGATTGCAGTCGGTTACACATACAAGTTGAAGTAAACAATCTCAAGGTAAATTCAACACGCTAACCTAATTCATAGTTGAAGTCACACAGGATGTTTTTTTAAGATAGACAAGCCTGCAAATTCACCAATACCTAAAATGGGGAATTTTGAAATTAAAAAAATCTTTTTTCATTTTTGTTTTTTTTTCCCTTCATATTTCTACTTTTCTGTTGTTTTCTCCGTATTTATTGGAAAATAAAGCATAAATAAAAAAATAAATATATTAAAAAATTCAAAAATGTGTACAGTGGCTATTCAAGATATCTCAATAAAAATTAAACTGTCCTATCAAATTTCCTTAACCTCCTTAGCATTACATTTGTTCTCAAAAAAAAAAAACAAGAAACATGTAAAGTATGACATTTTTTTAAATCTCATCCTTCTACCGTAATACGTGCAAAACGCTAAAAGTACAAATTCAGAAGTATAAAAAAATATAATAATGATAAAAATAATAATAATCCATCCATCCAACCCACCCACTGAATCTGAACACAGGGGTCTGTTGGAGCCAATCCCAGCCAACACAGGGCAGGAACCAATGCCAGGTAGGGCACCAACCCACCACAGGGCAATTTAGGATCGCCAATCCACCTAACCTGCATGTCTTTGGACTGTGGGAGGAAACCCACGCAGACACGGGGAGAACATGCAAACTCCACGCAGGGAGGACCTGGGAAGTGAACCCAGGTCTCCTAACTGCAAGGCAGCAGCACTACCAGTGCACCACCAAGCCGCCCCAATAATAATAATAATAATAATGATGAATAATAATAATAATACAAAATGAATAATAATAATAAAAAAATAATTATTCCAATACTGTATATACTGCCAAAATATGTCTTTTGTTTGGGATATCTTTGAATGAGAAAACTGCTTAGGCGCACAGTCATTTACCCAACACTGTTCAGCATAATGGTTCACCTCAACAACAATTCTTTCGATCACATCATCATCAAGAAATAACTTCAAGTAAGTAAGTGCATCTTGCCTGTCAGCATTCACTTTTATTCCTGGCCACCCCATAAAATCAAAACAAGGTGCTGTTGGTTTATTTGAGGCAGGGTCGAAAGAAACAAAAATGCGAGCATCACTTTCGGATTGATCAGAATCTCTTTCGGTATCACCGTCTGTTTCAATGTCACCATCTGATGACAGATTCACTTTCTCATCACTGCTGCTGAGAGGCTCCTCAACTTCACTGCTCGTATCATTGTCAAGAGTGTGCAACACCTGGGCTGCTGAAATACGTTTCTTACGAGATGCCATTATGAGGCTAGGATAAGACGCGACTACACCGTTGCCCAGGTAGTGCTCGGGACAGGGCCGTTCTTAGGCATACGTGAACTACGCCAACGCGTAGGGCCTCGACCGTGAGGGGGGCCCCCGGCCCGGCCCTGACTTACAATTTTTTTTTTTTTTGTTGTCGGGCTGTGGGCCTGGGGCCCCTGTCATGCCCCTGGCACTGCAGCCATCTGTGCCAGTCCCTCACATTGTCACACTTGGTTCCACCAAAAGCTTCTGCTCTGCAAAGTTTGCAATTCGTATACGAGAATAGCTTGCAAGATTCTTTCCCGAACGTCGTGGTAGCGCTACGCATTGCTTTGACCATCCCTGTAACGGTCGCGTCTGCTGAGCGCAGCTTTTCCAAGCTCAAGCTAATTAAGGATGATTTGAGGACCAGCATGACCCAAGAGTGACTGAATGGTTTGGCAGTAATATCAGTTGAGCAAGATATTGGCCAAACCCTTGATTATTCGGAACTGATAAAGGATTTTGCCAGGATGAAAGTGCGGAAAGTAGATTTCTTACGTTAATTAAAGTCTTCAGGAAATGCAGTTCAGTGCATCTCTTATTCTTATTAACAGTGGTAATTTATTATCCAAATTGCAGTCTTCACCTAAATCCCTAATAATATTGTCACGCCGTTGTAACTTTGCCAAATGCGGTATAGTAAACGTTAATTTTAGAGATTCGTTTTGGATTCATTCAGAGAGATCCCCATAAAATCATGAAATATCCCTATATTACTGGCCTTTACCAGATCCAGAACAAAATCAATATTTTACCACTCTGCATACACACAAGCGTACATGTAGGCCTACTGGTCATCTAAGGCCTTTTCCGGATGTTTTATTAGAACACCTTCCTGAGCTACGCCCCCCCCAGACCGCCCCCCAACTGGGGCCTGCATGTTTCTGAACCGCGTAGGGCCCCCAAACTGCTAAGAACGGCCCTGCTCGGGAGTAACGCTGTTTGCAACTTATAGCTCAAGTAACTCTCGGGTTTAATGCTTACGTGAGACACGTTTATACGATTGCCCGAGTGACACTCCGGATTAACACTAAGGACGAACAAGTGTACAAAACTTCAACAAAATCGGTCCTGGCCACTAAGCCGAGTTGACTCATGCAGGCAGACAGACATGCCCATTACATGCAAATGCATCTAAAAATGGTTGGCAAGAAATTCCACAGCCATTATGGTCCTCCAACAGTTGAGAAAATAGTAAATGAGAAATTAATTCAACTAACTAGGAATTCACTAAAAGACATAAACCAGCTTCAGAGTCAAAGACCTTTTTTCCAATTTTTAGGATCAGAGTTGAAAGTGATATCCATCCATCCATATATCCTAACTGCAGGGTCACGGGGGTCTGCTGGAGCCAATCCCTGCCAACACAGGGCGCAAGGCAAGAAACAAACCCCGGGCAGGGTGCCAGCCCACCGCAGTCAAAGAGATATGCTTGTGGAAAAACGGAAAGACTCCAACATGCATTCACTTGCCTTCCGAAACTATGTAGTGTCATACAAAGAAAATAATATTCCAAAGGCACATAATGATGTTTAAAACTTGAATTTTAGGTTGGAAAGAGTGAACAAAAAAAGACCCCTTTCAGGAAAACACTGGGAACAAAAACGGATTGAATTCATTGGATACACAGGAATATATGAAGGCAACCCAAAAGATTTTGAGTCACTTTCTATACTTCAGTCAAATTTTACAAGATATTTTTCAGTGGTCAATTTCAAATTTTCCATCTGCTACTGTGGCACTATGGAATATCTGTTTCCTAGTGCATGTGTAGCTTGCTCTCAAAATGGTGTTGCCTGCATGGTGATGTGAGACTTCAACAACAAGGTGATACTGAATTTCTTGTGGCAGAGAAGAAATCAGCAATGAAAATCCAGAGTTAGAAATGTCCATTTCTTTGTAGTACTAAATGGTGTCATCTGTATAAAAGGTTTAGGGAATGATAGCAAGGTAGCTGTGAGTGCACGATTTAATGAAGGACATGCATGGTCTAGTTTGTCACTGTCACTAGACTGCTGAAGTTAACGGAGATTAAACAGGAGAAGAGGAGGACAGCAGACACATCTGCAGTGCCTTCACTTTTTAAACATTTTGTTATGTTGCATCCTTGTGCTAAAATCATTTCATTTTTACCTCATCAAGCAACACTTAATACCTGAGAATGACAAAGCAGAAGTAGAATTTGAGGAATGTTTGCAAATTTATGAAAAACAAAAAAACTAAAATGTCCCAGTGACACAAACATCCAAACCCTTTGCTTTGACACTTGAAATTTGCCTCAGTTGCATCCCATTCTATTGATAATAATTAATAACCTCGCTCCATCTTATATTTCAGAATGTCTGGCACTTTACATTCCAAATCGTAACCTTAGATCGTCAAATGATTGTCTGCTTAGAATTCCAAGAGCTAAACTTATAGGAAGTGGTGAGACGGCCTTCTGCTGTTATGCACCTAAAATCTGGAATAGCTGACTGATAGAAATTCGCCATGGCTGATACGGTGGAGCACTTTAAAAAACTATTAAAAACACATTACTTTAACATGGCTTACTCATAGCTTCATCTTAGTTTAATCCTGATGCTCTGTATATTCAATCAATTATCATTACCATTCATGGTGGCTCTAAAATCTGTACTCACCCCTACTCTCTCTTCTGTTCTTTCTCCAGTTTTCTGTGGTGACAATCTGCGCCACCACCACCTAATCAAAGCACCGTGAAGTCCTTACAATGATGGATTAAAGGCCAGAAGTCCACATGACCGTCATCATCAAGACCTTCCATGAGAACATTGAATACAATGAATTATGTTAGGTAGAATGCCCAAAGGGGACTGGGTGGTCTCGTGGCCTGGAACCCCTGCAGATTTTATTTTTTTCTCCAGCCGTCTGGAGTTTTTTTTTTGTTTTTTCTGTCCTCCCTGACCATCGGACTTTACTTTTATTCTATGTTAATTAGTGTTCTCTTATTTTAATTCTTACTTTGTCTTTTTTTCTCTCTCTTCAACAAGTAAAGCACTTCGAGCTACATTATTTGTATGAAAATGTGCTATATAAATAAAAGTTGTTGTTGTTGATCATCATTGAGATGTTTGTACACCTTCTTTGGAGTCCACTTGTGGTCAAGTCGATTGATCGGACTGATTAGGAAAGACGCACACCTGTCAATCAAAGGTATCACATTTAGCAAATTTCTTCAGAGCAGACACCAAATCATGAGGCCAAAGGAACTGCCTGCAGAGCTTAGAGTCAGGATTGTGTCAAGGCACACATCTGGGGTAGGCTACAAAAACATTTCTGCAGCATTGAAGGTTCCCAAGAGCACAGTGGCCTCCATAACTCTTAAAGGGAATCAGTCAGTCATTCAATCGTGACTGCCTGTCAATCCAACGACGATGCTCTCCATTCACTTGTTCATCTCTGTCACTCCCCTACCTATGTGTATGTTGGTGGGAGAGCAGGCCAGTTTGGGAAAAGCAGACCCTGGGGTACAATGGGCAAGAAAATTGTCCCCCAAGCGCAGTTGGTTGGTGACGTCTTGCTATTCTTTTCTCCACTTGTTGATGGACCCGTTGTTGTTCAGAGTGATGGACTCCTTCTATTATTGTCCCTCTCCAAAGTGCACAGTCCCCAACAAGTGTCTCAAGCTGCATGTGTTAAAGCATGCCTTGAGAGAACACTTTGAGTAGCCCTTCCAGTGTTTCTTCGGTCCACCTTGAGGTTGGGATCCTTCACCTTATAGGACCATATTGGGAAGAAAAGACAAGCAAATTTGGATACTAGAAGTATTCCACATCTGCTACCTCCAGAAGATCCTGGGTATCACACATTTGAATCGAATACATTTTAGAAGAACCACGAGTATTTGTTGAGCTGGCCACGTGGCCAAACTAAGCAACTGAGAAAAGACCAAGAACCTGATGGTCACTCTGGCTGAGCTCCAGAGAACCTGTGTGGAGAAGGGAGAAACTTCAAGAAGGACAACCATCACGGCAACACTCCACCAATCTGGGGTGTATGGCAGATTGGTCATGAATGTCCCTCTTGGAGTTCACAAAAACTCTCAGACTACGAGAAACAAGATCCTCTGTTCTACTGAAACCAAGATTCAACTGTCTGAACTCAGTTCCAAGTGTCACGTTTGGAGGAAACCAGGCACTGCTCATCACCTTACGCACTATCGTATCAATAGTGAAGCATGGCGGTGGCAGCATCAGGGAATGTGAGACTAGTTGAGGTCAAAAGAAAGCTGAATGGAGCAAAGTACAGAGATATCCTTAATAAAACCTGGCCCAGAGCACTATGGACTGGAGACTGGGCTGAAAGTTCACCTTCAACAGGATGATGACCCTAAGAAAAGCAAAATAAACCACAAGAGTGGCTTAGTGTTAACTCTATGAATGTCCATGATTAGCCCAGCCAGAGCCTGGACTTGACTGAAAATAACTATCCACCAATAGTCTTCATCCAACCTGACAGAGCTTGAGAGAATCTGCAGAGGAGAGCAGCAAAAAATCCCCAAATCCAGGTGTGCAAAGCTGGGCACGTTGAACCAGCTGTAATCAGTGACAAAGGGGCTTCAAAGGAGTACTAAGAAAAAGGTCAGTGTTATATTTCAGTTTTTTAATTTTAATAAATATTCAAAATTTAGGTGTGGGAATTATTATACATAGAACAATTTAATTTGTAGTATCAGATGTTGTATCTGATTCTGAAGGGAGATATGTGGTCGTCATGGGTAATCCAATGTAGGAAGTACTTCAGGATATAGAAGCTTTTATCTGTGGCACCTCTGTACAATAGCCGCCTTTATCCACCCTCTCAAACGTACGCAGTTTTTAATGTTTGGAAAACACCCGGGACTAAATCACTTAAAGATTGGTACGTAGACAACGTCTTTGCATTCTACAAACAATTACACTCCAAATTTAACTTTCCATCAACACATTTCTTTCACTACCTTCAAATTAGAAACTTTGCTAAACAAATTCTGCCCAGTTTTCCTCACCTCCCACCTACTTCTATTCTGGAACAAATATTGGTCAGTCTTTAGGAGTCCAACAGTATTTCTGTAATATATAAAAACATTTTACAGTCCCTTCCTTATAAAGACTTCAGAGGACAGTGGGAAAAGGATCTCTCACTCGACATCTCAGAAAAGGAGTGGAAGGTAGCAATGCACAGAATTCACTCGAGCTCCATATGCGCAAGACATACAATTATTCAACTTAAAAACGTTTATTGAGTACATCTGTCTCGCTTAAAATTGTCCAAAATGTTTCCAGGGCAAAAAACAACCTGCGAACATTGCAATCGAGTTCCAGCCTCATTGGGTCACATGTTCTGGGTGTGCACCAAATTAACATCATGCTGGGCCAAAATCTTTAAATGCTCCTCAGACAGCCTTGGTGTCACAACCCCCCCATATCCACTAACAGCTGTGTTTGGTGGGCTTACAGAGGGGCTTAAAGTGGAGAAGGACACACAAACTGTAATTGTCTTCGCTTCACTATTGGCACGTAGACTAATTTTGCTCAGCTGGAACAATCCTAACCCACCTCTTTTCAGTCAGTGGGTAACTGATGTTATATATTATTTGAAACTGGAAAAAATCAAATTCTGTGCAGATTTTTTTTAAAACCTGGCAGGACCTAATCAATAACATTTTAGAATAAGCATTTAAATTGAGGAATTAAATTTCTCCCCTTTTTTTTGCCCTGCTCTTATAAAAATGTTATTCTGGCTGTTGGCCTTGCTCTCTTTCTCATGGGTGGGGTTTGATTTGAACTTAGTTTTGTCAAGTTTGCCTGGCTTGTATGGAATGTTACTTGGTTTTAATAAATTCAATAAAATGTTAAAAAAAATCAAAAAGAACTAAAATCCTGTTTTCGCTTTCTCATTCTGGGTTGATGAGTATTGCTTGATGAGGGAAAAAATTGAATTGAAACGATGTAGCCAATGGTCTTCAGTGTGCCACTGTGATCTGTGAGGGTTATACCATACACATTATTTTATTAAAAATGGACATTTGCTGAAGCCACACAAACCAGCTGATAGGGTGAATTTCACAGGGAGATAGGATGAGTTAAGTGTTATACACAGTGCTGAAGAGCTCATGTGCCCTGTTTGATGATATCTCTCTATTATAAAAAAAAATCTTGGAAGGAGACGAGACGTGATTTTCTTGGAGTGACACTTATATGTCCCGCAAGACGAGTCCATGCCTGGGGCTGGAAATAAAAGACAAAGAGTAGATGACAAAGCAGAATGTCGTAAAGAATTAAAAAATGTTGGCGATATACACGTGCAGAGCATGTTAGAGATAATGGAAGTACGCAAATCCAAAGTCTCAAAAAAAGGATAGTAAAAATTGCATTAGTGTAAACAAACAGAATTTACTATTCGGTGAAATAACAGAACAGCGAAAACAGATTGAATATATAGTTCGGATGTAAACTTTAAGTCAGAGACTTATAGATCGTCAAATTTGTGTTGCCATTAGGGAAAAAAAAGGTAGTTTTTGTTCCCAATGAAGAGGCCTTTCCGTGAGAATTAAAAGATTCCAAAAACATTGGCGTGGTATACAGGTTAGAGATAATGGAAGTACGAAAATTCGAAAGTCTCAAAAAAAGCATAGTAAAGATTGCATTAGTGCAAACAAACGGAAATTATTACTCGGTGAAATAATGGAACAGAAAAAAGAGATGGAATATATTGTTCGGAGTTAAACTTTAAGTCGGAGCCTTTCCGCGAGAATTAAAAGATTCCAAAAACGTTGGCACAGTATGAAATCCTGTGGGACGGAGACTTTTAACATGAGATTCTTTCAAGTCACGCCCTACTTACAACCATTTCAAACAAGACCATGGTCATCTAACCTCAGTCTTGTGAATGCTTTTGACAGACGCACATCCTGTACTCTCAGCTCTTATAAATTTTATCAGGACAATCATTTTATATGTTCAAGATGACACGTCAATGACAAAGCGAAGAAGAAAGAGCATAGACAAACATTCGAGAAAGTCGTTTTATTTATTAGAGAGAAAGAAACGATAGTCACTCACAGGCAGTTATACGTTGCGTTGTCATGATGCAAGTCCAAACACGGTATTAAAATTCAATGCGATCTTGAAGAAAAGTTAATTCCAAATATTGTTTTTACTAAAGTTTTAAAGTAAAAGTGAAAATAATGCATACGTAACAATTCCCATGAAAATAACAATCTCTTTAAATTGTATATCCAATAAACCAAACCTGGGGGTGGGTGAGCAAAGCGAGCAGGGGGCAGAGCCCCCTAGTGTATATATATATATACTCAGCAAAAAAAGAAATGTCCCCTGACTTTCAACTGTTTTTACTTTCAGTAGACTTAATGTGTAAATATTTGTATGAACACTAAAAGAGTCAACACCATAAGACATAAACTAAAAATGTTTCACAATGTGTCCCTGAATGAAGGGAGGCTCAAAATCAAAAGTACCAGTCAGTATCTGGTGTGGCCATCAGCTGCTTGAAGTACTGCAGCGCATCTCCTCCTCATGGACTGGACCAGATTTGTCAGTTCTTGCTGTGAGATGTTACCCCACTCTTCCACCAAGGCACCTGCAAGTTCCTGGACATTTCTGGGGGGAATGGCCCTAGCCCTCACCCTGCGATCCAACAGGTCCCAGACGTGCTCAATGGGATTGAGATCTGGGCTCTTCGCTGGCCATGGCAGAACATTGACATTGCTGTCATGCAGAAACGCATGCACTTTTTGCCACTCCTGTCTGGTCCAGCGAAGGTGGGTTTGTGCCCATAGGCGGCGTTGTTGCTGGTGATGTCTGGTAAGGACCTGCCTTACAACAGGCCTGCAAGCCCTCAGTCCAGCCTCTCTCAGCCTATTGCGGACAGTCTGAGCACTGATGGAGGGATTGTGTGTTCCTGGTGTGACTCGGGCAGTTGTTGTGGCCATCCTGTACCTGTCACGCAGGTGTGATATTCGGATGTACCGATCCTGTGCAGGTGTTGTTACACGTGGTCTTCCACTGCGAGGATGATCAGCTGTCCTTCCTGTCTCCCTGTAGCGCTGTCTTAGGCGTCTCACAGTGTGGACATGGCAATTTATTGCCCTAGCCACATCAGCAGTCCTCATGCCTCCCTGCAGCATGCCTAATGCACGTTCACGCAGATGAGCAGGGACCCTGGGCATCTTTCTTTGGGTGTTTTTCACAGTCGGTAGACAAGTCTCTTTAGTGTCCTGCGTTTTTAGAACTGTGACCTTAAATGCCTACTTTCTGTAAGCTGTTAAGGTCTTAACGACCATTCCACAGGTGCATGTTAATTAATTGATTATGGTTAATTGAACATGCATGGAAAACATTGTTTAAACAATTTACAATGAAGATCTGTAAAGTTATTTGGATTTTTAAAACATTATTGTTGAAATACACAGTCCTGAAAAAGGGACGTTTCTTTTTTTGCTGAGTATATATATATGAGGAACATTCAAAAAGTTTCCACACTTTTTTTAACTATATTTATTAAGAATTAAAAAAAAAATGACATCACTTATCTATGTAGTAAAAGGCTGTAGCTCTACATCCGTCACACCAGTACGGCCATTTCTGAACATTTCAATCCACTCATAGACGACTCTACAAGAGAGAACTCGTACTGAACACAACATGCGGAGATGAATTTGAGCTCCCACCACACCTTCCGCCCACAAAAAGCGTATGACAGAACGCTGTTCCTCTTTGGTGCAGTTTATAAGTTTTGTAGCCATCTTCACCACAGGGTGACAACTTGTATTCTAAACTGCAAGGGCACCCGGCTTGCCAGACAAAACTAGTCACATGACACTCTCAGAATGACCAATTACTACTTTTCCCACCTTCACCGTTTCCAACGAAAATATAAAAGGGCAGAAACTTTTTGAATGTCCCTCGTATATGTCGCCAAGGCCACTGTTCACAGAAGCTGGGAATGATTACAGCAGGTGCAAAAAGTGCTATGTTGGTCTGAGAAGAGCACAGCTCAGGTGGCAGTTGCTCATATCTAGCAAGGTTTATAAAAAACCCGAGTATATAAAATGGAGAAAAACCATCCAGAAACTAGAAGCCATCTAAATGCCGAATTGCACTCTGTCCAGCGAATTGAACATGCATTCATCTGGATTGCCACTGAAGAACTGGATGATGATAGTATTGCTCCAAAGGCTTCTCTTCGGCCTGGGATATGTATGTATAGTTTTATTATACTACATTGCAAATTTGGAGTGAAAGCTACATTTTAAAGCAAGTTAAATATATCTTTTTGTACCATATTTCTCTTGTCTGATTATATCCGCCATGGTTACATACATCCAGGTTCACGTATGTCCTGCATTCAATAAAGAACACAATCCCAGGGAGAAAGCGCCCCCTGCTGGAGACAAATGATTTTAGCACAAGACTGCAAAATAGCAAAACATGTAAAAGGTGGAGGAGCCTGAATGCATTTTGAAAGCACTGTAGATATTGTTTAAGCATTCACATTAATCGCAATAAAAAGCTTTCTAGACAACTCTCATATTTTTCTAAAAACAAATTCTGCAGTAACTAAAAGGCAGATCACTTAATGGCAGATAATGAGATACAACAAGGAAAGAAATGAGAAAACTAATACCAGAGCAGAAAAAAACATTGAACTTGTTGGACAAAGAAATGGAACAGAACAGAAAAACAGAAACTGGGATACAAAAAGGATGGAATTTCACAGCAAATAAATATAAAGAGGGAGAAAATGATTAAAAGAAAGTGAACAAAAGAGAAGATTAAAGACAACATTTTCAAGAGAAATAAGGAAAGCTACAGTATGCAATTTCTATGACAGATCCTGGGACCGAGAAAGGATGGAATTTATGTGTACATAATGAGTACGTTTCACAAGACACGTCAGGATAAAAATGGAATTCCAGCAAAAGAAACATGTTTGCCTAATTGTAGCCCAAGAAGAGTCACATGCATTTCAATTGTAAAAGGATATACAAAGAAAATGAAATTTACAGGAAATATAAGGAAGTCTTAGAAAACTTGGAAAATCAACACTGTTGGAATTCTGGAAGTGAAACTAATATTCTAACAGATAAGGGAATACAATAACGAGATATACGATACGAGTGATACTAATAAAAGGTTTATAACTAGTGTAAATTTCAAAAAAGATACAGGGTGGTAAAACAAGTGACGTTCTAAAAGGGAAATGATGGGCTTAAAAAAATGGAAGATTTTCCAGCCCTTAAGGGTTCTTCATTTACCTGGTGAAGCGCACACTGCAGATGTCGCACTCGTATGGCTTCTCGCCCGTATGTGTGCGAATGTGTCGAGGCAGCTTTCCTGCTCCCTGGATAACCTTGGAACAGATGGGACACTTCTGGAATGCTTTGGAGCGCATCTTCTTGACACCCAGGCTCCCTGTTGTGTCGCCACCATGTGGCGTCCAGGCTGGCAGACCCTCGCCAACTAAATCATCATGCCGCCCGCTGTTAAAGTAATTCAGGTAAAATTCCACATCATGCTCCTCGCCGTCCACCTCCTCGCCTGCAGCCTCCAGCTCTTTCTGCCGTTCAAAAGAATCCATCATCTGCTGGAGCAGTGCACTTGCAGACAGATTGCCCCTCTCCCCTGCTACGCCATAATGTCCATTCTGTGAGGAGGAGGAGGAAGCAAGAGGAGCCTCGCCTCTGGGTTCACCCTCTGCTCCTTGCACCCAGGAAAATGGGTACCTCCTGAGCTTTACCTCTTCCTCATCCTCCTCCTCCTCATTGTCCTCTTCATCTCCATCCCCCACTGGGTAATGAGAGGGTGGCTGAGCTAGTGCCAGTGCCAGAGAAGAGTAGTATTCTTGAGTAGCAGTCCCATTCGTCTCATATGGCAGCCCCTCTCCTCCATTGCGCTGGCTCAAGTGCTGGTGTGGCTGGAGATCCCTGAGGTCAGGGGTACTGCAGCTACTACTAAAGTGCGAGCTGTGGCTCTGGAAGAACTCCAGGAACTCCTGGGCTCTGAGCTGGTTCCCCTGGTCAACTAGGTCAGCCAGCTCTTTGCGTCCCTGTTGGTCCTCTTGCTTGGAGACCATCCTCTCCTGTCAAACAGAAGTGATGAAAATGATTTCAAATGACCTAAAGGCACTTGGGCAGAAACTCTACATCATATACAGTTGTAGTCAGAAGCGTCCATACACTAAGGGCTCTTTTATACTTCACGCTCAGAACGCGTACGCTCACGCATCATGGCTGCCACACGTTCCCAGTGTTCATTTGACGCGTCCTCTGAGCAGGTCCTCAGAAATTAACGCAACGCGTACGCAAGTTGCAGTGCCAGCAAAAAGTCTGGGGGCGCAGTGTGAGAAAAATCGGAATGTGACGTCAGAGTCTCTGTTTACTATCTACATGTGACAGAAAGCCGCTTTGAGGATCCTACGAGATCGATGTGCGCACTTCGATGTTTGACGAATGGCTCGATGTGGTGAAGCAAAATGCTGACATACAAATGCATTCGCGGTGTTTTTATATTCAAGCATCGCATATTCCTGATCGTAATGACACGATACATTTTAAGTCTCACATACCGTCTTTTTTTTATTTGCACCTTCACAACAGTAATAAAATGTATGGCGCTGTATTTGAGCCACAGAGAAAAAAAATAAGGACACAGTGAAAAGGTGAATTTTGTGATGAAAGTGGTAATTTCAGCTTAAATATCGAAAAGTCCACTTTAACCTCGTAGTTTACTTTATCATTTAAGTAGGCCGTCGTAAACGTCATCTTAAAACCGACCCAGTTGTTAATCGCTACGTGGTTCTGCGGCTTCCTCCTGACCTGACAGCAGCAGTCGCCACACAGAACACGTCACATTTCTGATATTCCAGCTCTCTGCACATTTAGATTTATACTTGATATCACTTTCATGATGAAATGCATTTAAGTATGTATGTTACATTTTACAGATAAATCGTTAATTTCGTTTAAATAATGAATACTGTTAATAATTACACACATGGCGGTGACACGGTGGCAGAGTGGTAGCGCTGCTATCTCACAGCTGGTGTTCCCTGCCTGGAGTTTGCATGTTTTCCTGCTGGGTTTCCACAGTGAGCTCCGGTTTCCTTCCAAAGATATGCAGGTTTGGGGATTTGGTGACGCTAAAATGACACCAGTGTGTGTGTGTGCTCGTGTTCACCTTGTGATGAGCTGATGCCCCATCCAGGGATTGTTTCTGCCTCGTGCCCAATGTTAGCTGGAATGGGCGCATCCCCGGATTGATGGATTTAATCATTAAACATCCTTTTCAGAGATAGTGTGGTAAGGTGTCCTCGGAATTTAACGGGTGTTCCAGGCAATTCACAACACAGCGAAGCCGAACCTGTTCGTACCGTGATGATATCTCACACTGCCACCTGGTGGATTCTTACAGATTTACGTAGCTTGCACAGCAGTAGGGTCTGCTGGAGCAAGCGTCGCGTCGCGTGAAGTATAAACTAGCCTTAGAGTCAATTCTTTCAAACTCACTTTATGAACCTCCCACAGATTTTATACTAACAAGCTACAAATTGGGCAAAATGTTTAAGACATCTGCTTTGTGCTGGGCAAAAGGATTTTTTTCCACCAATGTTCACAGACAGATTATTTCACTTTTTTTGACAATATCACAATTCCAGTGTGTCACAATTTTTGTTAACTGTGCCCTTAAACAGCTTGGAAAATTCTAGAAAATGATGTCAAGCCTTTAGGCAATTAGACAATTAGCTTCTGATAGTGGATTACCCTAAGTAGAGTCAACGCATGAATGGATATTAAGGCCTACCATCAAACTCACTGCCTCTTTGGGAAAATCAAAAGAAATTGCCCAAGATCTCAGAAAAAAATTGGGGACCTCCACAAATCTGGTTCATCCTAAGGAACAATTTCCAAACACCTCCATGTTTATCTGTACAAACAAGAATATGCAAGTATGAACACCATGGGACCACACAGCCATCATTTCTCTCAGAAAAGAGACACATTCTGTCTCCTAGAGAAGAACGTACATCTGCACACAAAGTCCAACTCAATCCCAGGACAACAGCAAAGGACCTTATGAAGATGCTGGAGGAAACAGGAAGACAAATATCTCTACGGTAAAACGAGTCCGACATCAACATAACCTGAAAGGCTGCTCAGCAAGGAGGAAGCCACTGCTCCAAAGCCACCATAAACAAGCCAGACTTCAGTTTGCAATGACACATGAGGACAAAGATCTTACCTTCTGGAAAAATGTCCTCTGGTCTGATGAATCCAAGATTAAACTGTTGGACCATAATGACCATCATTATGTTTGGAATAGAAATTGTGAGGCTTGCAAGCTAAAGAACATCATCCCAACCGCCAAACATGTTGTTGGGGGCTGCAGGAGGGACTGGTGCACTTCACAAAACAGATGGCATCATGAAGAAGGAAAAAGATGGAGAAATACAACAGCAACATCTCAAGAGCTCAGCAAGGAAATTAGAGCTCAGGTGCAGATGGGTCTTTCAAATGGACAAGGACCCCAAGCAGACCTCCACAGTTGTGGCAAAATGGCTTAAGGACAACAAGGTCAAGGTATTGCAGTGGCCATCACAAAGCCCTGACCTCAGTCTGATTGAACTCAAAAAGAGTGTGCGAGAAAGGAGGCCTATGAACCTGTCCCAGTTACACCAGTTCTATCTGGAGGAATGGGCCAAAATTCCAGCAACTTATTGTAAGAAGCTTGTGGAAAGCGACTCAAAACATCTGGCTCAAGTTAAACAATTTGAAGGCATAAATATGAACATTAACAAAGTGTATGGACACTTGTGACCCACTGGAATTGTGATATAGTCAAGAAAAAGTGAAATCATCTGTCTGTGAACATTGTCGGAAAAAAATGACGTTTGTCCTGCACAAAGTAGATGTCTTAAACGACATGCCAAATTTATAGTATGCCATCAAGACTCCACAAAGGTGTAGTGCCAACATCTCAAAGGCATTTTAGAGCCCTAACTTACTGGTGGCTCAGTGACATTAACTAAATGCCTTCAGCAATCAAAGAAGGCAAAGTAAAACTCAGTGCCAGTATTTCATGGCATCTCCTTGATCTCAGAGTCAGCCTATTCAGTCTCACTGGTGATTTAGTAATCGCAGTGGTCGCTCAGTGACCTGCGGGCCTTCACTCAAAAGTGGCGTAATGACTACTGTGCCACCATGCAAACTGAGCTCCAGCACTTAACGATAGTTCAAAACCTTAGTGCCCCGTACGCAGTGGCAGCTCTCTAAACCCTAATGCCAGAGTTGAGGGAAGGTTTAGTGACTCTGCAGCTTTATACCACAAAACATAATTGTTAAAATGACAGGTTGCTGCAGAAACTACATTAGAGTTTGAAGTTCTGGAACGTGTTATTAGACACACATTCCTCAGTAGGTTACAACCCTGCCCCACCTATGCATGCTTATACCAACACTCCCCCCCCCCCAGCAACTAACACGATGGGCCTTCCGTCATCTCCTTAACTTGAGAGGACATCACACTGTTCACCTTATCCTACTCATACCAGCCTCATGAAGCAATCTGACAAGTACCTGTTGCTTGAGGACGTCCGATTCCAGCAGGTGGCTGCACACATCTCCGACAGCCTGGATCTCCAGCAGTCGAGCGGCACTCAAGATGTCCCGAATGCTACAGGTGCTCACGGTGAGAGTGGCCGTGTAGGCAAACTCCAGGAGGGCAGCAAGCGCCTCTGCTGAAATAAAATCGATGTGATAGACGCTCTGACGATCAGCTACTGCACCCGAGGTAAAGAGCTTGTGGAAGTAGGGGCTACAGGCTGCCAGGACCGAGCGGTGAGCCGGGAACTCCTGGCCCTGGACGATAATGAGCACGTCACACAAAACTCCTCCTTGGCGCTGCTCATTCAGACCTCCCAGTACCTCACTGCTGTGGTCAGGGAAGGGGACCCCAATGGGTCCATCTGACGCTGAGGCCCCCCCACTGCCCCCTGAAGACATCTTCCACCAGCCTGCCGGTGTACAGCCCTTCACAGACGCTGCCACCTCCGTCCCGTTGTGCGCCAGCCTGTACTTGTGCCGACCTGCAAGACAGAATTGAGATCTGGCATGAGACATGCTGAAGGCTTCAGGAGCTGGAAGTAAGACAGTAGGCACAGGCCTTCATCAGTGAGGAAGCAGGAAGTACCGTGGGCCTTCACGAACTGGAGATCAGCCACGACCGCAGGATCAAGTCAGAGAATTTGATGCCTCTGGCCGTCCTTTCAACTGGGTTCAGTACATTCAGAAGATAGTCACAAGAGAGGCAGTCAAACTAATGCCCCCCCCCCCCCGCGCGTGCCCCCCACCCCCCCGTCCCAAGACACACGCAGCAGCACCCTGGGGAGTGTCTGGGATTAGCTCAGCTGCCTAGGTGTTGCTTCATGAGAGCTGGCAGGAATCGGCTCCTTATAACAAGCACTGGCGAGGTGACTTCTGCCTACAAGCAACACCCTCCCCCAACCCCCTCTCCACCCAAACGGGCACCTCAGTCCAGGATTTGATCGCTTGCAAAGCAGTTTGCTGTTGTCTTCTCCTCCTCCCTCAAACTGTGAACTGTGTAAGCTGCCATCAGGAAGTGGGATCTCTGACTGCATAGCAGCTTGGGAGATGTAGTTTGTGCCAGAGCAGCTATCATTCAGGAGCATAGCCCTTGCCCCCTGAGCGCCACCCATTTTCAACCTTCAGGGAACTGGTCTGAGCTTCAGCTGTCACTCACTCTGCCTCTCCGGGCCTTATAGGCTTCTTCTCTTTTGGTTCCTGTTTTTCCTGCATCCCAGGTCCTCTGGGATTTGTAGTCCTCCTGCTCAGTTCCACCTGCTCCTGAGGCCCATGACAGGACTACGAGTCCCAGGCTATCTGTCTACCTCCACACTCCCCCTTTCCCTGCAACACACCCAGCCATGTCAGGGACAGAACTGCACTTGAAGATATGGCAAATAAGAGGCCAGGTACACAAAGTGTAGGCAATGCTGGCGAGGGAAGGGGATGAGGGCTCTCAAACTATTCCTGTTAAGATGTGCCAGGGAAACGGCCTTGCCAGTCTTGGAGAGAGAAAGAAAATGAGAGAGAGAGAGCGAGAGAGAGAGAGAGAGAGAGGGGGTTTGGGGAACGAAGGGTTGGCGCTGCAGGCCTAGTTTCTACAGAGCACCCCACACACGAAGGGATCGAGGGCACAGAAAAAGATGGGCACCATGACTACCCAGTAATATTATCCTCTCGGGGCAGCATAAGCCATCCATTCCACCACACTGGACTCGTTTGTTACGCTTTGCCAACCGCCCACCATTACCACTCCCCCCCCCTCCCCACCCTCACCCTCACCACCACCACCCCGAGCTTCTCCTTCTAACTACACAATTCCACTATCCATAAAGTTCACAAAAACAGAAATTAAAAAGCAGAGTGGGAAAAACTTCCCTTACAGTAAAAATATAAAACAGGCAGACACATTAAACCTCAGGCATCAGCTGAGCGGGGGGGGGGGGGGGGGGGGGGGGGGGGGGGGGGGGGGGGG
>JANRMT010062789.1:20116674-20149111 GCA_026402145.1 Polypterus bichir lapradei
AGCGCGAGATTAAAGCAAACAATCAAAAAATCAATACGTGTGCTTTTGTGCTTTTAAATATGCCGAGCACCGCAATAAAGCGGCATTTTTTAGAGGAGCGTCAGTATCTTTTAAGCAAACAGCTTCTGTGCAAACAGCACCTCTGCTCACACCCCCTCCGTCAGGCGCAGAGAATGTCAGAGAGGGTGAGAGAGAGGCAGAGACAAGCAAACATTCAAGCACCGTGCGGGAAACATATCTTATAGCATTGAGGAGTTTTAGTTAATATGTAATACATGCTCTGATTGGGTAGCTTCTAAGCCATCTGCCAATAGCATCCCTTGTATGAAATCAACTGGGCAAACAAACTGAGGAAGCATGTACCATAAATTAAAAGACCCATTGTCCGCAGAAATCCGCGAACCAGCGAAAAATCCGTGATATATATTTAGATATGCTTACATTTAAAATCCGCGATAGAGTGAAGCCGCGAAAGTCGAAGCGTGATATAGCGAGGGATCACTGTACCTGATAAACAGTGGTGAGTCTAGGAGATTTGAGGCATTCTGACAAAGGCTACATAATAATACAAAAGGGGAAAGTAGAGCGATATGTTACTCTACCAAGACAAAACAAACATGTTAAAGTTAAACTATTTTCATGAACTTCACCTATCACAGCTACAAAGCCAAAGGTTGTACATCCAGCAATACAAGCACAACTACAAGTAAGTGATCCTCAAAGACTTGTGCCTTCAATACAAACAACAGAAATAAATTATATGACCAGTTCAAAATCTCAGTCTGCTATTTTCTACAAATTCAATACAATCACGAGGTACCACAAGGCTTATTTTCATGTAAGACTAGCTTCGCTCACCAACCCCCGGTTTTAGTTAACCCAAAATACATTTCAAAGGGATTCTTTTTTTCTTGGTAATTGTTACATATGCATCATGTTCAATTTTTCTTTAAAACTTCAGTAACAACAATATTTGGAATTAACTTTTCTTCAAGATTGCATTGAATTTTGATTCCTTGTTTGGTCTTACATTGTGATAATGATAAATAGATAGATAAATAGATAATTTATTAATCCCAAGGGGAAATTCACATACTCCAGCAGCAGCATACTGATAAAAAACATTAAATTAAAGAGTGATAACAATGCAGGTAAAACAGATAATAACTTTGTATAATGTTAACGTTTACCCCCCTGGGTGGAACTGAAGAGTCGCATAGTGTGGGGTCTCCTCAGTCTGCCAGTGGAGCAGGTCGGTGACGGCAGTCTGTCGCTGAAGCTGCTCCTCTGTCTGGAGATCATCCTGTTCAGTGGATTCTCCATGATTGACAGGAGTCTGCTCAGTGCCCGTCGCTCTGCCACAGATGTCAAACTGTCCAGCTCCGTAATGCAACGTACAGTATAACTAGCTGAGGGAGAATATCGTTCCTTTCTTTCCCTCTTATAAATAAACCGACTTTTTCGAATGTTTGTCCCTGTGATTTGTTAATTGTCATTGCAAAAGCTATTCTAACAGGAAACTGTAAACGTTTTAATATGAATGGCATATCAAGATCTCCTTTGGTGCCTAATGTTATTCACGGAATAGGTACTGCATTATCTTTCTTGTTGCCTGTTAAAATTTTACATGTTAGAACTGTTCAACCAATTTTCAATACAATTAATCTTGTCACATTGCATAGTCCATCCCTCAGAAATAAATTACATAGTAACATTACGATACATCCTTCTTTGAACAGTAATTCGGCCGGTGGGAGACCAGACAGTTTTAATGGCTGTAGATATTCTACAGGATATTGTAAGTTGATGTTTTCATCTTCCGCATCGTCACCACCAACTGTTTCTGCATTTCGACGTGCAGATCTTTCTTCTTCACTAAGTCTTTGCTCACATTTCTTTTTTTCATAATTTGCATTCTTTTCTCTCCGTCGCTTTTGTGTTCCTTTTTGTCGCGCCTCTCTTTCTTCTTCGCTTAGTCGTGGTCATGTCATCTTTAACTTTTCATTTTTTTTAAAGCTGCTCTTTGTTCCTTTGCTAAGTCTTTGTTTATGTTCCTTTTTTTCCGAATTTACATTCTTTTCTCTCCATCGCTTTTGACTCTTTGTCTCGCCGTTCTTTCTGCTTCGCTTAGTCATGGATGTGTCTTCTTTAACGTATCTTTTTTTAAGCTGCTTTTTATTCTGTGTCGCGGTACGTGAAAGTGTCTCTCTGTCTCTCTTCAAATGTCTTTGTCTCTCTTCAAATCTGTCTGACGTGGATGTCAGTATGACGTGACTTGACCATGTCGCATATGTTGCGGGACGTGAAAGTGTCTTTCTGAAGTGTCTCTCTGTCTCTTTTCAAAAGATCATGTCTTGTCGCCCAAAAAGTCTCGTCTCATCCCAAGTTTTTTTATATAATAGAGAGATATGCTATTTATGGTAAACATCTAATATGTCCATAGTAGTAGCATGTTGTACCGTGTTAGCCATCATGGATGACTACAACTTGCTCGAAGAAGGAGCCTGAGCTGCCAAGTATGCTTGCATATTATAATCTGTTCAGTTAGCCAATAAAAGGTGTTATTTTGCTTGACTTCTCATTATAACCATCTAATGTAACGCAGAAAAGCTATACTATACCCAAACGAAAACAGCACGTGATTATAGCAAAGGAAATGGCCAGTTATATACTTGAAGCTTGGTATGGGTATGGAGAAAAACATGAGAGAATACACAAGATCAAGGGGTGATGTAGTTTTTGCCCATAAAGTGTTTTGGTATGCTTTCCACATTAAAATATAGCATTTGTCTTTGAAGCAGCATGACGCGACTGCTCACATGGTTAACTAAAAAGTGGTGGCTGACTTTCATGTACCCAGTAAGACTTGACAGTTGTCATGTACTCAGTCTGCCATAAAAGGGTAAGAGCTGAACTTAAGAGATGCAGAGAAGAACAAGAATGTAGTAGAAAGAGACTTTTATTTGGGAATGTTTACTTGGGTGTTTAAGGCAAGGAACCAATGAGAGTAAATGTCAGGTGACATGCAAGCATTAGGACCAATCAGAGTAAATGTCTCAATAAGGATGAGTCTCTGTCATTGTCCTTTGACACCTCTGCTCAGGGGGCTCATTTCTTCATGAAGAGAAATTGTGTGAACGTGTGAACAGGTCTCCTCCTGTTTGATTTCTGACTGAAAGAGTTCTTAGCTGAAGACGAATTTCTTTCTCTTAAATATTTCCAATTTCATCCACAAGTGTTTTGGTGCCAAACCTAAGGAGGTCCAACTCCCAGAGGATTGGGAATCTCTGATGAGGTAGTTCGGTCCAGTGGGACTGTGTCTAACAAAGGTTAGGACCGACCCGTTTCCCATCTGCATGGGACCCAAGACTCCAGAGGACCCGACTGTCCCAGAGTAATGAACCTGCACAGGTAGAAGAAAAGTTGTTCTTTTGGGGTAAGGCGTTGGGTTTGACTCCCATGCCACTAAGTTAATCGGGGATTGGGGTCTCCTCCGTGTTGTCACTGGATGGTTCGTCAGTAGCGTTGAGAAGCTGGATTTCTTCTTTGTTGTTGCTGGACTCTGTTCACCAAGAGGAAGCAGGAAAAAGTGAAACATCACCGTGGCGTCGCTGGACTTGGTTTGCCAGCGGAGTTCAGAAGAAGGAAAGTTAGCGATTTCCGCACCTGGTCAAGTAGATTTCTTTCTTGTCGCTGGACTTTGTTTGCCAAGGAGAAGAGGAATGCTGGGATGGCCGGGGGAGGGGGTGGGGCCTGCAAATCCAACGGTGGGACACGGAGAAACGTAGGAAAAGTGCGATTCGAGGCGTAAGGAGAGTTGAGTGTTGAGGTTTTGACTATTGCGACTGAGAAAATTGTGAGTGTACAGTATTTATTTATAAAGCACTTTAAAAACAACATCAAGGCTGACCAAAGTGCTGTACAATAAAAACCCAACACATCAGACAAACAATAACCAAAGGGTAAAAGAAACAGAAAGACATACAGTAAGAGCTGACGAGATTCATAATAAAAAGTCCACAGGCAGTCAACATACCGTATCATACTGGGTCAAAGGCCAGGCAGTAAAAGTGTGTTTTTAAATAAGATTTAAAGACAGCAAGTGAAGGAGCTTGTCTAATGTCCATCCATCCATCCATTATCCAACCTGCTACATCCTAACTACAGGGTCATGGGGGTCTGCTAGAGCCAATCCCAGCCAGCACAGGGCGCAAGGCAGGAAACAAACCCCGGGCAGGACGCGCACACACACTCCAAGAACACATTAGGGACAATCTAGGATCGCCAATGCACCTAACCTGCATGTCTTTGGACTGTGGGAGGTAACCAGAGTACTGGAGGAAACCCACGAAGACACGGGGAGGACATGCAAACTCCACGCAGGGAGAACCCGGGAAGCGAACGGGTCTCCTAACTGCGAGGCAGCAGCGCTACCAACTGCGCCACTGTGCCACCCGGCCTGCCTAACGTGTAATGGCAAATCATTCCAGAGTTTTGTAGCTGCAACTGAAAAAGCCTGATCACCTCGGAGTTTGCATCGTGTCTTAGGAACCCGTAAAGGCATCTGGTCTGCTGACATGAGGGGGCGAGACGGTACATAAGGGTGCTGCAGTCCTGACAGATAAAATGGGGGCGCAACCATTAAAGGATTTAAAAACAAATACAAGGATCTTAAAATGGATTTGAAAACAAACTGGAAGCCAGTGAAGGGAAGCCAAAATTGGGGTAACATGCTCATGCTTGCTTGTACCAGTTAAAAATTGAGCAGCAGCATTTTGTACCAGCTGTAGACGAGCAATGGAGGCCTGGCATTGCAGTGATCCAGACGAGAGGTGATAAAAGCGTGTATCACTGTTTCAAGGTGGCGTTTAGACAAAACAGGCTTGATTTTTGACAGCTGCCTCAATTGGACAAAAGCGAGATTTTAGCACTGCGTTCAGATGGTGATCAAGTTTTAAAGTGGAATCCATTTTCACACCTAAATTTGTGATCATGGATTTCTCAAATTGAGCCACAGTGGAAAGGTCAATGCAGGGGGTCCCGCTGGTGCCATTGGGTCTAAATAGCATGACTTCTGTCTTGTTCTCATTAAAATTTAGAAAATGTAATGCCATCTAACTCCTTATGTCAATAAGGCAATCAAGCAGGGGCTGGACAGAACATAATAATAATAATAATAATACATTTTATTTATATAGCGCCACATGGACCAGGCTGCTTCAGAGGGAAATAAGCCTGACAGTTGTCTGCACAAAGATGAAAGGAAATACAGTGTTACCATGTATTGTTGGCGGAGTTGTGCAAGGAAGAAAAGAATGCAAGCGAGATACTGACAGTGTGTCTGAAAAGAAATGAACGGTGTAAAATGCTTAGTTTTATAAGGTGAAGTGTTTGAGGAAAAATGCCGCGAGTGATTAAACGTGTTAAAAGAATGCTAGACGTGCGCTTGAAAATGTCACATTATGCCTATGAAATGACGTGTGAATGTGTTTTGTTTGTCTGAAATATTCTAAACTGATGTTAAGAGCCATCCATCCATCCATCCATTCTCTTCCGCTTATCCGAGGTCGGGTCGCGGGGGTAGCAGCTTAAGCAGAGAGGCCCAGACTTCCCTCTCCCCGGCCACTTCTTCCAGCTCTTCCGGGGGAAATCCTGAGGTGTTCCCAGGCCAGCCGAAAGACATAGTCCCTCCAGCGTGTCCTGGGTCTTCCCCGGGGCCTCCTCCTGGTTGGACATGCCCGGAACTCCTCACCAGGGAGGCGTCCAGGAGGCATCCTGATCAGATGCCCGAGCCACCTCATCTGACTCCTCTCGATGCGGAGGAGCAGCGGCTCTACTCTGAGCCCCTCCCGGATGACTGAGCTTCTCACCCTGTCTTTAAGGGAAAGCCCAGACACCCTGCGGAGGAAACTCATTTCAGCCGCTTGTATTCACGATCTCGTTCTTTTGGTCACTACCCATAGCTCATGACCATAGGTGAGGGTAGGAACGTAGATCGACTGGTAAATTGAGAGCTTTGTCTTACGGCTCAGCTCCTTTTTTACCACGACAGACCGATGAAGAGCCCGCATCACTGCGGACGCTGCACCGATCAGCCTGTCGATCTCACGCTCCATTCTTCCCTCACTTGTGAACAAGACCCCGAGATACTTGAACTCCTCCACTTGGGGCAGGATCTCTCCCCCAACCCTGAGAGGGCACTCCACCGTTTTCCGACTGAGGACCATGGTCTCGGATTTGGAGGTGCTGATTCTCATCCCAGGCGCTTCACACTTGGCTGCGAACCAATCCAGAGAGAGCTGAAGGTCATGGCCTGATGAAGAAAACAGGACAACATCATCTGCAAAGAGCAGTGACCCAATCCTGAGTCCACCAAACCACATCCCCCGATGCCCTGGCTGCGCCTAGAAATTCTGTCCATAAAAGTTATGAACAGAATCGGTGACAAAGGGCAGCCATGGCAGAGTCCAGCTCTCACTGGAAACGGGTTTGGCTTATCAGGGGGTCCGGTACCCCATACTCCCGGAGCACCCCCCACAGGATTCATCGAGGGACACGGTCGAATGCCTTTTCCAAGTCCACAAAACACATGTAGACTGGTTGGGCAAACTCCCATGCACCCTCCAGGATTCTGCTAAGAGTGTAGAGCTGGTCCACTGTTCCACGACCAGGATGAAAACCACACTGTTCCTCCTGAATCCGAGATTCGACTATCTGACGCACCCTCCTCTCCAGAACCCCTGAATTGACTTTTCCAGTGAGGCTGAGGAGTTTGATCCCTCTGTAGTTGGAACACACTCTCCGGTCCCCCTTCTTAAAAAGGGGGACCACCACCCCGGTCTGCCAATCCAGAGGCACTGTCCCCGATGTTCTTGCGATGTCGCAGAGACGTGTCAACCAAGACAGTCCTACACCATCCAGAGCCTTGAGGAACTCCGGACGTATCTCATCCACCCCCGAGGCCCTGCCACCAAGGAGTTTTTTGACCACCTCAGTGACCTCAGTCCCAGAGATGGGGGAGCCCACCTCCGAGTCCCCAGGCTCTGCTTCCTCATTGGAAGGCATGTTAGTGGGATTGAGGAGGTCTTCGAAGTACTCCCCCCACCGACCCACAACGTCCTGAGTTGAGGTCAGCAGCGCACCATCCCCACCATATGCGGTGTTGACACTGCACTGCTTCCCTCTCCTGAGACGCCGGATGGTGGACCAGAATCTCCTCGAAGAGGAGCCATTTGCTAGTTATTTAAGTTATAGAAATGTTTTCCTAAATATTAGTGTAGAGTCTATGGGAGGTTCCTACAACCCAAGCCACCGTTGGCATTACTAGGATGCCATTCTGGAATGGGCATTTGGATATCCACTCATCCATCCAGTACCCAACCCGCTTTATCCTAACTACAGGGTCACAGGGGTCTGTTGGTGCCAATCCCAGCCAACACAGGATGCAAGGCAGGAACAAAACCTGGGAAGGGCGCCAGCCCACTGCAGTTTGCGCACACACACCAAGCACACACTAAGGACAATTTAGGATCACCAGTGCACCTAACCTGCATGTCTTTGGACTGTGGGAGGAAACCCACGCAGACACAGGGAGAACATGCAAGCTCCACACAGGGAGGACCCAGGAAGCAAACCCGGGTCTCCTAACTGAAAGGCAGCAGCGCGACCCACTGCGCCACCGTGGCGCCCCCAACTAATTATACAGGTTCACACATCGCGTGAATACTTACGTTATGGATGTTGTGTGAAATAGTTTGAACATGAATCGCTAGGTAACTTGAGAACTATTAAGAAAGAGGGGTGATATGGTGACACAGTGATTAGCACTACTACCTGGTACCAGGAAATGAAGGTTCAAGCTTGTATGCTTTTTGAGTTGAGTTGAATGTTCTCTCTGTGTCTGAGGAAAATCTGAGAGGATATCAACGAAAAAGCGTGCATGAACAACTAGCCTTAACAGGAAGGTAAAAGAATCCAATGTAATTAAGTATGGCTAAATTTTATATATGAGATTATTTTATTAGTTTAAAACATTTGTAATGTTTAACTGACAAAGAAACAGAACTTCTGTTCTCAATATGCAATAGCATGGTTGCGACTCATCCTGAAGGTATTTTAAATACAAGTAGATTTTTGAATTATAAGGCATTTGATTCATGTCATACAGTATATTGATTTCTTTTCCTATCCACTCCTTTCTTGTAAATAACTTGGGGGTTTCGTCCCCTGCTCACTTTGCTCACCAACCCCTTTACCCCCCTGCCCCCTTGATACAATAGGGAACAAATAACAGTTGTGTTTTTCACCCCCTCTTTGCTCAGTCAGCTGCTGCCATGCTGCTACTGCGTGCCACGTGATCTGCATTTTGTGCGGAGCTTTGAACGTTTAAAAGCCTGTACAGCAGCTGAATATTCAATCTCTTTTCACTGTTCCGTTATTTCACCAAGTAATATTTTCTGTTTGTTTGTGCTAATGTGATCTTTACTCTAATTTTTTGAGACTTTTGAATTTTCCTACTTTCCATTATCTCTAACCTGCTCTGCATGTGTATCATGGGACTTGCATCTGAAGGTTGTAAGTATGACATGATTTGACCGTGAAAATGTCTCTCTGTCTCTCTTCAAAAGATTTCATCTTGACGCAGTCTAGAGAGATTTGTATATTTTAAATATGAAATAGAATAGAATGTTAATGTTTGCAAGACTACATAGCTGATGAAAGGTTTATTTTATTTATTTATTTCCCATAATTTGATGTTTAAATGAATCATGTCGGACAACTTTGTTAAAAGTCTAAAGCCTAAGGTAGAAATGTATGTGGTCATTTCATTAGAAGTAAAATAATAGCTTGAAGAAACATAATCGGGATATGTACAAAGAAACTTTTAGCTTTAAGATAACATGTTAAGAGATATTAATAGAAGAATTTCAAGATAACTCCTGCTTATTTAAATGACCATTGAAATAATTTAAGGGACTTTATATGGGAAATGGTAAATTATTTTAATTGAATTACCCTGTTAGCCCTAGACATACTAAAATTTAAATTTCCTTTGTAAATGATTTAGATTCTAAGACTACACAAACTTGAACAATATTCTGTAATTAGAAAAAGGTAATGTGGAGCCTAACTGTTTTAGATTATTTTGCTCTCATTTCCAAAAATAATTAGGAATTTACCAGTCCAGACGGTGGATTTCTTCCTTGGCTTCTGCTTGCTATGTTGACGTTCTCTGGAGGACACTGGTGGTATATTACCATCCATTACTTTATGAAAAGGGGGGCAACAGTGCCTGCCTAGATTCCAGTTCAAGTCTGGGAATAAGAAGAGCTGTTAATGTCTGCTGCTGGAGTATGTGAATTTCCCCTTGGGATTAATAAAGTATCTATCTATCTATTATATAGTGCCTTTCATATCTATCTATCATATAGTGCCTTTCATATCTATCTATCTATCAATTATATAGTGCCTTTCATATCTATCTATCTATTATATAGTGTCTTTCATATCTATCTATCTATCTATCTATCTATCTATCTATCTATCATATAGTGCCTTTCATATCTATCTATCTATCTATCATATATTGCCTTTCATATCTATCTATCAATTATATTGTGCCTTTCATATCTATCTATTATATCCATCCATCCATTTTCCAACCCGCTGAACCTGAACACAGGGTCACGGGGGTCTGCAGGAGCCAATCCCAGCCAACCACAGGACACACACAAACACACCCACACACCAAGCACACACTAGGGCCAATTTAGAATCGCCAATCCACCTAACCTGCATGTCTTTGGACTGTGGGAGGAAACCGGAGCGCCACGCAGACATGGGGAGAACATACAAACTCCACGCAGGGAGGACCCGGGAAGCGAACCCGGGTCTCCTAACTGCGAGGCAGCAGCGGCACCACTGTGCCACCGTGCCGCCCACTATCTATTATATAGTGCCTTTAATATCTATCTATCATATAGTGCCTTTCATGTCTATTATATAGTGCCTTTGATATCTATCTATCATATAGTGCCTTTCATATCTGTTATATAGTGCCTTTAATATCTATCTATCTATCTATCTATCTATCTATCTATCTATCTATCTATCTATCTATCTATCATATACTGTCTTTCATATCTATCTATCTATTATATAGTGCCTTTCATATCTATCTATACTAATAAAAGGCAAAGCCCTCACTGACTCACTGACTCACTCACTGACTCATCACTAATTCTCCAACTTCCCGTGTAGGTAGAAGGCTGAAATTTGGCAGGCTTATTACTTACACCTTACTTACAAAAGTTAAGCAGGTTTCATTTCGAAATTGTACACGTAACGGTCATAACGGTCGACAACGTCCGCCATGTTGAACTTTCTTATTTATGGCCCCATCTTCACGAAATTTGGTAGGCAGCTTCCCTGCGCTAACCGAAACCGATGTACATACTTATTTCGGTGGTATGATGCCACTGTCGGCCACCATATTGAACTTTCCAATGCCACTAATTCTCCAACTTCCCGTGTAGGTAGAAGGCTGAAATTTGGCAGGCTCATTCCTTACAGCTTACTTACAAAAGTTAAGCAGGTTTCATTTCAAAATTGTACGCGTAACGGTCATAACGATCGATAACGTAAGCCATGTTGAGCTTTCTTATTTATGGCCCCATCTTCATGAAATTTGGTAGGCGGCTTCCCTGCGCTAACCGAAATCAATGTATGTACTTATTTCAGTGGTATGATGCCACTGTCAGCCGCCATATTGAACTTTCCAATGGTCTTTGTTACTTATGGGTCCATCTTCAAGAAATCTGGTACGCGGGTTCCCAACGTTAACTGAATCCTACTTACGTACATATATACGTCCATAGCCTGCAGCTCGGTCACTGTGTGAGGCGGCGTTGGGTCCCCCATCCCAACGCCTCCCACGTTGCTGGCTGCCTGCCTATATAAGGCCGTCCGTTGCTCCAGTCTCTACATTCCCTTCCTTGCTTCTCCACGGTATTCACGTCTCCCTGCTGATAACTGCAGCGTTTTTATTTAATCCACAGCTTCTCCGCTGTGTTATTGTTCGTTTATTACGATTGTAGTTATTGTGTAGGTATTTTAGACTTACTTTAAATTACTCAGGTACCCATTTCCTTCATCATTCCAACCGTACCCCCATTACCATGTCTATCGAGGTGATCACTATCGATCAAAGAACTGTCACTTACCGAGTGGTTTCCATGCCCGGAGATGGCAGCTACCTTTTCCATTCTCTTTGTTACATATTGCACGGCCATATCAGGCTCACTCGTAATATCCGGAGGAACATTGTGTCTTATGTATTGAATGACTGGGACAGGTTCAAGGTGTGGACTGATGACGGTACAGGAGATAATTACACTACACAGGAGCACTAGAAGAGTGAAATGCTTAAGCCCTTCACCTATGGTTCTGCATGTGAGTTGATGGCTGCTGCTGAATTGTTCGGTTGTCACTTTCAAGTGTACCGAAATGGCCAAATATTTTACACCTTTCGACAACCGCCAATGCCTCTTAAACATCTTAGATTCACAGGTGACGATTTCAGTAGTGGACACTTTGATGTTTATGAATGTTTAAACTCTCAAAAGCTGGATGTGAAGTTATCAATGAAACTGGTTGTAAGCTTACAACGCTTGACAGATGCCAGATGTCACTTCAACACAAGTCCTGCAAATACTGTCGTAATTGAAACAAACCATGAAACTCAAAACGATTATGACAGCAGCAATCCAAGCTGTGAGATTTGAAACAAGATTACTTTTCACATGGCCAACTGTAAGTTACATGCTCAAGAGTAAGCTCAGCGCACAGCTTGGTCATGTTACAACCGGAGGGCCGAACTGACAATGTGGTATACAAAGAGATCCTTAATAAAAATAATTATTGGTATATTTTCCCTCAGTTTAAAAAGGTTTAATTTTCTTCTTAATAAAAATTTTAAGGCAGTACTTCGCCGCTGCGAAGCGCAGGTATTTTGCTAGTCTATTATATAGTGCCTTTCATATCTATCTATTATATAGTGCCTTTCATATCTATCTATCATATAATGCCTTTTATCTATCTATCTTCTCAGGAAGGGTTCAAGTCCTCTGAAAGTAAGGATAACGGGGTTAAAGTCCTCTCTAAATTTTCTTAAATTTCACACATTTCCTCCCTAGAACTTGGGTCTTTAACTAATAAGCTCCACAACACTCTGCCTTCTCTTTTCTTTTTGTTTCACATCCGTGGGGATGTATTTGTGTTCTCTGTAAGAGAGTTATGATATTTGGCGCTTATCAAGTTGTAATATTAATGGGACTGGTCGCATGATTGATTAACTGACCAATACCCTCTCGCTCCCCATTCATTCTGAAACACTGGTCAACAAGCATTTTGCTACTGGGAGTCTTTCACCGTTACTTTAACAGGTTTCACTTGTTGACTCCAAATCTGAAAACTGTTCTTGTCCCGCAGCACGTCCCGTGTTTTAGTTATGATGTTCCAGGTCTTGGACAACTAGGATGACTGACTGAACAGTAAAGGCGGATAACCATTTTGATAAATTCCACTAGGGATGCCACTGAGATAAAAGAATTCGGCAGACGTTACTAAGAGCTGTGAGTTGTTTACCTTGTCATTATTAATTTTATTTTAAAATTATTAATTTTTAATTAGCAGAAAAAATATGTTACTGATTACCAGGTCTTATATGACTCTAAAGCATAATGACACAACTCAGACATGACGGTGCAGTAGGTCGAGGTTTTACTGTTAAACATAACATTGCATTTCTGGACATTTCATTCGTTAGATTCACCATTACTTTGAAAATTCCGTCAAGGCGATGAACAGAAACGGAAATGCACTTAAGAAATGTTTGGTCTCGAGAAAAGTGAAGCCAAAATGAAGGAAGGTGTTTTTGATGGCCCTGAAATCCGTGAACTGATGCTTGACGATAAGTTAAGGAAAAGGAAACTAAAGCCCACTGAATCAGCACCCTCATTTGTGCGGGTTGTCCAGAATTTTCTTGGCTGTCACTGAGCAGAGAATAACGCTGAACTTGTGGAGAACCTGCTGAAAGCGTATCAGCTTACGGGAGCCCGAATGTCACTGAAGTCGCATGTTTTACATTCTCATCTCGACTTTTTTCCACCAAATCTAAGCGATGTCAGCAATGAGCTTGGGGAAAGATTTCCTCATGATATAAAGGTGATGGAAAACTAATATCGGGAAAAATTCACTCCGAGCATGATGGGATACTACTGTTGGTTCTTGCAAAGAGAGAAGGATGTGCAGTATAAGCGCAAAAGCGAGTGCCTCCAACATTTTTGGGCACGCTGACCTCACTTTTATATTGAGGTAAATTGACATAAATATGATTTAACGTGTCTCTGGTACAATACAATTTATTTTTTGTATAGCCCAAAATCACACAAGAAGTGCCGCAATGGGCTTTAACAGGCCCTGCCCCTTGACAGCCCCCACCTTTGACTCTCTAAGAAGACAAGGAAAAACTCCCCAAAAAAAAACCCTTGTAGGGAAAAAATGGAAGAAACCTGGGAAAGGCAGTTCAAAGAGAGACCCCTTTCCAGGTAGGTTGGGCGTGCAGTGGGTGGCAAAAAGAAGGGGGTTAATACAATACAACTGACAGAACAGAACAAATCCTCAATACAGTATAAAAATAAACATTTTAGAAGTACGGAGTAGAATTTAACAGTAGAGGATATCCCATAATATGATTTGGATTTGTTTAGATTCCTGGAGACCTCATTCATCAAGCTGCCTCCCCCATTTGGTCATTCCACAGCTGAAATAGCGCTAATCCGATGACAGGACCCCTCTACCTGACGATTCCTGCGATCCTCCATCAGGGATGACTTTACCTTAGGCAGGCAAAACAACTTGGCAGGTGGGCTGTGGAACCAAGTGCCACATTTGAGTACCGAGAAGAGAAACAGAATAGGTGAAGGTTAGTATCCAATTATAACTATCGTATTACTTATGTTTTAGTGCTAATGTCTAACAACAGAAGTGCAGTCTGTACAGCTAATCAGCAGCTCTAGTCAGGGTGTGCTAAACTGAAGTAGTGAGTCTTCAACCTGAACTTAAAAGCTGAGACTGAAGGGGCACCTCCATACCATAGCAGGCAGACCATTCCACAGTTTAGGGACCCTGGTATCGTCTTCTGGTTTGTTTTCAGAATAAACACATCAAAACAATTTTGGTGGGATAGAGTCCAAACTCCAGATAGCGTGTTGATATATTATATTGATATTCAAAATTGTCAAAATGTCAATGATGTGTATTTCAAAAACCTGATGTGCTAGCTTAATTCCGACTTCATATATGAAATCAGTGTAAAAAACTTAAGAGCTGTTCTGAAGTTCCCAGTAGCAAACAAAAAATATTTTGTTGTAGACCAGTGAAATATATACATAGCAAGACTGTCACAGTAAATTAATTTTAGTTTACAAAGCTTTATTCTTGGTAGCAAAGGTTATGTGCCAATAGTTTGCTAATTGGCCAAGATACAAGCAGAGACCGGATAAAATGACCATTTGTTTTACTGCTAGGGTTGTTGTTGATAAGGAGTATCCTCAATGAAACAGGCCTAACACCTCATGAGATAATTAATATGGGATCCATAAGTAACTTTTGACAATTACAGATGAAGCAATCCTGCCTAATATTGAGCAAAACCTTTACGCCTTTATACTTTTAACTAGCAGCTGCCCTTGCTAGCTCTGCAGAGATAAACATCTGAATTTGAATCCAGAGTTTGAGCTGTAAACGAACTCCAAGGAGAAACAAGCATCGCCAGAAGGGGATCAAACAATGGATCATTCAATCAACCAATTAACAACAAACTCAAGTTCCAGCTAAAGGGATCAGGGGCCCCTAATGCAAACAAGGCAACTAAAAGTTTAAGGGGATCTGTGCTGGTGACTTCTGACACCAAAAAGATCATCATGGGTCCTAAGTAGTAGAAAGCATCCATCCATATCGGATCAAGAATTTTACATATAAATATTCTTTTGCTTTTGGGTTATTGGACTCCAAGGCCCAGCTATCATATTAAATCTCCACTACAGAAAGAATTTTGTCACACCCTAATGTCTTTCTTTCTGCAGCAACATCTTTCAAATAGAATTCGAACCATGGACTGGTGTATGATGTATTAAGAAAAATGAACTATCAACAAGCACATCAAGGCAATTGAACTCTTTTCACGAGCAACACATACTTACTTAATATTTGTAACTATTGTTTAATTAACGGAAATAATGCAGTATTATTCTGAATTTAAATAGTTTAGTATTTAATCCGTACAACAATTGGGATAATATAATTGAATAGTTTAGAAAATGTGATTGACCGAACATGGTCAGCACTTTGTGTAAATGCAATGTGTAAGCGTGAATATTTTTTGAATGACCTCATTGCATAGACCCATTGATCTATACTAATAAAAGGCAAAGCCCTCACTGACTCACTGACTCACTCACTGACTCACTCACTCACTCACTCACTCACTGACTCATCACTAATTCTCCAACTTCCCGTGTAGGTAGAAGGCTGAAATTTGGCAGGCTCATTCCTTACAGCTTCCTTACAAAAGTTGGGCAGGTTTCATTTAGAAATTCTACGCGTAATGGTCATAACTGGAAGGTATTTTTCTCCATTTACTGTAATGGAGTTGAGCTTGAAAGCCGTGGGGGCGGAGTTTCGTGTAACATCATCACGCCGCCCACGTAATCACGTGAACTGACTGTCAACGCACTATGTAGAAAACCAGGAAGAGCTCCAAAATGCGCTGAAGAAAACATGCATTATATAATTGAGAAGGCAGCGAAACAATAAGAAGCGAGCGAGTGACATATACTACCATATTCATCAGTGCAGCTACTTCGGAAACAAAGCAAGGTATAAACCTAAACTTTAAATTAAGTTCATAGACAGGCTGCCGCTGGCGTTTTTCATGCCCACGGGTAATGCGGGATACAAGTTTAATGAGAGGACGAAGGATATAAACGAGAGTTTTGATCACTTTGTAAGTTAAAATTGCAGGTGAAGGGGTGTGCTTATGCAAATTCCGAGAGACTGTGTTTGTGGGGGATTGACAGTTAAGGCGGGTGGAGGAGTCACGTCATCATATCCCCTCCCATTTACCTCATTTCGCTCTGAGCTGAGCTCCGCGGCTAATGCCGTCTTCCGAAGCAACTTCGTCACACTGCCACCTAAAGTCAAAACTTAAATATATAAAGTCAGCATCGGAATATATAAACTCAGCGCTGGAATATATAAAGTCAAATCTTGAATATATAAAGTCAGCGTCGGAATATATTGTCACGCTTGGGTCACAGATTTGCACAGAGACACAGGAGGTCGTAGAAACAAGAAGGATTTTTATTCAAACACTGCAAACACATGAGCTTAAACGTGCTCCATGACAAGTCAGAGATTACAGTTCCGCTAGGAGCAGAGAGAGAGAGAGCGATAAAAGCAAGCAAACAATCAATTTTCAACTGACAGGCGCTGCACAAGGCTTTTAAGTTACCGGAGTATCGCGCGAGGTTTGCATTACGCGTTATAGCGCAAGTGAGAAAGTAAGGAGCAATGTGAGGGTAGTCTGTGTTTCAGGGGTTGTGGTTTTCCCAGAGGCGTCTGTATCTTCTTGGGGTGCGATCAGCCCTCCAGCCCACACCCTCCCCCTCAGCTTTATTCACATTTCCGTGAATCAAGCGACTCTCTGTACCAGGTTCATTTAGTCTTGATAATACGTCTGCGTTGACGTGTTCAGAACCTGGTCGATGTTTTACTGTGAAACGGTAAAAGTTGTAAGCCCAGAAACCATCTCATGAGGCGAGAGTTTGTATCTTTCTGTCGGTATGACCATTGAAGTGGAGCATGATCAGTTACCAAAGTGAAGTTTCGTCCCCACACGTAATAGCGAAGCCCTCCAGCACACAATATAAAGTAAGCGCTGGAATATATAAAGTCAAAACTTCAATATATAAAGTCATCGTCGGAATATACAAAGTCAGTGCTGCAATATCCATCCATTTCCCAACCCGTTGAATCCGACCACAGGGTCACGGGGGTCTGCTGGAGCCAATCCCAGCCAACACTGGGTGCAAGGCAGGAACCAATCCTGGGCAGGGCAAATGCATCATTTTCAAAACATTAACCGAACAGTGTTTTTTTAATTTATTTTTCTGAATACGTTTTTGTTAACTTACTTCAGTTCAGAGTCGTTTCAATCAATATATTTTGACTTTGAGTTTATATATTCAGGAATGAGTTTATATACTCCGATGTTGACTATATATAATCAGGAATGACTTTATAAATTCCGACGCTGACTTTATATATTCAGGTTTTCACTTTATATATTCAAGTTTTGAATTTATATATTCCAGCGATGACTTTATATATTCAAGTTTTGACTTTATATATTCTGACGCCGACTTTATATATTCAGAAAATCAATGTATTTGCCTGTTTCGCACCCCATAGTATATGTGTGTGTGTATACACATGTATATATATATATATATGCCAGCAGCACTCATGACAATGACAAAACAATTACGTTGTCAATCATGTTACGTTATTATTAAAATGTTTCCTTTTCTTTTTACTTCTCCGCTGCCAAGCGTGGGTATTTTGCTATATATATATAGATATAGATATATATATAAATATGACAACACTACTCATGTCAATGACAAAACAATTACATTAACAATCATGTTACGTTATTTTTAAAATTTTTCCTTTTCTTTTTCATAACTTCTTTTATACACTACTTCTCCGCTGCGAAGCGCGGGTATTCTGCTAGTACTTAGTGTGAGAGGACAACAGTTAACTTTAAGGTTTAATGTTTGTATGTAATTCGGACTGTCTCCATGCCCAATAACCACCCCCTTGTAGTTTATAAGATAGCGCTTAAAACCTTACCAGTAAAAGCGAGTCCAATTTAAGCATTAATGGTTATGGATTATAGTAGAGGGTCTGGATGAGAAAGTTGAATGTAGAAGTAATTATTACGAGAACATGTGAGTCACCTGAAAGGTGTATTTGAATATATTTCCATCCATCCATTATCCAACCCGCTATATCCCAACCACAGGGTCACGGGGGGTCTGCTGGAGCCAATCCCAGCCAACACAGGGTGCAAGGCAGGAAACAAACCCAGGGCAGGGCGCGTGCACACACACACCAAACACAATTTAGAACTGCCAATGGACCTAACCTGCATGCTAAAATATAATTTATGTCCAAGCATTATATTTAGTATATACAGGTATAATGTATGATTTTATGGGGTTAATTGTAATTAATGATTTATGTGTCTAAATAATTAATGTGGATAATACATATAATTCAAAGATGGTTAATTATTACATAATGGTTATGGGGGTTAGAATTTTATGTTGATGGTATATAAAAAGTGTTTTGGGAATTGGGACACTCGGGCCAAAACGTCTAAATCCATTACTCTAGATAGACATATACTGGGGGTCCTCGGGTTACAATGTCTTGACATACGTTTCGAGCTTACACATAAAACCTTAAAATTGAGACGTGTGTGTTGCAGCTTATGCCATTAGTGTCGTACTTACAGACTATGTGGGCGAACTAGTTTGGTTGTGCACTGCTGAAGAATACGCAGTAATGCGGCCTATAAGTGAGGGAGTTGACAAACTAGTTTGGTTTGCAAAAAGAGGAAGTGTTCCGTTTGTGTTGCTTTGTTTGGCCAATTTTTTTGGCCCGTTATCATGGCTGCTAAATGAAATTCAGAGTCTTCAGAGGGTCGTGCTTTGAAGAAGAGGAAAGCCATCACGGTAGAAGTGAAATTAGACATTATAAAGAGATCAGAAGGAATAAAGGTAAGGATTTTTTTTTACACTCATGTTTTCTGTTACTACAGTACAGTATATTTAGGTCCTTTTCCTGTGGCTTTGTGTTTTTATGTTCTAGATTATGATTTTGCAAATGTGTTAGGATAGGTAAGTGACTTAGGCTGGGGTGTGTTTCGACTTACACCAAACTTCGGGTTACATCACTATTGCAGGAACAGAACTGTGTTGTAACCCGAGGACCCCCTGTAGTTTGAACTAACATTTTGACGGCAATACAACCCAAATAAATATTATGGTTTCTTCAGCCCAAGCATACAAAATAACCAAATAAAATAATGATTGGGCACAACAGAGATGGAGTGTTTTGTGCAAAGAGTTGCTGACTGTGCAGTTTTGTGAAATGAAAAGCCCAAATACAAAACCAAAGATCTCCAGCTGGTGACAGAAGATTTTTAACATCAATAAGAAGTTTGGATTCAACCCTTGCAACTTAAATATGACCTTGGAATGGACCTGTGACTTGCATTAATGAGAACAGTGCTGACATCTTCCTTTTGACACCTACTATCAGCAAGAAAACTGCTTGCTTTTAAAGAAAATGAAAGGTGGTAACCTAATATAGAAAACAGCAGGATGCAGAACAGGGTAACTTTGTGGATGTAAGCATGAGGATGCAAGCATGGTCGTTCTCTCTGGTCATCGATGTGCACACCACTGACAACGTAATGTGGATATGAGCGTGGTTGTTACCTCTGGTCATCAATGCACAAGCCATTGGCAACATAAACTAGTAACTTTGAAGTTACTGAAGTAAATACTTATGTTGTCTGTTTCACCACCAACGGTGCTATTAAATGATCTGATCGTAAATTAAATATAGGACTGAGCACATTTTTATAGGACTAAGTAAACTTTTGTGAACTAACACAGGCCATATTTATTGGATAAGAAGAAAATAAAATAGTTACTTTAAACACAGAAAAATATAAAATTGATCAAATAGTTGTTGCCAACAAGTTATCATTATACTTAGGAGCTCTGGGAAACAATTCTGAGATTTATAAAGGAAAACATGTAACACCAAAAATCACACACATAATTGATACAATTAGAAATAGAGTTCAAGCAGAAACACTAGGTCATCTTTAAGTTATGGTGGGACATTAAAAAGTCCCAAAGGGGGGAGTATAAGAGAATAAAGATGATCAAGAGGTAATGTAATTATTTAGGGGTACTACAATTATTGCCTGCATCATATTTTGGTATGCTTCACATTTATCTTAGAAGCAGTATGAAGAGACAACTAAATAGAGTGTTTCAGGTGGTGGTTGACTGATGTCATGTTCTTGCATGCACCTAATAAGACTTGACAGTTGTCACATACACATTCTTCCATAAAAGGATTAGATATACTGAGAAGAACAATGTAGCAGAATACAGCTTTTATTTGGGAATGTTTATTTTGGTGTGTAAGCTAATAAACCAATCAGAGTAAATGTCAGGTGGCATGTAAGCATTAGGATCAATCAGAGTAAATGGCAGGAAATTTAGTTATCAGAAAGTACGACTCTGTCTTTGGTCTGCAATCATTCTTTTGACATCTCTGCTCAGGGTACTGCTTTAACATGAAGGGAAATTAAACACACATGAACAAGCTTCTTCCTTGTCTGATTTCTGACTCATAGTGGTCCTCTAATATATATTTGTAGTGCTAGGGTGTTGTAGCGTGTTAGCCATTCTGAATGTACAGAAAAGTCAAGCAAAATGACACCTTTTATTGGCTAACTAAAAAGATTACAATATGCAAGCTTTCGAGGCAACTCAGGCCCCTTCTTCAGGCAGCCTCGAAAGCTTGCATATTGTAATCTTTTTAGTTAGCCAATAAAAGGTGTCATTTTGCTTGACTTTTCTCTAATATATTTCCAATTTATTTCGTCCACAAAGATGAATCTACCCTGTCAAAAGTGCTGTTCTGATACTTTTATCACTGAATTATACAACACACATCAAGCTACTGTACAAAGAGTCAGTAAAAGGAAAATGACCCCTCTGGCTATTATTAAAAAAAAGAAAAACAGGAAAAAAGTAAACACACAGGCACACACTTAGCCTGGGCCTCTTCACCATTTTAAAGTGCCATTTATTAACAGTAAGATAAAAAAAAAACTTTTGCATTAACACAATGTTGGGTACAAACAATATTCTTTTAACCGTCATCTGCAATCAAAGCACAGCAAAACCATAAAAAAGACCCACATTTAAAAAAAAAAAAAAAAAAAACCCACTAGAAAGTGTCATGGAAAAAGAAATTTAAAACCCTAAAAACTGTCACGGTGTCGCCAGATTTTGAGCAGCACATAGCATATCCTTAAACAATACAAAGAATCAACCACCAGCTTTTCATTTATTTATTTATTATTTTCAACTTTTTTTTTTTTTTTTTTATCAACACTTTAAATTATACATTCAGTACACAATTACCTAGTGCCCCTCCCGCCCCTTTCATATAAATAAAAGAACCGACATAACTCTGAAAGCAACTTCATGATTTCATGATCTGATAAAGCAGCCAAATACAAAATAATAATAATAATAATACTAATAAAAAAAACCCTAACCCCTCCCACCACAAAAACCGAACACAAGGCAGAGGACCTACAGCAGCCTCGCTTTGCCGATGCCACTTTTTTGTTGCTCCAAAAGGCCAGACTGAGGGGTGTGGGAAAGTTGACCACTGTACTGATGTACTACATTTTGGATGGTTATGCTTTCTCCTTTCTAAATTCTGTGGTTGAAGTGTGGCTACAGACTTTGACACAATGACTGCCAAAACAACCCTCCCCTTTCCAGTCACATGATAGGGCGAAAATGCATGTTATAATGATCCACTGTCTCTCTTCCCCTGCTGTATGCTGGTCTTTAGACTTGTCCTGAACAAGATAAAGTCCACCCCATGAAAAGAAACAGGAAGCATCTCTACAATTACCCAAGGATCACATGCTCACATATAGATGAATGTCAGCATTTTTTTGGGGCCTTGCCTTAATTAAAGCAACTGGAGCTCATATAGATGGTGGCATCACAAACCCATCATCATAAAACTTCCTTATTATTCTTTTAATGATTGTGACTCTTGCAATATAGAGCCTTGAGGATGTCAGCAGCACATACTAGGGCAATGGCTAGTAAAGCAAAATGTAAGAAGGGTCAAGTTTTGTCACTTGATCACAGCAAAATGATATTTCCTACTTCTACAAAAGGAAATTAGAGGTCTGCCATGCTCTGGAGGAAAGTTTTTCCTTCTATACTGCTGGACCACTGAAACATGGCCCTGCTCTTAAAGGCAGATGATGTGCAACAGCCACCCATAAGCCTAGAAACCCTGCACAGACTTGGCAATCAGAAATCTGCCCATGAGTAACCATGATTTGCCTGCAGGCCTGCTTTCAAACTAGACTATCCATGGGCTATGAGTTGTCATGATTACTCCTTAACTTAGGTGATGGGGATGCTGGTGGTACTCCACAGAGAGGGGTATGTGGTAGTACCCAGTCTAGTCAGTTCCCCAAAATAGAGCAAAATGAGAGGAAGAAAAACAGCAGTGGGCAAGACTTAGCCATCATGCAGAAAGTGGTTATATCAGGCTGTGGCCCTATAGCATTTGCTGCCCAAGGGAGAAAGATGGAGGGTTGGGGGCTGGATTTGGATAAGAGCTTTACGATGAGTGATTGAGCCTGGAAACAAGACAGGCAGAGACGAACCAACAAGGCAGACAAAGGAGCCGTTCAGGGAGGTGGCATCTGGTTATCTAGACAGCAGAGCGAGTTGGGGTGCTGGGTTGGTTTAGACCCATTGTCTTGCACAGCCAGCCCGCAAAATCCACCTCCTCCACCTCTGAACGTTTGATGAACGCATGCGCCTGCAAAAAGAGCAAAACCAGGTTAGGCTAAGTCCTCTCAAGCTTGGATGTGCTCAGGGTAGTCCCTGAGGCCCAGCCCTCCTAATAAAGTCTGCTGACATGCAAGTTTTGTGATAAAAATCACACATATTGACCACAAATATTCCTAAACTCACCATCAGCATCTTCAGATCTGCTCTGTCTGTAGGATTTTTCATGAGGCTAAAAAAGAGCAGACAAGTGAAAGAGTAATCAGCATGCTGAATTACCACCACTGAGGACCTGAGTTACAGCGAAAGCATTCTCACCATTTTGTAACAAACTCCTGAAATTCAGGTGTGAACACACCGCTAGGAAGCTTGGGAGGAGGCTTATAAAAAAGAAAAGTGAAAGTTAGCACAGAACTAATAAAATAAGGCTAAAACTCCTCTCTCTCAAGCCACTAACCTCATTTACAATGTAATCCAGGAGCTCAAAGATGGCCATTGCTGGCCTGCTATCAATACCATGTCCTAGAGGAACAATCAGAAAATATGTTATGTTTAACCTCTAGTTACCAAATACTATTTACAATGCAGTGAAAAAGTACTTATCCCCTTCCTGATTTTCTTAATTTTTGCTTATTCTTATGTTATTTTTCTTATGTTTCTCATCTCCAAACAAATTTAGTATAATACAAAAACAATCTGAATAAACACAATGCACAGTTTTAAACTGATCATGTGATTTACTGAAGGATAGAAAGTTCACAAACACCTGTATCACCCATGACAAAAGTAATTGCCCCCGTAAACTTAATACCGGTGGAATCCTGTTATAACTAAACCCACGGAACCACAAAAATATTTGGTTATAACGGAAATGTCAGTTTAACAAATATGGGGAAAATACATATACTATTGTGCCCAGGGTCAGCTGCGATTTGCCATCTCTATTGGCAGTGGCACAAGGTAAACTGTAAACAGTAAACCAAGGACAAAGTAATTTTTTGTCCTCTGCAAATTCAGTCTTGCTGTTTAATGTGCTTATAGCACAATGTTTAAGGCATTCAACACTGGGCTTTGATCTGCTCTTGCTCGCACTCTCCTGATCTCTGTTTCTCTCTCTCCAGACGGCATCTGCCACAGTGATGATTCCAAGCCGCTAGTGCTCTTCTAATCTGCTTGCTTGTGTCGCGGCTCCTAACAGCTCCTATTTTGAATGAAGTCTTCAGACTATACCTGCCTTCTGTATACAGTAATAAAGCGCCTGTATTTTCCTTGGAAACCTGGACTCACCTTTCTGTCTCTCGTGCAACTCTGTAACCAAAGCTTGACAATACCTGTACCAAAAAGCAGCGCTTCTTAAATGGCAAAAAGTATTTTATTTGAAAATGAGACTTTAGATACAACTGTGTGAAAATACAGAATGAAAACGAGACGTCAGATGTAACTTTTCTTTTTTAAAACAGAAACACAGGTGCGAAAATAAAGAATGAAAATAAGACATTGGATGAAACTTTAATAGAAATACATGTATGAACACAGAATGAAAACATGACATTAGATGTAACATTTTTAAATACAAGTACAGGTATGAACACAGAATGAATACGAGAAGTTAGATGTATCTTGTTTTTACTTAATAGAAATACAAACGCACCTGTAATTTTTTTTTCATTCAGCTCCCAACACCGATCATTAACTTTGGATGATTCAAAACTGTTGACAGTATTTAAGGCAAGATTCTGAAAGCTTTCACCAGATCATATTTCTTTAATCCAGAATCACCTTTTTCCTGGATTGTTAATATTTTTAGGGTAAACTGACATGGTTTCTCACTTTTTTTTTTTGTTCATCTCAAAAAAAAAAAAAAAAAAAAAAGAGAACTTCTGTGAAACTAGAAAAAGTATCCACACACTACACAACTACCCATGCGGATGCTAGGTATGCATTCGGCTATGTGTATCATGTTGCACCTATATTCTCTCCAAGACCGGAAAATTTGGAACAGATTGTTTCTTTGCGACAGGCTGTTGCAGGGTTTCCGTGACTAGGCTTGGAAAGTGTAGGTACAGCATTAAGCACTTTTTGCATCGCATTACTATTGTTGGTGGCAATTTCTGGCCCAAAAAATATTTATTATACTGAAATGTACATTTTGTTAAAACAAAGCTTGTTTAACACGATGTTCTATGAATGTTGCAGGGTTCCTGAGATTCAGTGCGGAAAGTGCAGGTGCAGCATGAATATAAGCATTTTTTGCATCACATTATTATCTTCTATGGCAATTTTTGGCCCCAAAAAACATTTTTATACTGAAATGTATATTCTGTCAAAATTAAATTTGTTTAAAATGATGCTGTATGAATGTTTGTCCAAGCCCACATAAAGTTCTTGTTATACTGACAATTTCGTTACTTCGGTATTCGCTATAAATGGGTTTCACCTGTACTTGTTTGTGCCACATTTAGCAGTAACAACTGCAATCAAACGCTTCTGGTAACAGGAGATCAATCTTTAGCACTGCTGTGAATACATTTTGGCCCACTTTCTGTACCAAAGTTGTTTAGCAATCAGAAACAGTTAAACGCTATGAATAAGCAAAAATAGAAAAAATTAATAAGGGCAATGTAGTAATTCCAACTGGATTCAGCAGCTTTACTTACCACTCACTGGTCTCCCTGGAGGTCTGGGTCGAGGTGAATTGCTATGCATCTCGCCCTCTGCACCATCAACTACAGGCCGACCAAAAATACTTTCTAGCTCCTTGGCATCAGGAGGGGGAATTGGGTAGCGACCAATGGCAAGTTCCACCAATGACAAGCCCATACTCCAGACATCAGACTGAACGGAATAGTGGGTGCCCTGCAAGCGCTCTGGCTACATAGGAGAGAGAGTAAGAAAACAAGACAAATAAGATTGGATGTAATGGACTTTGAAAATTCCATCACCAGTTTAACTTCCATACTTAAACAAAAATCTATTATGCCAAGCTCACTATCTTAGAATACTGTTGGGCATTTACACACGAGCAAACATGTACCCACCGTCTGAGCTCAAGTAACACTGCCAGTTTTTGCAATCAAACCCACTCACTGTATCATATTTTAAGTATGCTGCACACTATGCTTAAATAATCATGGCTTTAAAATAATTATGACGGTGTACAGTCTTACTAAGTTGTGTGAAGGACTGCAGAAAACTTATGATAGATGATGACACTGATGGTGACAGGTGACATGACTGACGTGTCTGGATGTCATCAGCATAACAGTGGAAGCTAATGTTATATTTACGGGGCCCCAGGACAGAGCCCACCTGAAGTAACAGCGGTGGGTTGGGATGTGAAAGTTTTAACCTGAACAAATGAGAGGTAGGATCTGAACCATAATCTATTGCAAAGAGGTAGTGTGACAAATAGTGTCAAGGGCTGCACTCAGATCAAGAAGGATGAGAATAGTAATTAAACCAGAATCAGCTGCCATAAGGAGGTCATTAAGTAATTTGTATAAGTGCCGTTTCTGTACTGTGGAGGGGACAAAAACCAGACTGGAACTGTTCATACAGATTATTTTGGAATAAATAGAATGAAGTTGAATAGCCACTATTTTTTCAAGAATTTTGGAAATGAAGGGTAGATTAAAAATAGGATGAAAATTACTGAAATTAGTCGGATCGGCACCAAGTTTTTTTTCAGTATTGGGGTTATCTTACAAGCATTAGGAATTTTTTTCTTCACACAGAGAACCATAGACAATTGGAATAAGCTACCAAGTAGCTTGGTAGACAATAGGACTTTAGAAGAATTAAATAGATAGGATTGGCTAGCTCTGTAAGGCTCATGGCCCGTCTCTACTGACTTGTACCCCAAAACATAACAGCAGATGTCTGTATTAGGCTCAATCCAGCATTCACCTAGTCATTCAGCATTCTGCAGCAGTCCTTGTCCCTCTGATACCTAGTCCTACACCAGTGTAATACTCAACTATCTTTTAGTACTTATATTTACACTATAACCTGATCCCCACCTACATTAAGCAAATGTTATGGCATCGCAACTGCACTGCTGTTTACTATGTAAACTCACTCTTTCCATGTTTATCACTGAATGTATTTACAGTGACCACAGAGACTTGACCAGGGTTAAAGACAAAAGACACACACACAAAAAAAAGTTAATTTTTTAAAATATTTATTATTTCTATGCATTTGTTGAGAACAATTTGGTAAAATGTTTTTACTGTAAATATTGTGACTCTAATACACATAGGAAGTAAAAATGTTAGGTTTGAATACACAATGGGTGGATGGAAAAATCGAGAGTACACCTTATGAGAAGGATTTAGGAGTTATAGTGGACTCTAAGCTATCGACTTCCCAAGCGTATTCAGAAGCCATTAAGGCAAATAGAATGTTAGGTTATATAGCACGACGTGTAGAGTACAAGTCACAGGAGGTTCTGTTCAAGCTTTATAATGCACTGGTGAGGCCTCATCTGGAGTACTGTGTGCAGTTTTGGTTTTCAGGCTACAAAAAGGACATAGCAGCACTAGAAAAGGTCCAGAGAAGAGCAACTAGGCCGATTACAGGGGTTGAATTATGAGGAAAGATTAAAAGAGCTGAGCCTTTACAGTTTAAGCAAATGAAGATTAAGAGGTGACATGATTAAAATGTTTAAAATTATGAAAAGAATTAGTACAGTGGATCGAGACTGTTACTTTAAAATGAGTTCATCAAGAACACGGGGACACAGTTAGAAACTTGTTAAAGGTAAATTTCACACAAACATTAGGAAGTTTTTCTTTACACAAAGAACGACAGATACTTGGAATAAACTACGAAGTAGAGTGGTAGACAGTAAGACTTTAGGGACTTTCAAAACTCGACTTGATGTTTTTTTGGAAGAAATATGTGGACAGGACTGGCGAGCTTTGTTGGGCTGAATGGCCTGTTCTTGTCTAGATTGTTCTAATAATAGCAGTATTTTTCACTCCTATGAAGCATAAATTTTCCTCTTTTAAATTTTCTTCCTAATTGTTTTGGTGTGGGCTCAGGTCATACTGTGTAAGAATACACATTAATCAAGCTATATAATTAGAATCTTTAAAAAGCCAAAAATTCCCATTCCTTTTCCTCCTCAATTGAATTACTGTATCAAATTACCATAGGCCCAAGACACTTACCGACATGTAGGAGCGGGTTCCCACAAAGGAATTGGCCATGGAGTCAATAAGCTGGCCACTCACTCCAAAGTCACATAACTTGATTTCCCCGCGAGAGTTCACCAGGATGTTAGATGGTTTTACATCTGTGTAAAACAAATAAATAAATAAATTCCGATAAATTCATATGAGGGTTAAAATGCATTTTCAACTAATAAACTATGAACATCTTTGATATTACACATCAGCTTTCCCTGGTCATAAGTTCTATTGTCACTAGTGAATGCACAACTTCCTTCAATGTATTAATCTGTAAAATATATTTTATGTCACATCCTGAAGGAGGTATGTGAAATATGCACTAAATGAGGATTTATTAAATACAGAACAGTTAAAGAAGTTAGTAAATTTAGGTGCAGTATGATGGACACTGAAAGATATCCAAAACAGTAGGATATGTATTGATCAGTACAACTGAGTGAGCACAAAATTTGTAAATTCATGCAGGAATTTATAACACCTTTTTCCAGGCCCCCCTTCATGGAGTTTGCCTTTTATCCCTGTGCACACTGGTTTCCTCCCACAGTCAAGACATGAAGGTTAGATGAACTGGCATTGCGGTGTACATGTTCACCCTGTGATGGACTGGTGCCTTGTACAGGTGTTGTTCTTGCTCTGCGTCAGATGATTTATGGGATAGGTTCTAGCTGCCCTGTGACCCTGCCCTGGATAAGCATGTTATGTAAAGAGATAGATGGACAGATACTTGACTGGGCCAGCACTGCTAGGCATATTACCCTGTCATTTCAAATATGAATTTTATTATTTTTTATGTTAATGTCTTAAAAGCTGTATTTTGAGTCCAGTTCCTGACTTGACCAAAGAATAATTGTGTGTACTGAAATAGTACTAGTGTGACTTAAATTTTTAAATCGCTATAAAATATGTTCAAGCACAGAACATCTGCTCCAGAACGCTCTTGACCTCAGACTGGGGCGACAGTTCATCTTTCAGCAGGACAACGACTCTAAGCACACAGCCAAGATATCAAAGGAGTGGCTTCAGGACAACTCTGTGAATGTCCTTGAGTGGCCCAGCCAGAGCCCAGACTTGAATCCGATTGAACATCTCTGGAGAGATTTTAAAATGGTTGTGCACCGATGCTTCCCATCCAACCTGATGGAGCTTAAGAGATACTGCAAAGAGGAATGGGCGAAACTGGCCAAGGATAGGTGTGCCAAGCTTGTGGCATCATATTCAAAAAGACCTGAGGCTGTAATTGCTGCCAAAGGTGCATCGACAAAGTATTGAGCAAAGGCTGTGAATACTTATGTACATGTGATTTCTCAGTTTTTTTATTTTTAATACATTTGCAAAAACCTCAAGTAAACTTTTTTCACGTTGCCATTATGGGGTGTTGTGTGTAGAATTCTGAGGAAAAAAATGCATTTAATCCATTTTGTAATAAGGCTGTAACATAACAAAATGTGGAAAAAGTGATGCGCTGTGAATACTTTCTGGATGCACTGTAATACAGGAAAACCAGTGATAATTCTTTACATTCATATAGCGCTTTTCCCACTACTCAAAATTATTACCTAACATGCCCAAGCAACTAATTTAACTCACAAAAAAAAAGATTGATCACGTTTTTTTTGAGGTTCTACTACAGTAAAGATTTGTAAAGGTTGGGGATTTAATTTTTTTGTTACTATGGTTGATTTCTGGAATATTCTGTGCATTCTGTGTGGTGTTTGAATAGTTTACTCATGTTTACATGAATGTGAACTACTGTTTACAATCAAAATCCAGGTCAAACGGCAGCTCTAAACTGATTGAACTGTAGCACCCCAGTGCTCGAATTGTGCTTCATCACAGACAGGATCCCATCTTATTGTAGTTGTTGCTGAATTAGGCTTCAATTTGTGATCACGAAGTAGGCAAGTGTGTATAGGCAATGGAAGTAAGGATAAACAGTTATCTTAGTACACAATTACACACTTCTGTTAAGAATTACAAGATGTCAATTGGAACAGACTGTTCCCCTATGCATCCATTAACAGCCCAAGAAATACAAGCGTAGGGTTAAGGGAAAGTGGAACCCAAGATAGCACCATCAACATACTAAGCAGAAACCAAGCCAGGACATTAGAAGAAACACCAACTACTAAATACCAGGCCAATTTAGAAGTGCCAATTGACCTAGCACACATCTTTCGGATGTGGGAGGTAAAGCTGAATACCTGAATGAGATCTGGGCTCTGATTCTTCTTATTTTAAATACTCTAAGAATAGATGGTGAAAGGAAAGCAAGTTGACTCTATTGATCTAATTTTTTGGAGTGCAGAATGGGTTATTATAATGGCTGCAACTTTCTGTTCTACTGAACCACTCCTCTTCATTTTAATAAGTTACATTCACATTGCTGTTATTTTACATGGCTGATGGCTTTATCTAATGTGATTTAAATGATAAGGATATTTTACAACTATTTATAAATAAATTTTTACAACACAGGTCACAGCCAGGTAAGTGACTTGCTCAGGGTCGCAGAGTCAGTCACAGGCAAGAATTTAATAGCCACGACTGCTGTTTCAAGCAGAGACCCTTGGCCTCTTACACAACACTGCCATGTTATTGCTGGCTAAGTACACTCATTACTAGAATATACTCATCTTACAAAGAAGCTATAACTAAGAAAACATTAATATTTCATTAGAGTTCTGGCAAAGAAACGCAGAGGGGCTAATACAGGGTGATGCACTCTGTCTCGCTATATACGCAATATACCTCCACCCTGAAGACAACTACAAGAAGCAACAAATTAAAACAAGTTAGAAAATGTATGCATTGCTTAACATCCAGGTGTGTTCAGGGACTTAGTTAACTGATATGGAAGTCTGAGTGTTTCATGTGTTTTTAATTACCTCATTTAAGAGTCAGTTATTACATTTTTATTTATTATATATTTTTGTAACAATAAGTAACATTAAAAAATAACAGCAGTAATAGAATATAATTACACATGCTAGTAGACTGCATTAAATATATACTTTTCAACAGTACTGTACAATGCCATGTAGTTAAAAATGTAACATAAACAGGCTTGTGGTAGCTCAATAGCTTTTATACACAGCAGATTCTAATTCAAGTGATATAAAAATGGCATCAATTGATATGCGTTTGTGGTGGAGGGTTTATGACTAAAGTTAATTTTTTTTTAAAACATAACATTTTTGAAAAAATGTCCAGTACAGTGGTTCCCAATAATTACTAAAAGAAAAATTAATATGAAGACAAAATGGCCAACACCGTCATAAAATCACTACCATGAAAAGAGAAAATGCAACCAAAATAAACTTGTCATTTAGCTATTAATATTAATTAAAACCCAGCCATTATTTAAAATTATATAACTATCTTTAAATTTAGAAATGAACCAATTTACTGCAAAATGGATGACCAAATTTGACAATTACCTTAGAGATTTTGATTCCAGTCTGAAGATACACAGAAGAAAGAATGACTCTTTGGGTATAAGCTGTAACCCATGCTTAGTCTGTTCTACTTTATACTGCTAAAAAACTCTTTCAGCAAGCATAAACTGTAATCCTGTACTCTCCTTGCTATTTGTGGCACAATCAGCCTCTTCACTTCACTGCATAAACTGTGTACCACAACACAGTCCTTGTTGCAGGCCCAGCAGCTATCATCTTCCTGCGCATCAACTGCAGTTTCACTTCCAAACCCATCCTATGTTTATATTAACTAAAGTAACTGCACCTTTCCTGTGCTATTAATTAATTCAAACACCATTTAGCTGCAGGATGATGAAGTTTATTTTTTATAATAACATGCAGATAATATTAGTTCAGTCAAAACAGTATTATATATTCTAACATAACTTTTTTTCCTCTTCATTTGCAGGAAAGTGAATTTTGTTTTTGTACTTTTATGGTTAAACTTTCTCAAAGCTGTAGGAAAAATTTGCTTCTGTTGGAGTTGCTTGTGTGTGGACCCAATCAAGTTAAAAGAAATATCACGTTTCATGATGAGTTATAGTGAGTTCAGGTATTGCAGAGAATCGGCTTAAATCTCCTCTTTCAGATGCTATTTAATGCTGGATGGGTTAAATCTGATACGATTAGAGAAGAAAAAGCATGAGGGGGTCCGGAGAGCACATTACAGTTTATTAAAGTTGAAATGTGTGACCCAGACTTTGAAATGCAGTTTGAATTCATCTATGTTGTTGACTAGAAGGGGGGCTGCATCATTCAGTTGCTGCTTATTTTTTTAAGCTCACCAACAGAAATGATTCACTCCATGTGAACACTTTAAAAGAGAAGTAATTCTGAACGTTGGTGTCTTCAATCAGGCAGTTTTAGATGAAACAGACTTCGAACAGCATGTTGCTTTTGTAGACACAGCAATCCGAACCTGTGTTCAAGTGTTAATGCTTTTCAATGCAAACCTGTGGCACATCTGGACAGGTCTCACCATCCTACTGCCACCTTC
>JANRMT010062789.1:20156262-20214494 GCA_026402145.1 Polypterus bichir lapradei
CCTTTGATCATTTTAAAGCCTGTACAGCCGCTGTCCTTTTTGCCACTTTGTGTCTTTGCTGCTCGCGTTGTGATCGCTTCTCCATGATCATAAATATACACCTGACCGAATTGTGTTTTCTTTGAAATTAAACTTGTTGTTGCTTACTGTTGCGGGACCACAGATTCTCATAGCGTATGGTCCATTATTGTGTAAATCTAAGTTTTGTGCATTGAATGATGCAAATGCGAAAAGATTTTGTTTTCTGCTCTTTGCCTTTTATTTCCGACCTTGCTTTGTCCTGCTTTTTTTCCCCAATTACACCTGGTCCTGATGATTAATTTCCTTTTGTTTGCTCTAATGCAATCTTTAAGTCATTGACGTTTCATTTATAACGCATTGCCCTTTATACGCTTTATATGCACTGAGACCCCTGTATCTGTGTGTGCTGCGTGCCTTTACACTACTGATTTTTTTATTTGCTGGCAGTGCTCGGATATTGCTTGTAATTAGGGCGTGTCTTGCAAGAATCTCATATTCTATATCCCCGCAAGACGCTCCGAGGCCATTCTCTTTCGTCTCGCAGGTCTTTTATTTGTCTTCCGTGATCTTAACGTGAAGATCACATATCGTCTCCTAGTCATTCCCTCCCACAGGATTTTTTTTTATAATAGGGAGAAATTAAACAAGTCATGAAACATAAAGACTAATATTACAAATTACAATAGGAAAAGCCTCACAATATCTGAAAAGCTTTATGGAAAAAGATAAATCATTTAAGTGGGATAATGCACATCAATTTGACATTGCTGCCTTTCAGTGGATGTTGCAATATCATGTTTCCAAAAAATAAATAAATAAAATAAAATGCATTCTACCATTTTTTGATAACTCAGTGGTCAATATTCATGAGTTAGATGGAGCCTTCAACCAAAAACCCAATGACAAATGAAAAGCTATTACGCCAATTTTAGAACAATCTGAAACTGAACCATCTGCTAAACTCCTTAGCATCAGACCTGAACGTTACTCAGGCTGTGAAAACAGTGCTGAAAGTGTTAGTCCTGAGTGCCACTTGGGCAACAATATAGATGCATCTCGTGTAAGACCCAAGGATTACTCGGGCTATAAAAGTGCCAAAACAGCTAGTGCCAAGCATGACTCGGGCAACAGTACAGGCATGTCTTGCATAAGCGGTAGGCCCAAGCGTTACCCAGACAACAGTGTAGATGCATCTTCTCCACGACTCATAGTGGTATCTCATAAGAAACGTCTCTCATCAGCATTAATGATGAAATGAATCTGTCTTCAGGCAGTGAAACAAAGTGATTCTGGTGAATCCAAAAGAGATACTTTCATCACTTGCACATGCGCTGTTCATATTATTATTATTAATCATTTCATTATTTGTATCATTATACTGTACTTTTTATACTTCTGACTTTGTACTTTGTGTTTTGCATGTTTTACAGTAGAAATATGTGATCTTTTTACATGTTTTTTTGAAAAAAACAAAAAAAGAAAAAAAAAAGCAATGCTGAGGAGGTAAAATCAAGCGATAGTGATAATGAAATCAATTTGTCATCAGACGCTGTACAGACAGTGAAACAAACAACTGTTTGGTAGATTCCAGCCTGCCAGGTTTCAGTGATGCTTGTGTTTGGTATCATCTTCATACCACTGCTGACAATCCTTCACCACCTTGTTGTCCGTTTACGGGTAACCCCGGTCCAGAGATGTCTGTTGATCATAATTATCTGGACTATTTACAATTTAGGATAGTCTGATGAAAAAAATATTTGTTGAAATGAGCCGGTATGCTGAGCAGGGTCTCAAAAGTCACAGTAAACCATCTGTGTGTTGCAGTTGCTGGGTACGCTATAGACTACACAAGGGTGTTTTTCAGTTTCACGATACTGCAGGACACAGTGGGTATATCAGTCTAGAGACAGGCTACCTGCTAAACTGGTTGTTGCAGACACCCATTTTCAGTGAAGTTATGAGTATCATTTTTATTATAACATACATGCATTTCACAAATAACGGTAACTATGATAAACCCAATCACCCAGAACCAAAACTGTACAAACAGTGGGATCTATATCAGAAGATCATCAAAAATATTGAGATATTCCAAACTGTGACACAGGTATTCCATAAAGTCTGTCGGTGGGCACGATTTGGTATCATGTTCTACATGCTACGTAAAACAAGCTGTAAGTGCAGCTGGACCTTGATATTTTACAATGCTAGACAGACCACGTGTGATGGAAAGTACAGTCAACAGGGCATTGCTACATCATTTGTGCAGTCACTGGAGGAAATTTTGCTTGACCAAGATTACTGTATGACAATTGATAGCTTCTTTACCTCACCTGAACTGCCTGAGACTTTACTTCAAAGGAAAACTGACACATATGGCACTGTACAAACAAACCACAATGATAAGCCTGCTGATTACGGTCACGTGAATGCATCAAGCTGCAACGTGGTGCAGTAGCTGTGTGGCAAAAATGCAAAATGATTACGATCAAGAGGAAGGACAAGAAAGATGTATGCCTCCTATGTACTGCTCAGAATAGAGCAACTGTTAATGTTGGTGTCAGGGGAAATATGGAAGTTACTATGCCTTGCACTGTGGTAAGCTACAGTAGCACAATAAGTGGTGTCGATCGTTCTACCTTGTCAAGAGCAAGCAATAAAGAAAGAAAAAAAAAAAATTAAAAAAACCTTTCAACAACATCTGCTCAAACAGTGCCTATGTGCACTGGTGACAGTTTCAAAACATAATACACAAACCATGTATACTAAATCTGCATCAGTACAGCACTGGTCACTGCATACCATTTCTACTGTGATTATTTTGACATTTATCATCAGAAATAAAAATTTTTGTTGATGAAAAAAATGTTAATGCTTTTGGCTTGTTTTTCTGAGGATGAACTTAATGCCAAAGAGGTTAAAGGCATAAGCAACACAAAAATATGAATGATGGTATCTTTTAAATCACCCATCATTATTTATATTGATGGCCAAGGAAAGAAAATCTCATGTCATCATGTAAAATGGAGACAAACTTCCTGATAGAATGTGCTTGAATGAGGATCCCAATTGAACGCAGCAAACAATATCAAAACATCCAATAAAAAAAAAACTCTCAAATTACTCGTGTTGCATAACCCAAGTATCTACTCATATGCTTACAATGCCCCAGAAACAGGTTTTTCTGCTGAAGTATTGTTAAAATACTGTTATCATCCTGGGAAACACTCAGCAAGTAATATCAGCAATTTTTTCATCAGTAATCCTGAATGTAAAGTAGTAAATTGTATTAAATATTACATGTAATTATGAAAATATTTAATACCAAGCACAATGTACAATTGTAACAAAAAAGAAAAAAAAAAAAAGAAAAAAAATTACCAATGACCTCAACACCACACACACACACACACATAAAACTAGTACTTACACCAGGAAGACCTGAATTTACCAGGCAAACTCAATATTTTACACTGTATGTGTCTTCCACAGTGATTATAGACTTATTCTGCTGACTTTTTACTATTAAAGGAAATCTCCTTGCTTAGGCTTACACTATAAAGAAGTCAAATTCTTTACAAGCACAAGCTATCATGACATTGTTAATTAGGTCTGACATGTGCACATTATTTTTTTCGGGTTTTTGAAATTTGGGTAACACACCCTTATTCAGTGGCAAGAAATGAAAAGACCGAAAGTTGGCTACTTATGCTAAAGTGGTTTCCATTGTTGTGCACACTTGCAGAAAAATGTGATGCTCGGGTAAACAAAAATGAACAAATTACTAACCTCTGTGCATGATCTGGTGCTTCTCTCGCAGGTATGCTAGCCCACGCAAGACCTGTGAACATAATAATAGCAGTTATTGCTACACTCACACATATATACCATTTGTACAGGTACTTAGACACCAGCACAGAAAATATTATATATGTCAAATCTCTCTTTAACAAACTAGACTTTAGTGTATACTTTCACTGCATTTTGCAAAATAATGAACAAGACAACAATGCAAAACAAATCCAATTCACTGCATGTACATACAGCAGATACAGTCGGCATATTAAGGTCGACAATGAACAACATTTAAAAGAAGTCTCACATGAAATTCAAAAGTGATCAGTATTGTATTAAGCCTCAAATGGAATGTTTATGTGTAGTTAAATGCAGGTTAAGTGTTCAAATTAAACCAGTGCTTAAAAGATGGTGTGAATGAAGTTTGAGTGTAGAATGTTATAGGAGTGAGCAGGAAAACTCATAATACTAGAAATGAGCATTTTGAATGGTTTAGTAATTAGTAATGTGATACTTTCAATATTTGAATTGATCATGTTAGTAATGGGTATAAAGTGGCTGCTGGTTTCCTGTGTTTCACCTCTATAACAAAATGAAGGCTCTTACGTAGGTAGACCCTGACTAGGCACCTCCTTTGGCTTTTCTGGCCTTATAATGATAGTTTACTACTGAGTATGAGGTGTACAGCTTGAATCACTTGAGGATACTACCCTACATTTGAAAATAGGCTGCACAGTCAACACCACAAACCAAATACTACATAAATCATAACCACCTCACTAAGGGTTTTTTTTTTTAGTAGATGAGCATGGAAGATGATTTATTTTAAAACAGGTGATCAAAACTGGTCCTTATTCTCCAAGCAATGCTTTAATTGGATACCAATTATTTTGGCTTACAGACTACACCATTTAATTATTAAATTATGCTCTTTAATTAGATATCTAACGTTCTACAAAAACCTACAAAATAGAAGGCGGGGGTGGGGGGGGGTTTGGGGGTATGGTGTTATAACTGATTAATCACTTTTATTTTTCTTGGTTTTAAAAAATATTTTATTAAAGTCAGCCAGTTAATAATGAACACTTAAACAACAAATGATGGTACCATTAAAGCGGACTAGCTGCTATTGTGATTTATGGTTAATTGCCTTCTAATCAACTAAAACAGGTAGCTTAATAAGTAAAATGATGCCAAAAGAGAGTAATAATATTTGCTTTAAATGTAACAGAAATAAACCCTTAGTCAGCACAGAGATACATAAAAGCCACATCTTGCGTATGGGTAAATGGATGAACAATTTAAACAGATTGTTATTTTCATGGCAATTGTTACATATACATAATAGACCTATTTTACATTACAGCAAGTAATTAACCTTAGTAAAAAATAGTAAAACGTAATAAATTGAAAGAAAATTATGTTTCATGTTGCATTAGTGGTATTCATAGCGTTATACGTTGTCATTCTATTTGGCTTTGAAATTAACATTCAAATACCTTTTAAACTTACACTTTTGCTGTAAAACTTCAGTAATAACAATATTTGGAATGAACTTTTCTTCAATATTGCTTTGAATTTTGATTCTGTGTTTGGAGTTACATAGTGACAATGCAACGTATAACTGCCCGTGAGTGAATATCGCTTCTTTCTCTCTAATAAATAAACAGACTTTTTCGAATATTTGTCCCTGTGATTTGTTAATTGTCATAGCAAAAGCTATTCTAACGGGAAACTGTTAACACTTTAATACGCATGGCATATCAAGATCTTCTTTGGTGTCTAATGTTATCCACAGATGATGCACTAAATTACCTTTCTTGTCACCTGTTAAAATTTTACATGTCAGAATTGTTCGACCAATTCTGAATACAACTAATCTTGTCCTATTGCATAGCCCATCATTCATACATAAATTACGCAATAACATTACGATACATCCTTCTTTCAACAGGGATTTGGCCGGTGGAAGACCGGGCGGTGTTAACGGTTGTAGGTATTATATGGGATATTGTAAGGGGATGTTTTCATTTTCCACACAATCACCACCAACTGTTTCAGCATAGTGTATTGGTACGCATTTAACCAATCTGTCGTGTAACCGATCGATAATTTTCGTGTAAATTTGTTTGATTTCATCTTTTCTCTGTGTAGTCATTTCTTCTGTTGATGACCCTTCAGGATGAAATTCTTCATTAAGATTTGGACATAATAAGTCTTCTTTTATTGGGAACTTAAATGTGAGGAAAACGTAAAAATTTATAAGCGCTGAGAGTGCAGGAACTGTGTTAGTTCTTTGTTAGTTGTGGTAATTACAGATATGCTTGAAAGTTTGTGAACCCTTTACAATTTTCTATATTTCTGCATAAATATAACCTAAAACATCATCAGATTTTCACTCAAGTCCTATAAGTAGATAAAGAGAAACCAGTTAAACAAATGAGACAATTATACTTGGTCATTTATTTATTTACTAAGGAAAATTATCGAATATTACATATTTGTGAGTGGCAAAAGTATGTGAACCTTTGCTTTCAGCATCTGATGTGACCCCCCTTTGCAGCAATAACTGCAACTAAACATTTCCGGTAACTTTTGATCATTCCTGCACACCGGCTTGGAGGAATTTTAACCCACTCCTCCGTACAGAACAGCTTCAAGTCTGGAATGTCGGTGGGTTTCCTCATATTAACTGCTCACTTCAGGTCCTTCCCACAACATTTCGATTGGATTAAGGTCAGGACTTTGACTTGGCCATTCCAAAACATTAACTTTATTCTTCTTTAACCATTCTTTGGTAGAATGGCTTGTGTGCTTAGGGTTGTTGTAAAGAATTTAGGGGTAACTATTGACTCTGACCTGAATTTTAAATCGCATATTAATCAGATCACTAGGACAGCATTTTTTCACTTAGGAAATATAGCAAAAGTTAGACCTCTTATATCATTGAAAGATGCTGAGAAATTAGTTCACGCTTTTATTTTCAGTTGACTAGATTGCTGTAATGCACTCCTCTCAGGACTACCCAAAAAAAACATCAATCGATTGCAATTAGTGCAGAATGCAGCTGCTAGAATCCTAACTAGGAAAAGAAAATCCGAGCACACTTCTCCAGTTTTGATGTCACTACACTGGTTACCTGTGTCATTCAGAATTGACTTTAAAATGCTGCTTATGGTTTACAAAGCCTTAAATAATCTCGCTCCATCTTATATTTCGGAATGTCTGACACCTTACATTCCAGATTGTAACCTTAGATCTTCAAATGAGTGTCTGCTTAGAATTCCAAGAGCTAAACTTAAAAGAAGTGGTGAGGCGGCATTCTGCTGTTATGCACCTAAAATCTGGAATAGCCTGCCAATATGAATTCGCCAGGCTAATACAGTGGAGCACTTTAAAAAAACTGCTAAAAACACATTACTTTAACTTGGCTTTCTCATAACTTCATTTTAGTTTAATCCTGATGCTCTGTATATTTAGTTAATTATCATTACTATTCATGATGGCTCCAAAATCCATACTAACCCCTACTCTCTCTTCTGTTTTTTTTCCGGTTTTCTGTGGTGGTGGTGATCAGCACCACCACCTAATCAAAGCACCATGATGTCCCTGCATTGATGGATTAAAGGCCAGAAGTCCAAGTGACCATCATCATCAAGTCCTTCCATGAGAACCCTGAGTACAGTGAGGACTGATCATTTATGTTAGGTAGAATGCCTAGAGGGGGCTGGGTGGTCTCATGGCCTGGAACACCTGCAGATTTTATTTTTTCTCCAGCCGTCTGGAGTTTTTTTTATTTTTTTCTGTCTGCCCTGGCTATCGGACCTTACTTTTATTCTATGTTAATTAGTGTTCTCTTATTTTAATTCTTAATTCGTCTTTTTTTCATCTTTCTTCATCATGTAAAGCACTCTGAGCTACATTATGTGTATGAAAATTTGCTATATAAATAAATGTTGTTGTTATTGTTGTGTCTGACAAAAGCATTCACATGAATGAAAGGCGAGAGGACCGTGGGTGTGGGCCATTAACCCTAAATGGTTGAGAGGAGGGCGGGACATGATAAAATCTCTTGGAAATAGTCTTGTCTCAAGATTTTGTTTTTATAGTAGAGTGAAATAAAAAAAAATCAAATTAAGAAACTGGCTGGAACAAAAGGCTACAGCCACCAGTCCTAAGAAGGGCCACCTCAGTTCTAAAACTTTAGACCATTGACACACACCATCATTCATTTCAAACAGGACTATGGTATTAAAAATATAAACTACAAAACATCCATATCAATTTACGTTGGCAATGTTACTGTATGATCTTAAGTAAGGCAAATTACTTGACAGGTATACAACTCATGAATATGGAAACAAAATTTTGATGATATCTTCAAAATGCTTCAATACTTTGTTCCTAAAGGCTAATTTATACTTTTTGCATCAAGCTAAATGCACATGCCCGAATGCCAGATGGCGGTGTTAGTAGCACGCAAGAAAACCAAATGATGCATTACAATGCAGACACTGTTTGCTCTCCAGGATTACCACTCCTGTTGCTGCACATTTTTTTCCAATGAAGGAAAGTATTTTTCTCTCATATTTTTCCACTTTATATACATTTTACACTACATATTGGGTGCCATCTGATTGTCTTTGTAGTGTCATGATGAAGTATTATATAAATGTGGATGTTTTCTAAATTCTTCGACAAATCTTTGTTTGTTCTGCTCCAGATTTACTTTAGAATTACAAAAGATGAACAGAAACACATTTCAGGAGATGCGTAATTACCAAACTGGCCAATCAGAGTCATAGGAGTCTGCAAAGGGTCAACATTGAATACATAGTCACCTTTTTAAGGAGGTGTGTGTCCGGCTATGCTGTTGACTCTACATAGAAGTAGAAACCAGCCTTAAGCTACTTCTGCTGGTAGAATGCCAAGTTTCAGCAACATAATCTTTAGTTTGGAGGTTCAGTATCCTGCAGCTGTGGACATTGTTGTCAATGTACAAAGTGACACCACATAGTACAACAGGGCTGTGACTCTGTCAGTTTTCAGTAAACAAGGACAGAGAAATGTCACTGGTTTTACACTACCAGAAAGGTGAACTCAGTACAGAGATAATGCTTATAGCTTTAAAAAAAAATTGAAGGACTTAGTAGATTAGTATAAAATGTACAGAGAAGCAAAACAACTAAGCTGCACCCACATCTGCAATGTCTGTTATTTAAATAAATAAAATTAAAAAAAGCTTTTAAAGAACCCTTACAATATGTAGTTTTGATGTATAAACCTCTAGATAAAACCCACCAACTAAATAAAATGCAGTTTTAGAACTATGCCCATGTAGAGCAAAATTAGAATCAATGTGGGACAAAAACCTTTGTAAGCTGGTTGTGCTTGAGGCCATGTATCTCTTACTTTAAAATCCTACAAGTTGAAGATACTCACAGCTATACTGACTTTCCCCAGGATTTCTTCAGGGATTCTCCGTGCTTCCTTGAGCACCTGATCCAAAGAGCCTCCATCCTGTGAAGAATGAAAAAGGGTATTAAATAAAACAATCGTCTCATCCCAAGAGGAAATTAAGCATGCACAATAGGAGTAAAAAAAAGAGAATTAACATCAGAATGCCAGTTTCTATGTCAAGTGGCAAAGTAGGATTTTGACAAAAACACTGGTCTCTTTAATACCTGAAGTGCAGTTCTCTTCAGATTTTGTCCAACAATTGCCTTTTTTTGCTGTACAATAAATCATTAAATTGCCATTTGCTCGATTTGGGTTATGTTACAAATTCTGAAATCGAGTGACACTGAAAGTGTTGGCATGTTACTAGAAAAGATACAATAAGCTTGTTATCAATGGAAACTGACTATTTATCCAGAAATCTTTGTCACCTTACCATGTGTTCCATGCAAATGCTGATTTCTCCATCACTGTAGAAAGCACCATAGAAGCCCACAATATATGGTGAATTGCATTCATGAAGGACTTGCAGCTCTCGGATGATTTGGTTCCGGATTGCAGGTTTGATTTCAAGGTGGATAAGCTGTTTATAAAAGAAAACACACACACATATATATATATTTTATATATTATATATATACACATACATATATATTTATTTATTAATCATCCTGTTAAAAAATGAATGAGATTTGCTGACTTGGTATGCATCTCCATACTGACCTTTCTCGCCATGATGAGCCCTGATGGCTTATGGCGTACCTTGGTGACCACGCCACCATTTCCAGCACCAAGCTCACAGATTCGGTGAAAGTCATCATCTTTTAGCTCTCCAACCTTAGCTTTTTGCGTTAAGAAGGCCTCCAGCCGCTTCTTCTGTTGTTCATCCAGGTCAAGCTCTTCTAGCTTTTTCTGTAGAGCCTCCAAATTAGCTCTATGGAAAGGGACAATTAACACTATCATGCCATTATCTCCTTGTGCTACAACAGCTAGCATTAAACTTAAGACATTAATGGCCACCCATTATGGAAAAGACAGATGCCGTGATGCTGTTTCCAAAAAACAAGTATGGAGGTTGGCAAGGCTGTTGCAATTTTTTTTTAAACACATCCATAACATGAACACGTCAAGTCTAACACATATCATGATGAGAAGACCTGCACCTCTCTTTATGCCACTAAAACCAAAAAAGGTAATTGCAATAAGTAAGCAAGTAGGAATAAAGTCATCTCTATTTTCAGCAAAAGCTATGCTAGGAAGTCTAGATAAATGTGTTTGAAAAGTCTAGATGGCTCACTGACTTGTATGGGTGTCCAATCTTGGCCGCAAAGCCTGCAGGCTTTCAAACCCATAACTTTCCTATTGAGAAATTAGTTTGTATGGTTATTACAAAATATTATTTCATTATTGTAGTACAGGCAGTCCCTGGGTTGCATAAGAGATAGAGACTGTAGGTTTGTACTTAAGTTGAATTTGTATGTAAATCGGAACAGGTACATTATTTTAATAAATGCTATTGTTGACCGACTGTAACCATTTGCTCTGCTAATGAATGATGGAGTTTTACCTCTCTATGACCTTTTTATTATTTCTACTTTATTTTCAATAGTGATGTTTTTTCTTTTCTTTACTGTATCACCAGCACTTGCATCAGATTTGTGCTTCAGAGACATTCTTGATGGGTGAAGACAAAAGGTTAAGATGAGCTCTTCTGCACAGAGCTATACACGCTATTGCAGCAGGAAGGCACCTGTCAACACGCCTGATGTACTGACAAGAGACAACTTCCTGCTATGTGCGTAAGAGTACAAGCAGGCTTGCTATTGAGAATGACTGGGGGCGGCGGGGGTTTTCATCACTCACCAACCACACAGTCACACTCACAGTATGCTGCCTGCAGCGTCCGCCCACCGAGAACGAACACGGTGTGGCCAAAGGTGGGTATTGAATCGCCAAACCCCAATTCAACAGGCAGCCATCCTAAAGCACACTACAATGCTACCCCCGCCACCCCATTCACCCTCAATGGCCTCCCTTCAGCCACAATCAGGTCACAGCTTGCAGCATTACCTGCCGTGTGTGCTGGGCAGGCAGTAAAACGCCCCCCTCCACTCCATCCAGCCTGCGTCCAGTCAGAAGCAGTAGCTGCGGTGGCGTAGTGGGTGGGCAGCGAGCCATTGTCCTGCACACGAGCTATAGCTGTGGCCCACATGACTATGGACCACGGGTCACCATTTGCCGCCAGGAGCCGCTCGAGGGACACTACACTGCACAAGCAGTGAAACTGTCCCCCTCCAGCCACCGCTTGCAGCATCCCTAGGCCGAAGATGACAGAGCGGCAGTTACTGAGGCGCATGCGTCGCAGCTGCGTCCTCGTTCATAAGTCGTAGGTTGGATGTCCGTAACCTGGGGACTACATGTACTGTATTATTAATTTGTACAAATGTAAGAAAACTCTTTATGGACCGGAGAGGACTGAATCCCTAAACTCACAAATAATTTTTTCAATCTGTTGGGTATAAATTTATTATTAAAAGAACTGTTTAATTATAAACCCAAATACAGATGAAAATGGTAGTAAGTTTGACTATCAATGATTACTTATTATTATTCCTTAGTTTCAACTGAAAGTTGGTTATAGAAAGAAGAAACAAAAATCTTAACAAGCAAATGAATTAAATATTTAGAAACTGCACAGAAAAAAAAACAGAAGTCATTTTTCACAACTACTAAGGCAAGTAAAAACTCACACTAATTACCAATAATCTAAGTGAGACAGGCATGAAAATAGCCACAGAATAAAAAAAAAAACAAACAAAAAAAAAAAAACTTAATAGCAAGAACATGCCAGGAACAGAAGCCTGCAAAGGTGGTCCCCTCCAAAACCAGGATTGAACATTCATAGCTTAAAGTGTACATACTGTATTAGATAGCTTAATTCTCAGTCCTTTCCCACATAAAACAGATAAAGGCTGAAACTTGAAAGCATGTTTTAAGATTTTGTCCAATGAACGCTGAATTAATGAATTGACAAACGTTAATGTGGATTTCTCTTTGTCTCCCATATAGTGAACAGCTGGTGACTGGTTTAAGATGAAAATATCAACAAGTACAGCAAACTACAAAACAATGTAAGCGCATTAAGCTGCCTGTTGGTTAAAGTGATGGAATATGACCATAAGGAGAGACTCAGTTTAGGTCCTACCTATTCATTCAGAAGAAGCCAGTGCCTGTTTCTGGCAGCATTAAGCACAAAGCAGGATATACAGTCATGGCCGAAATTATTGGCACTCCTGGAATTTTCCCAGAAAATGCACCATTTCTCCCAGAAAATTGTTGCAATTACAAATGTTTTGGTATACACGTTTACTTCCTTTATGTGCATTGAAACAACACAAAATAACAAAGAAAAAAAGCCAAATCTAACATCATGTCACAAAGAACTCCAAAAATGGGCTGGACAAAATTATTGGCACCTTTTCAAAATTGTGGGTAAATCGTTTTATTTCAAGCATATGATGTTTGTTTGAACTCACTTGTGGCAAGAAACAGGTGCTGGCAATATAGCAATCACACCTGAAGCCAGTTAAAATGGAGAAACGTTGACTCAACCTTTTTGTTGTGTGTCCAAGTGTGCCACACTAAGCATGGAGAACAGAAAGAAGAGCAGAGAATTGTCTGAGGACTTGAGAACAAAAATTTTGGAAAAATATCAACAATCTCAAGGCTACAAGTCCATCTCCAGAGATCTTCATGCTCCTTTGTCCACTGTGCACAACATAATCAAGAAGTTCACAACACATGGCACCGTAGCTAATCTCCCTGGATGTGGACGGAAGAGAAAAATTGATAAAAGACTGCAACGAATGATAGTCTGAAAGGTGGATAAACAGCCCCAATCAACTTCAAAACATATTCAAGCTGTTCTGCAGACTCATGGTGCAACAGTGTCAGCTCGAACGATCCGTCGACATCTGAACGAAATGAAACGCTATGGCAGGAGAGCCAGGAGGACCCCACTGCTGACACAGAAACATAAAAAAGCCAGACTGGAGTTTGCCAAAATGTACTTGAGGAAGCCAAAATCCTTTTGGGCGAATGTCTTGTGGACAGATGAGACCAAGGTAGAGCTTTTTGGTAAAGCTCATCATTCTTCTGTTTACAGAAAATGGAATGGGGCCTACGAAGAAAAGAACACAGTACCTACAGTCAAACATGGTGGAGGTTCTAAGATGTTTTGGGGATGTTTTGCTGCCTCTGGCACTGGATACCTTGACTGTGTGCAAGGCATCATGAAATTTGAAGACTACCAAAAGATATCGGGGCGCAATGTAGGGCCCAGTGTCAGAAAGCTGGGTCTGCGTCAGAGGTCATGGGTGTTCCAGCAGGACAATGACTCCAAATATATCTCTAAAAGCACCCTAGAAAGGGTTGAAGACAAAGCACAAAGTGGCCAGCAATGAGTCTGGATCTATATTAGATTGAACACTTATGGAGAGATCTCAAAATTGCTGTTGGGAGAAGGCGCCCTTCAAATCTGAGAGACCTTGAGCAGTTTGCAAAAGAGGAGTGGTCGGAAATTCCAGTTGAAAGGTGCAATAAGCTTGTTGATGGTTATAGGAAGCGCTTGATTCAGTTATTTTTTCCAAAGGGCGTACAATCAAATATTAAGTTGAGGGTGCCAGTTTTGTCCAACTCGGTTTTTCAGTTTTGTGTGAAATGATGTCAGATTTGGCTTTTTTTCTGTTTTTTTGTGCTGTTCCAATGCACATTAAGGAAATAAACGTGTATACCAAAACATTTGTAATTGCAACAATTTTCTAGGAGAAATGGTGCATTTTCTGGGAAAATTCCAGGGGTGCCGATAATTTTGGTCATGACTGTACGGCAAACCTGGATCAAGTACCAGTCTACTGCTGGGCACACTCTCATACACACTTACACTGAATCAATTTTAAGTTACCAAATCTTGTAACATGCATTTCTTTGATGTTTGAAATGAATTATGTTCTATAAAATAAATTCAACATTCAAGAAAAATATACTGCTATTCCACCTTCAATGGACAACAGTCATCACGAATTTGAATGTAAAGGGAGATGCGCTGCTTTTGCTCACAAACTGGACTGTAAAAATGTAAGCACTCAAGTAACGGCTTAAAATCAATTAAATATATTGTCTGAAATACACCAAATTATAAAGAATTTGCTATTTTGGTATGATTTCCATAAAGTCATGCATATTCAAAAACAGAAGTCCGTGAAATTCATGGAAAATAAGAGAGCATGACAACATAACTTACAGTATAACTTAGCAGAGTAGTTTGGATGCTGGGAGACACTAGTATTTCTTTTGGATTATTCAAGTATGTCAAAGCATTACGTCAAATGCAAAATGGCAAAATAATTACGTATTTCAAACATAAGCAGAGAGCTGAAAACACATTTCTTTATAGCAAAGCTGTTCAACAGGAATATTTCTGGGTGGTCATTACAAGTCATTTTGAATTGTTTAAATAACATGTCTGAATCAGTTAAACATGCAATTGGAAACTATTTGTACATCCAGCCCTTTTCTGACCTACTCTTCCAGTTCAGGGTCACACAGCACAAGACAGTAGCCAATTCCAGATATGGCACTAGTTCACTGTTTGGCACACAATCACAGCACACTACATTCCAAATACCCCCTTAGCCCCCCACATCAGTTTGTCCAATAATATCACCAAGACAAAAGATCTTGTGAACTTTGGGAGAAAACAGCAGAGGCACTAAAACTCCTTCAAAATTAATAGCACTAAAGTACAGAGGATACCTTGGTGTCCACATCACAGAAGACCTGACCTGGTCTAATCACATTGGCACCTTGGTGAAGGCAGCACAACAACATTATCATCACCTAGAACTCCTTAGGGATTTTAGACTGCCCTCCCAGACACTAATGAATTTTAACAAATTCACCAATAGAAGCATTAATGCCTGCCTTGGAAACAACATGCAGCCACACTGCAAGGCTCTGTGGAGAGTGGTACAGTCAGCTGAAAGCATAACTAGGTGTGAACTTTCCAACTTCGAGAACATCTATACTAAGTGTTAATAATTCTTTGCATTTATATAGCGCTTTTCTCACTACTCAACTGGCTCAGCAATTGCAGGTTAAGGGCGTTGTTCAAGGGCCAAACAGAGCAGAGTCCCTATTGACATTTACGGGATTCGAACCGGCAACCGTCCGATTGCCAGTGCAGGTGGACTAGGGAAAAGAAAAATATCAGAGATGCCAACCTTCCCAAGAATGGCCTATTCTCTGTGCTGTGTTCAGGGAAGCACTAACACTGCCACAGACCAGTTAAGAGAAACTGAGGAGAAACTTCTATCCACAGCACATCCACATCCTAAATGAGGATCAATAGGCATGATGCCATATTGTTAATTTTATTATTTATTTATTAAATACTTTTATATTCTTACAGTACATTTATAGCATTAAATACAGTGTATCCGGAAAGTATTCACAGCGCATCACTGTTTCCACATTTTGTTATGTTACAGCCTTATTCCAAAATGGATTAAATTAATTTTTTTCCTCAGAATTCTACACACAACACCCCATAATGACAACGTGAAAAAAGTTTACTTGAGATTTTTGCAAATTTATTAAAAATAAAAAAATTGAGAAAGCACATGTACATAAGTATTCACAGCCTTTGCCATGAAGCTCAAAATTGAACTCAGGTACATCCTGTTTCCCCTGATGCTCCTTGAGATGTTTCTGCAGCTTAATTGGAGTCCACCTGTGGTAAATTCAGTTGATTGGACATGATTTGGAAAGGCACAAACCTGTCTATATAAAGGTCCCAAAGTTGACAGTTCATGTCAGAGCACAAACCAAGCATGAAGTCAAAGGAATTGTCTCGAGGCACAAATCTGGGGAAGGTTACAGAAATATTTTTGCTGCTTTGAAGGCCCCAATGAGCACAGTGGCCTCCATCATCCGTAAGTGGAAGAAGTTCGAAACCACCAGGACTCTTCCTAGAGCTGGCCGGCCATCTAAACTGAGCATTTGGGGGAGAAGGGCCTTAGTCAGGGAGGTGACCAAGAACCCGATGATCACTCTGTCAGAGCTCCAGAGGTCCTCTGTGGAGAGAGGAGAACATCCAGAAGGACAATCATCTCTGCAGCAATCCACCAATCAGGCCCGTATGGTAGAGTGGCCAGACGGAAGCCACTCCTTAGTAAAAGGCACATGGCAGCCTGCCTGGAGTTTGCGAAAAGGCACCTGAAGGACTCTCAGATCATGAGAAACAAAATTCTCTGGTCTGATGAGACAAAGATTGAACTCTTTGGTGTGAATGCCAGGCGTCACGTTTGGAGGAAACCAGGCACCGTTCATCACCAGGCCAATACCATCCCTACAGTGAAGCATGGTGGTGGCAGCATCATGCTGTGGGGATGTTTTTCAGCGGCAGGAACTGGGAGACTAGTCAGGATAAAGGAAAAGATGACTGCAGCAATGTACAGAGACATCCTGGATGAAAACCTGCTCCAGAGCGCTCTTGACCTCAGACTGGGGAGACGGTTATCTTTCAGCAGGACAACGACCCTAAGCACACAGCCAAGATATCAAAGGAGTGGCTTCAGGACAACTCTGTGAATGTCCTTGAGTGGCCCAGCCAGAGCCCAGACTTGAATCTGATTGAACGTCTCTGGAGAGATCTTAAAATGGCTGTGCACCGACGCTTCCCATCCAACATGATGGAGCTTCAGAGGTGCTGCAATGAGGAATGGGCGAAACTGGCCAAGGATAGGTGTGCCAAGCTTGTGGCATCATATTCAAAAAGACTTGAGGCTGTAATTGCTGCCAAAGGTGCATCGACAAAGTATTGAGCAAAGGCTGTGAATACTTATGTACATGTGATTTCTCAGTTTTTTTATTTTTAATAAATTTGCAAAAACCTCAAGTAAACTTTTTTCACGTTGTCATTATGGCGTGTTGTGTGTAGAATTCTGAGGAAAAAAATGAATTTAATCCATTTTGGAATAAGGCTGTAACATAACAAAATGTGGAAAAAGTGATGTGCTGTGAATACTTTCTGGATGCACTGTATTAACCATTCTTTGTCTTTTTAAATTATTCTAATGCACAGTCTTAGGAGTTCAACAACTAAGCATTTACCTACATATTGTACTACGTATACTCCTTGCCACCCTGTCTGATCTTGGCATCACTAGGATTGCCCTAAGGAAGTTTAGTGTCCCACCTCTAGAGTAGATCCTACTGTGTGACCTGGGAAGGAGAGAGGTCAAGTGTACGCTATGCAAGCACAGGGATTTCCCAGTGATCGACGATAGGCCCTGTCCTTGCCTATACAACTCTTCACCAGGCACCAGTAAGTCCCATGATTTTTTTTTCTTATCAGTGCTATGCTGATGGTAAGCAGCTGTACCTTTCATACCTCCACAGGACCATGCAGTGACAGCTGGAGTCTCTGCATGCCTCACTAAAATTGCAAATTGGATGAAAGAAAACCATCTCCGGCTCAACCTGGCAAAAACAGACCTCCTTGCCATCACAGCTCGTCCGTCTATTCAGCACCCTATCTCTGTCCTAACATGAGCCAAGTCAATACGCAATTTTAGGGTGGTGATCGATGGCCAGCTGTCCTTCAGAGACAATGTTGCTATGGTTTCTCAGGCTTGAAGATTGACTCCATACAATATCTGCAAGGTCAGAGTAAATCAGACAGAACAAGCAACACAAATTCTACTCCAGGCTCTGGTCTAGCCACGTTTGGGGCTACTGCAAGTTGCTGCTTGCTGGTGTACTGGCATGTGCCACCAAGCCACTGCCTGATGTCTTAAAAAGCAGCGGCACATCTGGTGTTCAATCAACCAAGATGGGCACATGTTGGTCTTCACCATTTCCCTGTAACAGCACATATAACGTCCAAATCCTTGATGCCTACAGAGCAGTAAAGAGATCACCACTTACAAAGACACTTGTGGGGGTCCTATGCTCCTTCTCAACCACTCAGGTCTGCTGTTGAATGGCATCTGGAGATACCACCTCAGCCTCTTATCAAATTTCAATCCAGACTGTCTTCCTGTTTAGCTCCTGGCTGGTGAAACGAGTTACACACCTCCACTTGAAATTCTGACTCCCTCAGTGTGTTTAAGTACTTAAAGACCCTTTAGTGAATTTCTGTCTCAATGACATTTGCTAATTGGTTTTGCAACCAAGCAATTAATTGTAACTAGCTTGTATTTCGTTCTGAGCTCTTTGCTTGTGACAATCAATTTTGAACCTTTGTCCTGTAATACTTCATCCACAAACAATACCCCTAGAATAAAGCTTGCTCGATTAGGCCTCTCTAAGTCACTTTTAATTGAAGTGACAAATAAAACTGACTTGATGAAACTAAAGCTTCTTTTAGTATCTCACTATGTATGTTTGAATTAGCTAGCCAACATTAGGTATTGCCAGAAGAATTTGCTTCTGTGTTTCTATTTCCTCTATGATGACAGAAGGGCCACCACTTTGCCCAAATAGGCGAGTTTACAGGCTCTTTGAGGTGCAAGAGCTGGAGGAGTAGGAATACCAGATGTTATATGCCAGGAATATAGCTAGCCATTCCATATCTCTGAACTTCCTTAGCCACACTAAAAATATGTATAGGCATATAGCATTAAAGTAAATGCAGAGGCGTTACATTAATCTACCCAGCTACGCTGTGTTATATAAGAACGCTGCAATACATAAGGCAACAAGTCTTTCCATGTCTTATCATTGGCGACTCTTTCACTGCCTACCACTCTGGACCATCTGATGTGTGAATATGGACCGGTAAAAAGGAGACACGGCTTCCATTCCTCCACCCAAAAGACCACGGGCACTGTCCGAAATGATACTCACTCAGAAGCGGTGTCCGTGACGGCCGGAGGGCCGTGGCCTTCCCCGCTAGCGTGGCCGATGGTGAGTGCCGGCGGCACGATCTTCTTTTTCATCGGCATATCGGCTTGATCTGTCGGGCGTCTTCTTTCTCTCGCTCTGTCGCTATCTGTGTTTAGGGGAGATGGCGTTGAACTGTTTCTGTATTTTTAGTAGCAGTCTCTTTCTACCTCCTTTTACTCCACTCCTATGCGATTCACTAGGCGGTGATTTTTTTTTCCCCTCTCTGGGGTTTCACTTGCAGCGGGCTAACTAGTCGTCCATGCCGGGCAGCCGAGGTTGGTGTGTCACAGCATGGCCCGCTAGTCACCTTTTCGTCGCTTTTCTGTTAAGAACACAACCAACCTGCCTCCTCACCGCAGTCGACAGAAATAAGAACCCCAGCTCGGCCTACGCGGTGGGTGCCGTTCTGCAGGCGGGCTAGGCTCGGTCCGGGCGGCGCTCCGCTAGCTCTCCTTCCGGTAAGCGGCGACAGAGGCTGCAGCAACAGGAGAAACAGGCAGAGGCACCCCCACCACCTCGCTACACCAGACTCTCGCGAGAGTTCAGCGTTAAACCGTCACCGAACTACTACATCTCGCGAGAATACTCGCTTTGAAGTGCATGTTGCAGTTGCTGGACAGTAGCGTTTAAAGCGCCTTGATGAAGGTTAAGTGTGTAAGTCCACTTACTGTCTGCTTGTCACCCAACAATATGTGGCATCGCTGAAATGAGTGAAACGACAACATCAACTTTACCCACCTTAAATCTTACGGAAGGGACATAAAAGTACCTCTTCCGGGTAAACTGTACTAACGAATTGCGAAAAAACACTACTGCTGGGCAAATGAGATTGTACGCTTCCTTCAGGAGACTAGATTAGGCGATCTTTGAATGACGCTATATAAAATAATACGACTGATTGACACAAAGACACGTCGATATAAAAGCAAAAAAATCGACAGGACTTCCCCAAAGATGTCTCCGTGATTTGTACCTTTAATGTCGACGTGTCATTTTTGGCTCCGCGTTTCAGTGACATTTCAAAAAAGAAGCCGCCCGATTAGCATAAGGGATTTGTAGCGTGACGCCACCCATTTTAAAAATACATCTTTCTGTAAACCCCCTGGGATTGCGACGTTTACGACCCTCGGGTAAGAACATCTATTGATGCAGGGGTGTACACCGTTAAATATAGTCTGTATATATATACTCAGCCAAAAAAGAAACGTCCCTTTTTCAGGACTGTGTATTTCAACAATAATGTTTTAAAAATCCAAAATAACTTTACAGATCTTCATTGTAAATTGTTTAAACAATGTTTTCCATGCATGTTCAATTAACCATAATCAATTAATTAACATGCACCTGTGGAATGGTCGTTAAGACCTCAACAGCTTACAGAAAGTAAGCATTTAAGGTCACAGTTCTAAAAACGCAGGACACTAAAGAGACTTGTCTACCGACTGTGAAAAACACCCAAAGAAAGATGCCCAGGGTCCCTGCTCATCTGCGTGAACGTGCATTAGGCATGCTGCAGGGAGGCATGAGGACTGCTGATGTGGCTAGGGCAATAAATTGCCATGTCCACACTGTGAGACGCCTAAGACAGCGCTACAGGGAGACAGGAAGGACAGCTGATCATCCTCGCAGTGGAAGACCACGTGTAACAACACCTGCACAGGATCGGTACATCCGAATATCACACCTGCGTGACAGGTACAGGATGGCCACAACAACTGCCCGAGTCACACCAGGAACACACAATCCCTCCATCAGTGCTCAGACTGTCCGCAATAGGCTGAACTGAGGGCTTGCAGGCCTGTTGTAAGGCAGGTCCTTACCAGACATCACCAGCAACAACGCCGCCTATGGGCACAAACCCACCTTCGCTGGACCAGACAGGAGTGGCAAAAAGTGCGTGAGTTTCTGCATGACAGCAATGTCAGTGTTCTGCCATGGCCAGCGAATAGCCCAGATCTCAATCCCATTGAGCACGTCTGGGACCTGTTGGATCGCAGGGTGAGGGCTAGGGCCATTCCCCCCAGAAATGTCCAGGAACTTGCAGGTGCCTTGGTGGAAGAGTGGGGTAACATCTCACAGCAAGAACTGACAAATCTGGTCCAGTCCATGAGGAGGAGATGCACTGCAGTACTTCAAGCAGCTGGTGGCCACACCAGATACTGACTGGTACTTTTGATTTTGAGCCTCCCTTCATTCAGGGACACATTGTGAAACATTTTTAGTTTATGTCTTATGGTGTTGACTCTTTTAGTGTTCATACAAATATTTACACATTAAGTCTACTGAAAGTAAAAACAGTTGAAAGTCAGGGGACGTTTCTTTTTTTGCTGAGTATATATCTGCAGGTGATCTCTCAAATATTATTTCATCAATTTTATTATGATCTTACCAAATCTTTTTTTCATTTCACATAGATAGGTAGATAGACATTCCTTTATTTGTCCCCTGGGGGATTTTTTTTCTTTACAGAAGCTGGTAAAGTCTTAAATCGCCCTAATTCGGGGTGTTTCTAAGAAATATAATGTTTTATTGAGGTAGAAGCAGAGTCAGTCCACGGCATAAGCGAACTGAATGACTGCTTGGGGCATGGTGGCCACTTAGGGTCCCTCATCTGTTCAGCCTGTCCTGAAACATGGGGAAGGGAAAGTTGAAAAGTGACTAGGCTCTGGAGTTGGTGAGCTTGCCAGTGCACTACTATCCCATGAATTTTGGCATCCCCTGTCGCTCTTCAATAGCACTCAACTCTGCAAAGGGACTGCTTTAATAATGTGGATTACCTATCTAGTGTAACATCTAGTGTAAGGCACCATGAAGTCCTTACATTGATGGATCGAAGGCCAGATGTCCACATGACCATCATCATCTGATTCTTCCATGGGAAGCCTGAAAACAATGAGGACTGATTTAGATCATTTATGTTAGAATGCCCAGTGGGGGCTAGGCAGTCTTGTGGCCTCAGAACCCCTTTAGATTTTGGGGTTTTTTTCTCCAGCCCTCTGGAGTTTTTTTTTTGATTGTTTTTTTCTGTCCTCCTGGTCAGTATTGCCTAATCTTATTTTTATATTTTTCTTTCTTCATCTAGTAAAGCACTTTGAGCTACTGTACATAATTTGTATGAAAATGTGTTATAGAAATAAATGTTGAAACATTTTAACAGGGGCCAAACAAGCTTTATTTAGCTTAGGCCCTCATGTAGTATACAACCAGCACTGGGTAGAAGAATGTATTAAACGTGAAGGTTTGTGTCAAATATTTGAAATATTAAGGGGTGTGCTTCAGTCTAAGCATTCTCATTTGCAATAGAAATTTGTCACTTTTTGATTTTTTCATCCTCTGATGGAGACACATAAAACGATTAACCTGTAGTGAAAGATCAAAAATCAAAAATTGTATTGGTAATCCCTGACCTTGAAATAGTCTAAATCAATATCCCACGTGCTTATGTTTGAAAGTTTTCATTTTTACCCTTGTAAAAGTGGCTCTTAGAGGGCTACGGCCACTGGTAAATAATCAGATATCAAATTTGTTATCATATTTGTGATCAGCATCCTCAAAATAACATAAAACAACACTCCACATGCCTGTGTTACTGATCTCTATTTTTTCGAAGCTTTCTGAAAAAGAGTAATTTTGATACCTTATTTTCCACTATGGGGTAATTCAGTGGAGTCGGTTGATGAGGCATGCACAACTTTAAGTCCTTCAGGTCATTTTTGCTGAAGAAACCTAATGGTTTACTCTTTATAATAAGGGTGTAATTTACTGCTCAAAAATGGCCTAAAATGAAGATTGTATAGGTTAAGGAGGGAGAAAAATAGGCAGAACCCCCAAAAAGCTCATTATCTTCCATAATTAGACATCACATCAAGATGCATCAAACTGTATAACATATATTGGGGGCGTTTTCTCAGTGGGTTGGGAGGTGCTGGACCAAAAAAAAAAAACTTAAGTAATATTAAAACGTTTATAAGTAATTCTCATTAATACAATAAATAAATAAATAATATTGTAGCGCCAAATGCCGATATGGATCCTCTGCTCTTTAAATGGCTCTCTTTCCTTAAAAGGAATTCTCACCTTTGCCACACTAGATGGAATTCTGTTTGTGACATTACAGGCTTGCTGGTTTTAAATGGTATCTCTGCCACTGGATCTGAAGCTGCTTGTTTGCATACAGCTTATATTATGAGTGACTTATTCCTGGCCGATGCACCTTTTCATGGCCCTACCTTCGATGTTGCTGTCTCCAGGGGCCATTTTCAACTTCTTGCAACAGCACATAAGTCTTCAAAACAGCAAGATTGGCCGGTTACAAAACACATCAGCAGTGGTCTTCAGAGCTTTACTGTTAGGTAGCGCAGCAGGGATGTTGAGTGTTGCACTGTCACGAGGTGTTAAATACTGCCCTTCTGTGTGGTGAAATGTTGAACAAAGTGAGCAAGCAAACCTCCTTGTCTGGAACTGCCAATGCACTGGTCTCTTGGCTATTTTTCTACATTGAACTGACTCTGGAAACATCATTCCAAGTTCAGATCTGAGCTTTGAGATGCTCCTTCCAAAGCTGCTCTATAAAACCGCTGGGATCTGCTTCATCCTTTGCTCACTAAGGGTTAGCACAACCCTGCTTCACATAGCTCACCTGGTGTCAGTGACAACTTGAGTTGAAACACTTTTCCCTAACACTGTAAGTTGGAAGCTTTGTCAGTGTCTGTGCACCCAGGCCAGTAGCAGAAGGAGAAGCAGTTGTAGAGCTACTGAGGTAGCAGTCTCTCTTCCTTCCTGTACAGATGCTGCAAATAGCATTCTATATCCTGGATCTCAGTCTTGAGACTTTAGAGCATTTCCTCAGAAGAGCCAAGCAAGTACATTGCAGGTGTCTACGACATTCTGCATTCTGCTAAATCAGATGGGAGGTCTTTTCTTCATCCTGCTACCCATGTAGCACTGGCACAGAGTGCCGATATGAATCCTCTGCACTTTTCATGGCTCTTTTAGATGGTTCACTCTCCTTAATGGACCTACCTCCATTGTTATTTCAACAAGTTATTTCAGAGAAAAGGTGGGTTCTTCTTTTTTCATGCAGGGTTACCAAAAAATTTGTCTATGTCTGTGGGTCAATTTTTTTGGAATTTATCACTTCCAAGAAAAACAAAAAAGATCCAGGCCGCTAATGACCTCTTGGGCACAGCCATCAGCAGTGTGTCTGTCTGCGGAGAGAGTGTTGACCTCATTGAGAGGTTTACTTACCTCAGCAGTGACATTCATGTCTCTGGTGACTCTTCCTATGAAGTCAATAGATGGATTGGGAGAGTATAGGGGGGTCATGAGGTCACTGTAAAGGGGTGTGTGGCGCTCCTAATATCTATGCAAAAGGATGAAGGTCCAAGTCTTTACAGTCTTGGTGCTTCCTGTCTTGCTGTATGGTTTTGAGACATGGATGCTATCCAGTGACCTGAGATGAAGACTGGACTCCTTTGGTACTGTGTCTCTCCGGAAAAACCTTGGGTACCGTTGGTTTGACTTTGTGTCGAATGAGTGGTTGCTCATAGAGTCCCATATGAGGCACATTACCTGCATTGTGAGGGAGCGTCAGTTACGGCACTACGGCCATGTGGTGCGATTCCCAGAGGGTGATCTGGGTCGCAGCATCATCGTTGTTCAGGAAGTGAATGGCTGGACCAGGCAAGGAGGACGCCCATATAACACCTGGCTGTGGCAGATACAGAGTCATTTCCGGAGGGTGGGACTGGACAACAGGATCATTGTTGTTCAGGACATGAATGACTGGACCAGGCCAGGAGGACGCCCCCACATAACACCTGGCTGTGGCAGATAGAGAGTCATTTCCGGAGGGTGGGACTGGACAGCATGTTTACCTAGGGGATTGCCAACCAGGATCCCAAGCTGTTTCATTGTGTGATGGGTGCGGCAATGTGCTGTACCAATCCATGCTCCCCAACATGACCTGTCCTAACTGCACACAGGTCTCAGGATTCAGTGTGGATATCTCGGAAACCGCTCATTTTAAATTTTCGCGTCTTTGGTAGAGATTCAGGAGTTTGACACAATGCAAAAACTAGATGATTTTCTAAATAAATTGTAATTTTATGACACAAAATCAATTTCGATTTTCTACAGGCACACACAGACAGACACACCCACAGAAACTGTGATATAATAAACTGAAAACAGATTGCCTCCTAAGAAGATGGTACAGGTAAGAATAGGTATGTTACCGTGGTTAATGTCCCCCAGGTCACCAGAGGGCACTTGGCGGTTAGATTCACAGGAGTATTGGAGAGGAAAGACAGTTGTTCAACTTTTTTAAGTATAACATTTTTGAAATTATATCCAATAGAGTAGTATCCAATAATTTGAAAAATAACTGTAAATATAAAATGACCAATGCTAGCATAAAATCACTATCAATATTACCCCATGAAAGGAAAAAGGAACTAAAATAATTTCCCCATCTAGCTTTTTATATTAGTTAAAACACAGTCATTTATTAAAATTATATAAATAAGTAAGACCTTATAAAGGAACTGATTTTTTGACTAACAGGAATATGAATGGTACCTGATGGTCAAGAATATCAGGGGCTTACCGCCATTGTTCTTATATATCTGGGAATGAAAACTCAGGAACTAGGAGGCAGAGATCAGGGTTTTAAGTAAATGCAGCCTCCCATCTCTCGACACTACTGCCATTTTTAGACCTGTCCTTTGTTTATATCAGTTAGGTCAGCTGCATCTTTGCAGTGTAGTTCATTAGCTCAAACCCCAGTTAACTGCAGGTTGATAACGTTGCTGATGTTCTTTACAAAAATAATCTGCAGATACTGTAATACATTTTGATCAATTCAGTCTTATGTGTGTCATAGAATAAAATCCCTAACCAATAATATCCAAAATCAAAAAATCATGCAGAGTCCAAAAGTCTTTTGGTTTCGGTTTAGATATTTACTAAAGATAGTGTGTGCTTGGTGTGTGCCCTGTTGGCACCCTGCCCGGGGATTTGTTCCTGCCTTGCGCCCTGTGTTGGCTGGGATTGGCTCCAGCAGACCCCCGTGACTCTGTGTTAGGATGTAGCGGGTTGGAAAATGACTGACTGACTGTATGTATTTATTAAAGATAATAAACAGCCATGCTGTGTCCATGGAGAAAGCTGCTGGTCCTGAGTATGAAGATATTTTTATACATAACATAGGTAAGATACCTTGAGACCCCTCTGTGCTAATGGGCAACACCTAATGTCATTATGCCATCTTTGTGCGATTGCTCTTGAGTCATGCCTAATTTATTAGGTTATGCCCATTATTAGGTATGTTCATTGTTCATTATGCTAATAGCTGACACCTGTTAGGCATTTTCAGCAAGGCCTCTTTATTACTAATCCTCCACCCAGACTTTGACATTTGCTTTCAGGGTGTCATTTTACAATGGTGGAGTGGTTACGTGTAAGACTCAGTGCATTCCAGTGTTTTAACTATCTAATGCTCAGAGCAATTCAGTGCTCAACAGTCCGTAAACCATGTTGGTGAGATTACAATATGCTTTACAAATAATAATGTCTTGATGCATAATTATAGTAACTGCTTAAATCATATGATACATTCTAATTTCTAAGCATACTGTTTTCTAATATATCTTCAAGTCTTTAGAGTCCTGGTGCTTCTTGTTTTGCTATATGGTTGCGAGACATGGGCACTCTCCAGTGACCTGAGATGAAGACTGAACTCCTTTGGTACTGTTTCTCTTTTTGGAGAATCCTTGGTTACCGCTGGTTTGACTTTGTGTCGAATGAGCAGTTGCTCATGGAGTCTCAAATGAGGTACATTGCCTGCATTGTGAGGAAGCGTCACTTACAGCACTACGGCCATGTGGTGCAATTCCCTGAGGGTGATCTGGCTTGTAGAATCCTCATTGTTGAGGACACGAGCAGCTGGACCAGTTCAAGGGGACGCCCACGTAACAACTGGCTGTGACAGACAGAGGGTGGGACTGGACAGCATGTCAACCTGGGGAGTTGCCAACCAGGATTCCGAGTTGTTTCGTCATGTGGTGGATGAGGTAACACGCTGTAGCGGTGCATGCTCGCCAACCTGACCCGACCTAACACGTATTGTTATCATCCAGTGTGATTGTATATAAAAAAATCCAGTAAATATTCATGTAGATATTTAGCTAATAGTGTCATAAAAATATTGAATCATTGTAATGTGCAGATGATGCAGGCATAAGGCTGTTGTTTTTATCCCAACATACTTATAGTATATATAGTATTTATCTGTTCACTCTTTGCATACAAAATGATGCTTACACAATTTCTGTTCTCTTACATTCATTTCTAAATAAGTGATTTTTTTTTTTCTTTTATGGTTAGCTTACCTCAAGAAGCAGAAGTGAAGTGGAGTAGAAGTGGCTTGTGTGCACAGGCCTTCCCTGGCATTTGACTAACTTTTATTGGGCATCTGCCATCTGGAGCAGCTGTTAGACAAGAAAAAGAGAAAAATATACAAAATATACAAGTTGAAGTATCTCCACTCAATATAAATTTGAAACAGTAAACTAATCTGTAACTGAAGTTGCACACAATGTTTCTCTTTTTTAAGACAGAAGAGTTTGAAAACTTGCCTATGCTTTTAAGTGGAAATGACATTTTACAAATATGCACAACATGCTGTGTTCAAAATATCTTAATAAAAATTGAACTTTACACACAAATGACCCTACAGAAGATGTGTGCCTGTTTTCAGCAAAATTGGTGTAATGGGAACCAAGCTGCTTGACAATAGACACGCAGATGAACATGGAGTGCTTTTCGTAATACGCGCAAACACAACCTAAAAACATCAAAATTAACTGAACAACTGTTATAGGAGCAAATATGACTTGTTTTCAAATATATTGTTCAGTTACAAAATATATTTGTAGTGTAAAACATCTGAATATTGAAAGTAAAAGCAACAATTTATTAATGAGTTATATTTTGAAAATTTGCACGGTTTTATTAAGTTCAGATCATAAGATGTTTCTCAAAAATATTCTGACATGTTGATTGCCTAATCAGTGCTGTTTTCTTTTAGAAGAGGCTGCACATCACACATTGAGGTAATTGTTAGATTAAAGAAAAAAGTTAAAAGAAAGAAATCAAAAATGAATTTTTGGTTGAAATGTTAGTGTGCTAACCATTACAACAGCATAACAACCTTTATGGTACTGTTCCACTGTTGACAGATCACACGGTATTATTTCTAGAATTCTCTTCAATCTTAGGACATTGAGAGGTACAGTGCCAAATTTCAAATCCGTGACTTGAAAAAACTAAGCTATGCATAAAGAACAAATAGAGATTATGATTTATAAAAAAATGAGTTCACTATGACTAATACTGGTGTCATCTGCAACAGAGAAGAGACGACTCCAAGATGTTGATCACAACACGCTTTTCAAGTCATCTTCTGTCCAATGTCTGTGTTCTTTTGCCCATTTTAAACTTTTCTTTTTATTTGCTTGTTTCAGAGTTGGCTTTTTTTTTTTAAACCCTGTCTCCAAGGCCAGCATTCCAGAATAATCTTTTCTTTGTTGCACTTGACACTTGCATTTAGTGTGCATTTAAGGAAGAAGCCCACTAAGGACCTGTAAGGTTTTTCTTTACTCAAACAACACGCTCTGATATCCTTATTCTCTTAATGCAGTTGTGCATCTGGGCCTTCCTCTTCAATTTCTATCCTGGTCAGATTTTACTTGCTTTCTTATCCCAAGAAAGTAAAAGACACCTTTGTATGAAATATTCACCTTCTTGATAATATGTTGCATGGAATAACCTTCATTCTGGGAAAAAAAAGACTGACATATTTCCAGAGAAAGCTGTTTCATTGTGGCTGTTTTTGAATCCAGAACTGAACTTTAGGAATGCCACTAATTTGCAACCCAAATGAACAGAATAGCAGGTTTCAGTGGTGCTAATGCAATTAACAAAGGTTCTTCTAACAACCAATTAGCATTTATAAATAATTACGGATAAGCTAAGGGAGTTGACCATTAGGACAGTGAAGGAATAGCTGCTGAAATTGGGGATTTGCAGTCAAATGTGAATAATAAGTTAAAAATCTGATATTTCAAGCAGTAATAACCATTATCAGGACTAGTAATTTCTTGGCTACAATTTTAAATCAATTTAATGGTATCTTGAGAAACAAAGGTATCAATTTCTAACAAAAACATGAACATTTCTGGGTATTTCCAGACTTTTAACTGGTAGGATAAGTGTGAGTGGGATTTAGCGTGCGTTTTAAAGGGCTAGTGCTTTATCTACTGTGGGATCCTGCCTTGCCTTGCATGCGCTCCGCATCCACAAAACTCTAGAAAATGAATGAATGGGTGCACTATTAATACTAAATTCTCTGTGTTTACTGGGCCATTTTGCACTGTAAGCATAATGGATTTGTGACGTATATGGTGAAAATGAATATAGAGATAAATTATATTATAATGACCAATCAATTCAAATGTATATGTTATATATTTCATCCATCCATCCATTCATCATCCAACCTGCTGTATCTTAACTACAGGGTCATGGGGGTCTGCTGGAGCCAGTCCCTGCCAACACAGGGCACAAGGCAGGAAACAAATTTTTCAAATGTAAATTTATATTCATTTTCTAAAAGCATTTCATTACAATGTCATACCACTCAGGCAAATAATAATAGCATAACTGATACATCAATTTACTATAGAATCAATCTAGAGAAAACGCAAGAATAACACAATATTAAAGGGAAAAAAAGAAAATCAAGATTCAACCCCCACCCAATAGCTTAAGTACTCAACAAGTTCAGGTTTGACACAACAGGAAATACACATTTTATTAAACAACTGCAAATACAACAAAAACATCAAACTTAAAATAGCCACCAATTCCCTCAACAGTGAATAATTTTACTCTCATCCCATATAGTGGCTTTAGGTAGAAAAATGCCTGTACTCCATCTTTCATATTATTTTCTATTTCATCTAAAATTTACATTAAAAAAAGCCTTTAAAAATGGTACCCAAATATAATTAGGCACCATTTTTCTCACCTTTATGTCAACTGTTAATAACGTGATTACCATTCAAACTGCGTTTCTACATTTTAAATGACATCATCTTTCACACTGTATTCTAGTCTCATTTTAAATAATGAAGGTATCAATGGGAAGCAGCAAACTGGTTGAATCCTTCTTTACAACACTTGATCTATAATAATATTATTCCCCATTTAAAGCATGTTTTAATTAATAAACTATTTCATCTTACTTGTTTTATTTTTATTTAGCAGATGCCTTTATCAAAGGTGAGTTACAAAAGCAAAACATAGTACATAGACATCAACTGATCAAAAAGTACAAAGTTCACCAGCAACAGAGAATAAAATTCAAACTAATGCCCAAGAAGTGTGGTACTATAGTTACTCCCAAAGACAAATTAAAACTCTTCTAGGACTAAAACGGAATTAGTTATTAGATGCTTTCTTGGGTCAATAAGATTGTAGATATCTAGGAAGAGAGAGCAGAGAGTAGCGGTAAAAAGTTTGAGCAGTCCCAAGATGTTTTGTAGAGAGGTTTGTCTTTATGAGGAGCCTGAACATCAGTAGATTGGAAGCCAATTCAGTGGTCAAGGGAAACTCACTCCACATCTTGCAAGGAATAACAGAGTTTTGATACATCTTGTAGGAGAAGGGACAGTCAGTGGACAGAGTGAAGACTTTGGAGCACAGATTACAGATATCCCAGACTGGAAGTTTTAAGGAATACAGCCACGCAGGGAACTATTAGTCAAGAAATGAGATTTGAATCAGATCCTCACTACAAAACAAATGCAAGCCAGTGGAGAGAGAAAAGCAAAGGAGTAGAGTGGGGGGAAACAAAGAACTGAATACACCAGCTGAGAAGCTACATTGTAAAAGAGCTATAGAGGTCTGATAATGGTTGCTTGGAGCCCCAGTGAAACAGAATTGCAGTAACTCAACTGAGATAAAACAAGATGAGTGACACCGGTAGTGAAGAACAGTTGTGTTTTGTGAATGTTATGAACTGAGGAACCACAGGACTACTTCATTGACAAAATGTTTTGATTGAACAAAAGACAACTAATTGTCCATCATCACACCACAAATGTAGCAAGTGGAGAGAAAAGGGCCCAGTACCTATCTTTGAGACAACCCTATCAAGAGTTTCAGAAAAGTAGGAGAGTTTGGTGATGATATATAGAAGGACCGGTCAAAAAAGAAAGACTTTAGATACCTGTGACATTTATAAAGGAGAGGTGAAGGTAGGATGAGGTTAACTGTCAAAAGCTGAAGAAGGGTTAAGAAGGATAAAGACGAAGGTGAGCGATGTAATTCAAGCATAGCTAGCTGAATTTGTGCCTGGAAGTAGAACAGCCACAGTGGATGGCCTGGCAAAAACTAAATTGAGGAGGACTTTGTGTGTTGATGCCAGAATGAAAAAGGGAGAGTTAATTATGAACTGTGTGTTTCAGTGTATTGCACAGAAATTGTAGACGATAGACTGGATTAATGGTAATTCTCAACAGCAGAAGGAATGAGAGACAGAAAGGGAGAGAGACAGATATCTTCATGAGAGTGAGTATCACAACTGACTGCTTGTAGTCTGCAGGAAAGTGCTCAATGGAGAGTTAAAAGGAGATAAAGGAATAAGAAAAAGAGAGATGAACTGAAGAAAATGCAAGGAAATGTCATTCAATCCAGGAGATGTTGAGGGGCAGGTCAGAAATCTGAAAAATCAGGGGGTTGAGGAAGAAGAGCTGGTCAATTGCAGTTTAAAGGAAGTCTGTAGAGTCTTGAACTGTTTTTGTGTATCATCAATCTTGAAAGAGAGGTGAAGTCCACAGGTAGAATGGATTATGGGATAGGAGCAGCAGGACGGTCCAAGAAAGTCTTGAAGAGAAGATGACTCCATTCTGAAAATTAAATGGTGTTTTGAACAAGTGGTATCTTTTTTGTCAGGAGAGATGAGAAGAATGAAAAAAGATGGGAGCTCTACTTTTCCAAAAGCGATGCAGTCTATTTACACACACCTTAATAACCTGGTTATTCACAGAATAACCTTTACTCCCATTTGAGAAACCAGGTTATTAGTCTCTGAGAAACATGATTAACAAAGATAGATTTCTCAGTTATGTGGCCATGTAAATCCTTAACCGGGGTACAGTTAAGGATTTTGTAGTGTGCACATGTCCATTGTGTAGCATGTAGTAGCTTAGCACATGCTTTTAGAGGCCACAGGTACAAGCGTGCACAAAGATCAATTTCCTGAGGCAAATGTTTGGGAAATCACATTATTCCGCCTCCTGACTGAAAAACTCAGTTTCAATATTTCAGAAATTGTGCAGTGCTAAGTTCAGCAGCACAATCGCAGGAACAGTAATATGTTAAAAGAAACATGCGTTAATGTAGTTCAATTACTTTTTAAAGTAATGAGTAACCTAATGCAATACTTATTTTACTGAAGTAAAAGTACATATGTTATAATTATTGCAGCAGCACTGGACGTATGACAAGAAACACACACACCAGGTCCTATGCAGGGCTCAATAGCACAGCCAAGCAGAAAACAATGAGCTGCATATAATCCAGTAACAAAAAAAATAAAGTGTCAGATTAGTTTTCAATGAGTCATTTACTATAGATATGTTAAAATGGTGCAATCAGGTTACATAGCAGCCAGTGTTCATTACCAGAAATCATCAGGGGCTCAGGTCAGAGATGTAAAATTATTAGATGGACTGGTGGCTCTGATGCTAAGGAGCTGTGCTAGTATCTGGAAGGTTGCCGGTTCAAATGGCATTACTTTCAGAAGAGATCCTACTCTGATAGGTCTTTGAGCAAGGCCCTTAACCTGAAAATCACTCCAGGGATGCTACACAATGGCTGACATTGCATTCTGACCCCCAAAGGTAATGCAAAAAGACAATTTCCCCTCGGGGATTAATATAGTGTACCAAAAAAATTAGATAGGTGTTATGTACTTCACAGCACATGAATATAAAAGTCAATGTATGTGTGTGTATGTATGTATGTACAGTATGTTCCAGCATCACCTCCGAACGGCTGAAGAGATTTTCATGAAACTTGGTACACATGTTTCTCATTGGTCAACTAAAAATACTGTAGGGTGAAATCAACCCTAAACCACCCCCTTCTTGTATGCATGTTATCATCCAGTTGATACCTGGAACGACCACCAGAGGGGGAACTGGAGGTGAGTGCCAACATTCTTTATGTTTGAGCACCACTGCGCCCCTGTTGCTTTTGAAATTAAATAGAGTTGGCCGGGTTGGCATCCTAACTCTTTTTGGGACTCATTCTGTCTTTGTGACTCAAATAGCCATATATATATATATATATATATATATATATATATTATACACACACACACAGTATATCTTATATATAAAGCAGACTGCAACAATCTTGTGGTCTTGTATGTACGTTATCATCCAGTTGACGCTTGTAATGTTTCTGGTGTGCTCCATAAAAGCAACCAACAGTTTTATCATGAAAAATCCGTAGTATTATTTGTTTGTTGTTTTAATAATTGTTTTTGTTAACTATATTTTTCATTTTGTATTATTCTTATTGTAACAATGTTGTAGTGGTAATAGAATAACATCATAAAGTATAAAGCAAATATAGCTATGATATTTAACTTATAAAATTTATTTATATATTTAAATATTTAACATTAAATTGATTGTAAAAGAATTGCAGTTGGAAGAGACTAATTGGAGATTCGGTCTTGTATATCTGTTATCATCCACTTGATGTGCATAACATTTGCACAATCATTGAAAATTAATAGAATCAATTTGGACACAGCCTGTTCCTCATATGGACAACTTTATTTGGTATGTTCAAGGTGGCAAGAACCTTTATATATTGGCTAAAGATGGAAAAACTAAAAACTTTGAATATAACAAGGCACTTTACAAGCACATTAGTGAGTCTTCATTGTTTTTTAATTTATTTTTATTTTTAAAGTTGTGTTTTTTTTTTAAATGATATTTTTCTCAAACAATTAAAACAAAACACTTTATTTTCCTCCTGGTCAATGCCGGGTGTTTCAGCTATTTATTTACAAAACAGAAGAAAATTATCACAGGCGACATGCATATCTTCAGATTCATTGCGTCCGATGATGTTGTTTACCTGTGTTTTTGCACAGTTTAATGATGTTGGTGCATTTTGACAAAAGAGAACTACATAAGATTACCTGTACATTTAAATGTGAATTAAGAAACCTGGTTTCTGCTACTCACCTTATCCTGGGTATGTGTGAGTACGTAAAAGTGCTGATGGTTGGTTTTTCTTCTGCCAAGCACTTTTAGCTACATGCAGTTCCCTGTGGGCAGAATGGAGATGAGCGGTGAGCCAGTCATGCGTAGGAGGAATGCAAGCTGGCCAAGAGATACTGTAACAGGACAGTGAACAAAATTTTGTGAGATGCACTTTAATAATAACACATGAATTAATGCTTTATACTGCATAATCCTTCTTAAATGTGCTTTCAGACTTTAAGTCTTTAGGCACATTTGGGTTGTCTTGTTTTGCCCGTGTGCAGAGACTTTATGGCCAAAAGGACAACCTGCAAATCCATTTAAGCACCATTACTGGTAGAAGTAAAATTAATGCTCCAAATTCCTTTAAGCCATGCTTTGGAATTAACAGTATCTAACAAGTCTATAACTATTATGCCTGATAGGAAAGGCAACTGGATTTTTATGAAGGGACAAGGTTGTTATGCCAAGGTAAAGTCTAAAATCCAAATCCTGTTTTTCATTAAAACCCAAATGTTAAACAAATGTCATTGTCAGAAAAACAATCTCAAATCTCTGTTAGTCAAGTTCAAATAATTAAGCAAAGCACATTGCAACAAGTTTTTATGTGCAAACTTGGATAACTGGGACATGAACAGTTGATGACCTGATTACATTGCAGGCAGTGTCCTCTGGTCACCCTCTGGTGTCAACCAGCCCACCAACTCTATACAAAGAACATACAAAATGGCAGCTCCCATGACAAACAAAATGATGTGAAAAAGATGCAAAATATTTACAACTCTTGTAAAATTAGTTCAAAACTAAAAAATAAACATCACAGATTGACTTAGCAACCCCAAAAATATATAATTGCATAAAAACCCATATAAAATCTTACAAACTTGGGAAAAACTAAAACAAAAACAACTGTCAACATTAGCAACATTGGGACTATGGAGATCACCAGCCTTCCTAGGGAAGACCCACACATGTATACTTTACAAAGAAGAATCCTCAGTACAGTATATGGAAAGTGTTTTCTGCAAAAAAAGGAAATGAAAATTAAAATTATAAAATGAAAATGCAAACTCTCTTTTGCAATTTCATGTTCAAAGTCAGGGCGGCACGGTGGCGCAGTGGTAGCGCTGCTGCCTCGCAGTTAGGAGACCCGGGTCCTCCCTGCGTGGAGTTTGCATGTTCTCCCCGTGTCTGCGTGGGTTTCCTCCGGGTACTCCGCTTTCCTCCCACAGTCCAAAGACATGCAGGTTAGATGGATTGGCGATTCTAAATTATCCCTAATGAGTGTGGATGTGTGTGTCCTGCGGTGGGTAGGCGCCCTGCCCAGGATTGGTTCCTGCCTTGCGCCCTGTGTTCGCTGGGATTGGCTCCAGCAGACCCCTGTGACCCTTTGTTCAGATTCAAAGGGGTTGGAAAATGGATGGATGGATGGATGTTCAAAATCTACGTGGAAAAATGCTGCGAAAATTAAAATTAAATACCCCCATTTGCAATTTCATTTTCAATGTCTGTGCTATATGTACGTACAAGTACAAACAGAATTGAAAGAATAAAAAGCAAGCCACATACAGGCACTTATATCAGGACTGTGTTATCAAGTAAAGCAAATTAAAAAAAAACAAAAAAACGTCATGCTACAAACTTTTTGCTGCTTGATACAACAGTTCTCATTTTCCCAGATTATCTAGATGACACGTTTGTGTGATATACCATAATTTACTACGATTTTGGGCTTTTGGATACATGGTGATGGGTAATGAGTGTCATGCGGGCTGTGCACGAACACAGAGATTCCACTCACACCCGTTCTCGAAAAAACAAAGCCTGCCCCATTAGTTGTCGAAAGCAACAGACCTGAAAATGGGCGATGAACAGGAGAAAAACACCGGAAAAGAAGATTTAGTTGCAAAAAGAAATGCACCGTCAGTCACACGTAATTATTTTGGCTACAGAATGGATGACGCTGACCAAAAATAAGTACTTTGTCAACAGTGCCTTGCAATTGCCGTCACAATACAAGGCAACACGATCGATTTGCTTTATCATTTTAATCAGCACCACAAAACTCTGACGAGTGCAAAGCCAAGTCTGAATGTCGTCCAAAGCAAATAACTATTTTGGACACGTTTGACAGTGTTACACCATACAAAAGGGGTCCCAAACGGCAGAGAGAAATTACTGATGCAGTAACATTTCACATCACGAAAAGCCATGGTGCCAATTAGCTCAGTTAACAAAGAGGGTTTTAAAAAGACGATCCTGTCGCTTGACGAGCGATATGTATACCATCACGCAACTTGTTTTCTCGTGTCGCTATCCCAGAGCTGTTTGAGAAATATAAGACCCACCTGCAGTCAGCCAGTTAGTCATTGTCCAACCCGCTATTTCCTAACACTGGGTCACGGGGTTCTGCTGGAGCCAATCCCAGCCAACACAGGGCGCAAGGCAGGAACAAATAGGGCCCGGCCCGCCCACCGTAGACCCTGCAGCAGTGCAGTAAGTGCTATCATAATTGGAATATTTTGCAGCCCCACCACGCCGGAGCCCCACATAATTCTGACCGTCCACTTTATCAATGAGGACTTCCAACTTAAAAGTTGCACTTTACAAACAGCATTTTCCTGAAGAATCATACAAGCGAAAACATCGCAACAGATTTCAGAGAAGTATTGGCCACTTGGAGTCTAGCAGAAAGAAGTCTAATCTGAATAACAACAGACCACGCAGCAAACATGGTGAAAGTTGCATCCCTAAACAGGTGGACCAGGGTGCAGTTCTTTGGCCACAGACTGCATCTCGTTGTTGGTAAGTTTGCTGTATTTACTAAGCTGTTTTACTAAACATGTCCTAAAATTAAACACAATAAAATTGTTGTATCAGATTCATCTCGTTTATATATGTACAGTATTATACATCTACTACTGCTAATTGCATATACTGTCTTAGCTATACTGTAAAAAATGTTTTTTTTAAACAATGACACTGTCTTCTAGCTTATTGTTTTAATAGTGCATTATTTTAATATAATAGTGTTTTACTAGTCCTCTTTTTTAATTAGTATGATCTGGAGCTAGTCAGACTTGCAATTCACATCATGCCCCACCTGTAAGTCTGTATGTGAAAATTGTTGAATCTTGAATTGAATTTTAAAATGTTAGTTTCATAAACAATTTTTAGAGACAGATTAAACTGAAACTGGATGACACACCACTAATGTAAAACTGACAGGACAGTAAAATTCTTTTAGGTGTAATTTAGGTTCTCATAGATTCTTAAAACATGTAAAGAAATCAGGCCAAAACTATATATTTCATCTTTAAATAATCCATAGTTTATTCTATTGTAAAAACATAGTTATTTGTATGTATAAGCACTTTAGTTTTAAAATGATAAATATAAATGTTTCTACTATTTACTCTGTATTTTGTTCCCTTAGACAATACATTGAAAAAAGATGAATACACCAACTGTGTAACAGGGGTCTGGAAGAAGCTGGTGGGGCACTTCTGTCACAGCTGGAAGGCCAGAATTTCTTTCGAAATTCTAAAGCCCAGAAGGAACTCGATATATCATTAAATTCACTCATATTAGAATGCCAAACAAGATTGGGTCCAGACAGATGATGATCAGCTGGATGCTAGAGCAACATAAAACTTTAACTCGGGTCCTGTCTGCAGACAAGAAGGTGCAACATCTAATTCTATTCTGGCAAGATATAGATGTCTTGGATGTCATCAACAAGTCACTATAGGTCCACTGCTGGATTTCACAGATGGACTTTCAGGAGAAGACTATGTTAGCATCACCTATGTGAAGCCTGTTCTTCACCTCTTTAACACTTCATTGTTATTCATGCAAAAGGAAGACACAGGCCAAGAAGGTGAAGAGCCAGATGTTAGGCTACGTTAATGATAATATAAAGATAAAGCTACTCAGGAGCTGCTAGATAAGACATCTTGTTAGGACTCCTGGTTCAAAATGAACTTCATCAGTGCAGACGGCAAGATCAAAGTCAAGGCCAGAGTGACATCAGAGATGATTGAAGCTCAAGCTGCAGTGCTGAAATTGAGCCCATAGTTGCTCTCACATTCCAGGAAAAACAAAAATGCCAAGAGATCCTTGGGAACTTTCTTTAAACAAAGTGGAGCTGCAGCAGAGGGTGATTCCTCTCTCACCCTTAGGGATGCTGAATTCAACAAGTACCTGCTAACACATCCCATAGACAAAGAAGAAGATCCAATTTCGTGGTGGAAATCATACAAGATGAACTTTCCACAACTTGCAAAGCTTGCCTACAAATATCCGTGTATTCTGGCTATAAGCTCCCCATCAGAGAGGATTTTTAGTGCAAGTGGCAATGTTATCACTTGTCAATGTTCTTGTCTTAAGCCAGCAGTCGTAGATAGACTGGTATTCTCGGCAAGAAACCTCTAAGCTAAGTAGTCTGTTAATAAAATAAACCAGATGTTATACAATATACAGTAGAGGTTTCATTTTATCTTGTTTAGCTAAGATGACCAACACTTTATTTTACTTTGGCACAGTTAAGTTACGTTTAAAAACAGTTAATATGACAAAATAGTTTTGTGTGGATGTTTGTTTATTTATTACAGATATTGTTATTTTAGTTCAGTTTAATCTTTTTTAAAAATTTTTATAAGTTATATTTTAAGTTTTATTTTTAAAAACTACTAAGAGGACTAGTGTATAGCTGCTACTGTATTTTTATAATTTTGTTTAAAATGTTTACTATTTTGCAGTTTCCCAAAAAAGAAGTTTAATTTTAAAATAAAATGCTAAATGGTATATTTTATTACTCACGTTAATTTGCTATGTGAAAATGAAGTTTCCTTACTCCTTAGTTTAATGCTCTGTTTTAACAAGGAGTACAGATATATAGCCTCCTGTAATCTTCTTTATCCCTTCTAGACAGCATCCTGCTTCATTGATAGATGGGTGGTGACTGGCAAATGAAGCTTCATGAAGCATTTGCTCTATTTTCTGACTCCACTAAATATACACGTTATATACAGTGCATCCAGAAAGTATTCACAGCGCATCACTTTTTCCACATTTTATGTTACAGCCTTATTCCAAAATGGATTAAATTCACTTTTTTCCTCAGAATTCTACACACAACACCCCATAATGACAACGTGAAAAAAGTTTACTTGAGGTTTTTGCAAATTTATTAAAAATAAAAAAACTGAGAAATCACATGTACATAAGTATTCACAGCCTTTGCTCAATACTTTGTCGATGCACCTTTGGCAGCAATTCCAGCCTCAAGTCTTTTTGAATATGATGCCACAAGCTTGACACACCTATCCTTGGCCACTTTCACCCTTTCCTCTTTGCAGCATCTCTCAAGCTCCATCAGGTTGGATGGGAAGCGTCGGTGCACAGCCATTTTAAGATCTCTCCAGAGATGTTCAATTGGATTCAAGTCTGGGCTCTGGCTGGGCCACTCAATGACATTCACAGAGTTGTCCTGAAGCCACTACTTTGATATCTTGGCTGTGTCCTTAGGGTCGTTGTCCTGCTGAAAGATGAACCGTCGCCCCAGTCTGAGGTCAAGAGCGTTCTGGAGCAGGTTTTCATCCAGGATGTCTCTGTACATTGCTGCAGTCATCTTTTCCTTTATCCTGACTAGTCTCCCAGTTCCTGCCGCTGAAAAACATCCCCACAGCATGATGCTGCCACCACCATGCTTCACTATAGGGATGGTATTGGCCTGGTGATGAGCGGTGCCTGGTTTCCTCCAAACGTGATGCCTGGCATTCACACCAAAGAGTTCAATCTTTGTCTCATCAGACCAGAGAATTTTGTTTCTCATGGTCTGAGAGTCCTTCAGGTGCGTCCTTCAGGTGCCTTTTGGCAAACTCCAGGTGGGCTGCCATGTGCCTTTTTACAAATGAGTGGCTTCCGTCTGGCCACTCTACCATACAGGACTGATTGGTGGATTGCTACAGAGATGGTTGCCCTTCTGGAAGGTTCTCCTCTCTCCACAGAGGACCTCTGGAGCTCTGACAGAGTGACCATCGGGTTCTTGGTCACCTCCCTGACTAAGGCCCTTCTCCCCCGATCGCTCAGTTTAGATGGCCGTCCAGCTCTAGGAAGAGTCCTGGTGGTTTCGAACTTCTTCCACTTACGGATGATGGAGGCCACTGTGCTCACTGGGACCTTCAAAGCAGCAGAAATTTTTCTGTAACCTTCCCCAGATTTGTGCCTCGAGACAATCCTGTCTCAGAGGTCTACAGCCAATTCCTTTGACTTCATGCTTGGTTTGTGCTCTGACATGAACTGTCAACTGTGGGACCTTATGTAGACAGGTGTGTGCCTTTCCAAATCATGTCCAATCAACTGAATTTACCACAGGTGGACTCCAATTAAGCTGCAGAAACATCTCAAGGATGATCAGGGGAAACAGGATGCACCTAAGCTCAATTTTGAGCTTCATGGCAAAGGCTGTGAATACTTATGTACATGTGATTTCTCAGTTTTTTTATTTTTAATAAATTTGCAAAAATCTCAAGTAAACTGTTTCACGTTGTCATTATGGGGTGTTGTGTGTAGAATTCTGAGGAAAAAAAATGAATTTAATCCATTTTGGAATAAGGCTGTAACATAACAAAATGTGGAAAAAGTGATGCGCTGTGAATACTTTCTGGATGCACTGTAGCATTAGAGATAAAGACAGGAAGGTCACACACTCAAAAGGCTTTAAGAATCATTTTTCATTTTTTTTTAATTCTTTTTATTTTCTATACAGAAGATGCACTCACCTTCTAAGATCACCCCAAACATTTCTAGAATGCTTTCTCTCTATTATATAAAAAAATCTTGGGAGAAGACGAGGCTTTTTCAGAGAGATAATTTCATGTTCCGCGAGACAAGACTTTGTGCCAAAAGATGAACTGAAAACCTAACAGGTCCAAGCGGGGGCAGAAATAAAAGACAAAGAGTAGAAGACAAAGTAGAACATCGTAAAGAGGTTCAAAAACGTTGGCATGATATACATGCAGAGCAGGTTAGAGATTATGAAAGTACTAAAATTCAAAAGTATAAAAAAAACTGATAGTAAAGATCTCATTAGTGCTAACAAACAGAAATTATTACTCGGTGAAATAACAGAACAGCGAAAAGAGATCAAATATATGGACATAGGTGATATGACATATCCGCGAGAAATAAAAGATTTGTTATTTGGTGAAAGTGAAATCCACAAACACTACAGGCAAAATATCTGAAACTACAATAATTTGTTTGCATTCACATAATTCAATGCTCAAAACATAGATTTACTGTACACAATAATAGACCAAAAGCTATGAGAATCTTAAAGCTACTACAAGTTTAACTACAAAAAACCACAGTTTTGGTTAGGTTTATATTTATAATCACGGAGAAGCGATGCAGCATAGAATCGAAAGAGTTAAACGATTGGACGATTTAGAAATTCTACAGCCAATAATGGATACAAATCCATATGTCCAAAAGTATCGCACTTTACATGAAATTTATCTGAAAAACATGGAAAAAGCAGTTTTCTTGGATTTCTATATAAATCCAAAAGATCACGCTCGCATTTATAATAAACTAACATGTGATGAATTGTCAGCAATAATAGTTTTGAAAGACGGAGATATCAAAGACAGAGTTGATATTCGTGTTTATCCAAAAGCACAGGACGATTCATCGCAAGGGGCAGATCTGGGAAATAACTAGGACGTAGGGGGTTGCCGAGCAGGGGGCAGAGCCCTCTAGTATTATTTGAAAATTAAGCTATTCATATCATCTGGTGAAAGTTTCTGGAATTTTTAATGTCACAATAAATATCACAGAAAGGAAAATATTGCAATGTCAGTTTTTTTCCAATATTGTACAGCCCTACTCCACAGCATTCATCTGCAGCAGAAAGGAGTTTAGCAGGCAGTTGAACAGCAGAGTAGGACCAGGAGGTGAAATTGCTAATGAAAACACAAGTGGAGGTCAAAACCAGAAGGGCAGAATTATTATACATCAAAATCTGATACATAATGCAAAACCAAATTATCAAGAAAGTAGCTAGAATTGTGAAAAAGCATACAATGACATAATTTCTCCCCAAAGTATTTGAGCATCCACAGAAACACACGCAATGCTGGGTTAAATATTGTCGCACTAATGATGTCACATGATGCAGTGTCTTCAGCCAAGATCCTGGACCATGAGCCGTTGCTTCATTGTAACACATAGCCTACTGAAAGTTGTAGCTCCCACTAAAAAACAAGATTCCATCATGTAAAACCCAAACAAAATGAAAGTAAAAAAATGAAAACGAAAACTAATGAAGCAATCAGAATGAGGAGTTACTTCAATGAATGAGGACAACCCTTCTCATGTTGTGGACACAGCAATCAATCAAGCCAGCAGAAGACTTTGTAATTAGTGTTCCCTCCCAATAATGAAACCTGCACCCCACTGGTCCTCTCATTCCACCCTAACACTCTATCTCTCTTTCTCTCAGGTTATTAAACAACATTTCCCTGATCCTTCCAATTGAATGTTTTTTTCCAAACACTCCATTGATCTCCTTTTGTTAAACCACCTACACAGACTTCTTGTTCTCAGTTCACTACGTAGACAGCCACATTTCTCACTAGGCACTTTTTTTTGCTGTAACAATAACCACTGTGTTACTTGCAAATATGTCAGCAGCAATACATTTGTATCTGGTCCCTCTGGTAATTTCAATATTAAACAATTGGCCCCCTTCAAGACTGAAAATCTTATTTACTGCATTTCTTTTAGTAAGTGTTCAGTCTTCTACAGTAAAGAAAAGGGGACACAGTCAGCAGACCATTTCAGGGAACACTGATTGAAGAAATTCACAAAGACTATTGAAGAACTCTTCACCTGTCTGGATCATGGCCATGCTAATCACTCTGTTTATGTACTTTCACTGGACTTCCAAGACACTTTGTAATTTCTCACTTCATCTTCTCTAATGGAAGCTTTTTCACACCTACTTTAATGTTTTCTCCTTTCATCTGCCTTGGTTTTGCTTCCTTTTTTCCCCTTCTGTATATGTTACCTTCTTTTTCTTTGCACATCTGATGAAGACTATACAGCTGAAACGTTGGGCCTTTAACCTTCTTTCCTTTTCAGTGTGGAAACAGCCTTTAACTTAGGCTCCAACAAGTCCAAAAGAAAAATGTAAATGTAAATTAAGCCCTAGAAAAATAAAAAGTAATACTGCTATTCTTTACAAATGTGAGCAGTTCTAAAAAGAATAGATCCTATTAAAGTATAAGAATATCCTATTATTAAGAATAAATCCTAAGTTGCTTTGTAAGTCACCTTGGATGAAGGCATCCGCTTAATAAATAATTATAATTCAAAATTAGTATTTTCGGATTTTGGAATACTTCATATACATAATGAGATATCTTGGTGACATACAACATCAAGTAGGGTAATTAAGCTAAATGAGCTAAATGACAATTCACGTGTATAATAATTCATATCACCAAGCCGTTATTATAATGTACGGTGACACAACAAACACATTAAACTTCCAAATGTGATGAATATGATGTAGAGATTCTACTTTAGTTCCCTTATAATGCGTATTTGCGCTGAAGAACTTTTCAGCTTTCTCAACGGTTTATATCGGCTACCTATTGTCACCTCTCAGGGAACCGGCCAACAGGTAATGAATAACTAAGCCAGCCTCCACACCAACATATCCACTGTGCTTAAAGTCATTAACTGACCAAGAAGGCACTACATTCAGTTTTCATATGTTGTGGGTACATACATAAAACATATGTTTCTGCCAATATAAAAAAACTGGTAACATAAAAAGTTTTCCTAATGTAATAGAAGTACTTGACTGCACTCATATTGTAATAAGGGTGAGTACGAAGCTGTTTTTGTTAACTGTAAGCAATGATATTTCATTAAGTCGCAAGTAATCTTTGATGTCAATATGAATTTTGAGGCACATTCACATATGCAAATTTAAAAGATGATTGTAATGTATAAAAGTAAAGTTTGTACAAATGTGCAAACACCAGGTTTTATAACTCAGTTTTTTTTGCTGTGGGCATTTTCCTGTATTTTGTTTTTTGCCATACAAACATTTTCACACTTGAATCCAAGCAAAGTTTTATACATGATACATCTGATGTGGAATTTTCCACTTGTGTCCTATTTAACTGCTGTGCAAGTATAATCATCTCCCCGCAGTGCAGCATATTGAAACTGTAATGCAGCATCAGACCCATGTCAATGTGTTTCACAGATGAACACCAGGAAATCAAGTGATGATGCTTTGTGGCTCTTATTGCTTCATGGGGGACTCCAATCCTGATCGCCGATCATGAGTCCTAGCTTTGTAGCACTTCACTGGGTGCCACCATCTGCCCACAAACCAAAAAAAAAACCACCTCAACCCCTGGAATGTCAACCGTGTGTCTTAGCTTCATGGCACTCAATGCTTCAGGGGGATCAGACTGCCAACACAGAATGAATAAATCAGTTTTGAATCTGCACATATATTGTACGTATCCACTCAGCAGTAAAAAAAAAATTGAGGTGGCATCATGTTGGTGCTCAAAAAGTTTATTTTAATGTCTGTAATTTTGTAATTTCAGATTAGAGATACTCAACCTGTAATAATCTGAAACTATGAAGATCTTGAAAAGATAAAATTTGCAGAAATTAATTTTCTAGAAATGTTAACCGTATGTAAATATAATGCCTAGTTGGGTCTGGGCAGTCATTTGGCATTGGAGCCGGTTGATGTTCATCTTCTTCAGCACTCATGTTGGCTGAAAATGTTGTTTTCCTTTCTTCCCTCCCAATAGTTCCTTTACTTTTTATTTATTTTTTTAATTGTTATTTTTCTTTTACTGTTATTAATTAATTTTGAGCTAGACTTTGTACTAAAATTAATAAAGTCTGTATATTTTAACCATGTGACACTGGACAAAACATTACCTGCCTTCTCCTATTATGTGGATTGTAACACCCAGGGAAACAGGACTATCGACCTACTGTATGCAAATGTTAAAGACACATACAAGCGTCACCCCGCTGCCTGCGCTTGGGAAAGCAGTTCATAACCTGGTTCTGCTTCAGCCTCACTACAAACCAAGAGTGAGGAAGCTATCTACAACCACACGTTCATTCAGGAAGTGGTTGCCTGAGGCAGAGCAGGCTCTGAGAGACTGCTTTGGAACTACGGACTGGGATATCCTGCAGGAATCATATAGTGAGAACAATGAGGAGGTTGTTGACCGCACTACTGACTACATCAACTTCTGTATGGACATTGTAGTTCCAGTAAGAACAGTACGCTGCTATGCTAACAACAAGCCATGGATTACAAGTGACATCAAAGGCCTTTTAAACCAGAAGAAAAGGGCTTTTAAAGGCGGTGATCAGCATGAGCTCAAGCGCGAGCAGAAGGAACTCCGGGTCCAGCTCAAGGCCTCAAAGGAGCAGTACAGCAGAAAGCTGGAGTAGAAGTGGCAGAATAACAGCATGAAGGAAGTGTGGGATGGGATGAAGATCATCACTGGCTGCAGCTCGAAGCGGGGTGCCACAATCGAGAGAGACGTGGAGAGAGCAAACCAAATGAACAACTTCTTTAACAGGTTTGACCACCCTAACCCACTCTCACCTTGGAGTACTGCACCCTCCACCCATCCTTCTGCTGATACCAGCATAGGAGAGACATCCCCACCCACAATTACAGCAGCCCAGGTGAGCAGAGAGCTGAGGCGACTTCGTGCCAGCAAAGCAGTGGGTCCAGAAGGAGTATCGCCACGACTGCTGAAGGCCTGTGCGCTGGAGCTGGGGAGTCCTCTACAGCACATCTTCAACCTGGGCCTGGAACAGGGGAGAGTCCCGAGGCTTTGGAAAACATCTTGCATCACCCCAGTCCCAAAGGTATCACGTCCTAGTTAGCTGAATGACTTCTGGCCTGTCGCTCTGACATCACATGTGGTGAAGACCATAGAGCAGCTGCTGCTTCACCACCTGACGCCAGAGGTCCGCCACGCCAGTGGTGCTATAAGAATTATGTTTCTAGACTTCTCTAGCACCTTCAACACCATCCAACCTCTGCTCCTTGGGGACAAGCTGACAGATGGGAGTAGATTCATACCTGGTGGCATGGATCATGGACTATCTTACAGACAGACCTCAGTATGTGCGGCTCGGGAACTGCAGCTCTGACATTGTGGTCAGCAACACAGGAGCACAGCAGGGGACTGTACTTTCTCAGGTCCTGTTCAGCCTATATACATCGGACTTCCAATAAAAAGTCGGAGTCCTGCCACGTGCAAATGTTCACTGACGACACTGCTATTATGGGCTGCATCAGGAGTGGGCAGGAGGAGGAGTATAGGAACCTAATCAAGGACTTTGTTAAATGGTGCGACTCAAGCCACTTACACCTGAACACCAGCAAAACCAAGGAGCTGGTGGTGGATTTTAGGAGACCCAGGCCCCTCCTGGACCCCGTGATTATCAGAGGCGACTGTGTGCAGAGGGTGCAGACCTATAAATACCTGGGAGTGCAGCTGGATGATAAATTGGACTAGACTGCCAATACTGATGCTTTGTGCAAGAAAGGACAGAGCCGACTATATTTCCTTAGAAGACTAGCGTCCTTCAACATTTGCAATAAAATGCTGCAGATGTTCTATCAGACGGATGTGGTGAGTGCCCTCTTCTACGCGGTGGTGTCCTAGGAAGGCAGCATAAAGAAGAAGGATGCGTCACGACTGGACAAACTGGTGAGGAAGGTAGGCTCTATTGTAGGCATGGAGCTGGACAATTTGACATCCGTGGCAGAGCAACGGGTGCTGAGCAGGCTCCTGTCTATCATGGAGAATCCACTGCATCCACTGAACAGGATCATCTCCAGACAGAGGAGCAGCTTCAGCGACAGACATATATATATGAAATGCCCGTAAGAATGTCATTGTGCAATGTACACATGGCAAAAAAATGTAACTGGAATATGTTTCATAGAATTAAATGCTGTCATTATTGTTTAAATGGATTTTTGCACATTCTGCATGTCTGCATGGGTTTTCCTATAACATTACAAAAACGTTTCTTTTAGGGTAATTAACTACTCCACACTGGCACAGTGTAAGTGGATGTGGGTGTGTGCATGCATGTGCTGTGCAATGGTATAATGTGACCTCTCCATAATCCTTGATTACACTAAACAGGTATGAAAACAGATGTCTTAATTAAGTCCCATTTTAGATGTTATATGTAAAATAACTAGGTGGGCAATCTGTTACTGGAACTGAAAAAATGAATTTTACTTTTTCCCATTTCACAAAGAACACAGTGTATTTTGAGTGACTGTAGGTAAAAGACTACTCCAACACAAATTTTTATGTCTGGTGTGCTACGCACTTCCTTAATGAAACAAAATCATCTTAACTGTCATTTACAAACAATAGAGATCCGATCCAGCTACTGTCTGTTTCCAGTCATTCACTCTTACCATATACAATCCTTCCAGTGTGACTTATGCCCACCCTCCCTTTTTTTAAGCAGTATCCTGTAATCATATCAGCACGTTGGGTTTTAGAAGGTTCTAGACAAAGCATGTTCATTGTTTGCCAAACCTTTAAGTTTGAAGGTCTTGTTTAACATACTCCGTCTTGTTTTACGCAGTGGTTGCTAGTAAAACCCGGATTGTGCTCCGGCCTGTAAGGATTGACCTCTTCCTGCCTCTCTTAAAGTTTGCAGTGTAGCTCTTCAGAAATATCAATAGTGTCTAAAATACCATGCAGTTTCTGCCTCTTCTCGAGGTTATCGTGAGAAGTCGGTACAGATCCCACGACGGCGTGCTTGTTTCTGGGGAGTTCTGAACCCCCAGGCCTGTTCCATCGCGGGGTGCCTCAGCTAGTAGCGTCAATTTTTTGAAGGCGCTCTGTACCTTTAAGACTTCAAGACCCATTTTGTCCACGCCCTTTTAAGAATACCTCTTTTTGATTGGCTGAGTGTGGCCAGCATCACGTGATCTAGTCGTCTGTCATTGGATGTTGGTTCCATCCTCCCGGCTGTGGCTCTCGCGCGGTTGCAGCGGGAAGATGGCGGGGGAGCTGGTGGAGGCGATGGCAAGTGGGGCCGGAGGGAATGGGGAGACCGAGCCGGGGACAACGGGTTCGGGGGGTTGGGGAGAAGCTGGGCCACGACATACAATTGTAGCGGAGAGAGACTTGTCAGATGCGGGTTGTCAGAAAGTGTCTTCTGCCGGAGATGTACACGCTGCATCTTGCATAGGGACACGAATCAAAACATTGAGCAAAATCGAGCGAGTGAAGCTGCCCCCCTTCTTCCCCTCCTCCGTGCTCTCGCTGGAGGCCAGCTTCCCCTGAGACGGGAGGGGGGCATTAACGGCCTCGATACAAAAAGAAAAATGCCGGGCAGAGGCCTGCGGGAGACCACGGTTCTGGTGACTTTACCGCAGGCCGCCCCCGAGAAGCTTCGGTTTGTGTTGCGAGGACTGGGGAAACAATAGGCCATTAGACGCAGTGAATCTGAGCTGGTGACATGGAAGAGAAATGCCATTTGGGTATCCTGCTCTTTTATAGATGGAAGTGGATGAAAGAGTACAGAAAGGGGTATACTTGACTTGGTCCGGCTGCCGCTCTCTACGGGTGTCAACAGTCGGATTAGTTCGAGCGTGCGGACCGGTCGTCTGGATAACGGGTGCAAAGCGCAGCAAAGTTGCGCTGCCTGGCTGGTTATGCAGGTGACAGATGTGCTTATGTGTGCCAACAGCTGGATTAGCGGATTCGCCAGAAGTGAGGTGTACACGGTAACAAAACTAAGTGTGAATTTCTACAGCTGGAAGCGTAGAAGTGTCTGGTATGCAAAGGGTGCAAGGATCTCATTGTAAAGCCTGCTGAAAAACTATGCTAGCTATTTCAAAGGTCTTAGTGAAAGCCATACTTAAACTTGGCAGAGTGGACGGTAAACTTGGAGATTCAATGTTTGTTTGAAATGCATGGAAAAGCAGCTTGTGCGGAGGTAGAGTAATATACTGATGTTGATGAATGTAGAGGTAGGCACATGTGTTTAATGAATGATCTGCTACATAATTGTAAATAATGGAGGAAACCTTAGGAGTCGAGGTACTTATTTTGGTCCAAAGTCTGCCTTATTTTAACTTTGTGGAGTGCAGCTTTAGTCGTTGGTTTAAAATCATACCATACCATTTTCAAAGCCCACTGTAGATGCTGAATATAAAGTGATGTCATTGTTGGAATAACAGTTAATTATGCTTGATGTGTGGATTTTGCATCTTTAAAAAGAGAGTGGTCTTTAGTGTTGGTTGGAAGGTTTCTATTACTTAGGACAGAGGTTCTCAAGTTCAGTCCTGGGCACCCCCCTATTGCTGTAGTTTTTTTGTTCCAACCAGTCTCACACTGAGGAAGTTGTGTTTACTGTTAATTGATCTCATTCTTTAATTCACCGTCCATTTTATTTATCTTATTTTACATTCAGAAAATGTATTAGTGTTAGATTTGCATTCATATGAAAATAAGAAATATTTCTAATTTTGCCATGTGCTTCAATGTTTAAAATTTTCTTTTTAATTCACTCTTATTTTGTAGGCAGCATGTGGCACAGTGGTAGCAGAAAGGAGATCATGGTCTGTATTTATGAAGCATCTCAGAATTACTCCTAGGAATTGCACTAAATATCAGACAAGGATCATCTGGGCCTTTCAGTAATAAAAGCTCAATCACCCAGAGGTTAGAATTTAGTGTGTGGGACAAGAAGAAATTCAACATCAGATGTCAAAATGCAACTGGTGTCTTTAGTATATTAACATGTTTAAAATATAGATAAGACCATTCCCATGAGTAACCTTATATATCAGCAGAAGAATCTTGTAAGACTTCTCATATTTAACAGACAGTTAGTGCAGGGAAATTTGTCCTACCCCCAGAGCATGACATGAGAAGTTATGAAATGTTTGCCATGACTGAGAATAAATCACTTTATGGCACCTGCTACCGCAAATTGATACTCATTATGACGTTTTCTGATACTAACGCCGAGGTTTTACCACAAAGATAATAATTGTTGTAGCAACAATAATATTGTTAATCAAAGAAGGAAAACATAATAAGGTAGGATAGTGCATTAAGCTGCCTGTAATTGTTGCCTCTGTGCATCATCATGAGTAATATTGTGATGAACTCTAAGATAGAATAAACCAAGACACACACACACCGAATAAGATTTAAGACCTTTAACGGGCACATTTATGTAACAATGAATGATCCATGCCTGCAAGACATTTCTCTGTCAATCCCCAGTCCAACCCTGTCTGTCTTCAGGGTAATGCTGGCTACTACATTACAGTTTTCATCCTTGACCGCCTGTGTTTTAATACTTTCATATCACTTGCGATTCACAAATGTGTGCTCATCCACACTTGTGGCAATGATCTTCATGTGTGTGCTGATTTGCGTTGACTTCAGCTTTCTGTAAGAGTATCGCATGTTGAGTTGCGGACAAATATATAAATTAGCTATTACCTTGCATGTCTACGTTTGGTGCATAGTTCAAGAAGTTCTTGATTGTGACTTATCCAAATCATATTTATTGCAGCTTTTTTCTCAGTGGCCAAAAAACATTACATCACAACATTTTTTTTCGACTGGCATGGCTTCTCCAAGTAGATGGATTTATCATGTAATGTACGAGATTTGTAACGAATATTAATCTGTCTTTGTCATATCCATATCTTGTTGCGAGTTCATTGTTGTTGAGTGTTTCCAAAACATTAAGCCTTTCCCAGGGTGTCTGTGCAAACCTCTGCCTGAATGTCATATTCTGACAGCTCCTAATGAATTCCTGGTGACGTTAGGAGTAGTTTTCAAAATTAGGAAAACTGGTAAAATTCTTTTACTGCTAAGAACAGAATCAAATTTGAAGTCAGTTTTTAACCATTTTCCTACTTTGAGACTGTTGATAAATAAAAGCACTGGGTTCATATCCTGGGTCCTCCTTGCGTGGAGTTTGTATGTACTCCCTGTGTCTGCATGAATTTCCTGTAGGTGCACCCGTTTCCTCTAACATTTTAAAATCATGCAGGCTAGGTGGGTTGTTGTGTGTGTCTGTGTGTTCACCCTGCAGTGGACTGGCACCCTGTCCAGGTTTGTTCCCACTTTGTGTCCAGAGCTTGCTGGGATAGGCTTCAGCTTCCTTATATCCTTCTAACCCAGCTCAGGATAAAATGGCTTTAGAGCATGAATGTTTTCTGTGGAATTTGCTGTTTTAATTATATCGGAATAGTGACAATTAATGGCAAGCATAGGAGTCATAGCAAGGTAAGTGATACCCCTTGCTAAAGGGCAGCTATTTAGATGTTTTCCCCAAGACTGGACTTGAGAACCACTGCCTTGGGGCACCACTGACTAAATTGTATGTTGTAAGCCTCCCAATGTGTATTTATTTAATACAGTCAGGTATGTTGTGTGGTTCAGGCTCTTGGTTGGTGATCAGTTAATCAGGTCAAGGCCACTTCAGTGCACCACTAATATGCACAAGCTGCCAGCAGTTAACTTTGGATGGTCCTGGCTTTTAACCTTTCTTTAACAAGTAGAATTTTGAATCATGATAGGGAATCTGTAAGTTCTGGAACAAGCATAACGTGTGCTTTTTTTGGTGAGTTTTTTTTCCATTGTGTGTACCTGAAACATTACAGTAAGACTTGGAAAAATTTTCTTTTCTTTTCTTTAGAACATGGTGAAAAGTTTCCGTGTATCGGACCTCCAGATGTTACTGTCTTCAGTTGGCCGCAGCAAGAGTGGCCTAAAGCAGGACCTTGTAAGCCGTGCGCTGCGTCTGGTGCAGAGTGAGTGCAGCCCAGACCTGCTAAAGAAAATACGTCAATTGTATGAATCACGATTTCCTAAGAAGGTGCCCACAGTGCCAGCGGCAGTTGTGGTTGGTGGGCAAGGTGGGCTGGCCCCAAGGCGGGTGACTGAACTGCAGGCAACTGGTAGGGGGGTCCCTACTCTTGGAGTTTCCCTACCACCAGTGCCTGGAGGTCCAGATTTTATTTTGTCCTACCCTTCCTCCACTACTTCAGCGCCTGCTGTGCAGCGCAGTGGGGCACGCACTCCAGCTACCCCCTACATCAACGGTTTGGACAAGACTACCCAGAACAGACAGCCTACGCCTGTGGTTCGTTTCGTCAATTTACCTTTCTACCATACATTAGAGGTGTTGCTGTCTCCCACAGAGTTAGGTGAGTAGTAGCAATGATGTCTGTCAAGAGCATATGACACACACTTTATGGGTTGGATTTGACACTGTTATTTTTATTGTTTATTGGTATTGAAATAGTGATTGTTTAGTTATTGTAGTGTTTTCTCAGACTTGGTTCTGTAGGAACCATGATGTCTTCCTGCTAAGAATTCAGATCACACTTTTAACTTATTTTTGATCAATAATACCCTTTTTTATTCTTTAAGATTGTGGCTGCAATAATAATTGTGTTGCATAGTGGACTGGAATGGTCCCATTGAACTTAAGAGTTTGCTTTGAGATTTTTGATTAGATTAGAATTGGAAGTGTTTATTGTCATTATACCATGTATATTGAAATTACAGAGCTAATCCTTCAGATGCAATGGGAAAGAAAGAAAACAATCATTTTTACAGTAACAATAAATTACTACATATAAAACTGCTAAGTAAAAAGAATATTAAAAAAAAAAAAAAAGCTAAGATGTAATAATGTGGATTTGCTAAGCAAAACATTTGGTCTTACTAAACAAGAAATATTACTGATCGTGCAAGTATTGCACAATTAATTACCCATGATATGAATATTACACAAAGAATACTAATAAAATAAATGTTGCACATGGAATAAATGGAGTAATATTGCACTCGACTATGATTATTACACAGAGGATTATTTCACATCTTTCTATATAATACGCTACTGTGGCTGTTTGTCTGTCCAGGATTTTAAATCACCTATAGCTCACAAACGGTTTGACCTATTGACCTGAAATTTGGTATTCATATATTATGTGACGTCTATTATGCGCTTTCAGGGAGATGATTGAACTCCAAGGTTATTCCTCTTATTTTTATTTTATTGTAGAATTAACTCTTGGCAGCAGCCAGCAGGTCGGCCATGCCGCTCATGTGTACGGGCGCCGTTCTCACCCTACCACCTTCGCTGTCACTTCCCCTACCTCTTCATATATTAAGTCTTCAATCTGCCTCAAGAATGATTTAAGTGCCAGCTTAAGTGAAAAATTAAATGTACTAAGTAATTGCACCACAAACACTGACTTGATCAGTTTTAACGCGAAAAGATGCCGATGGAAGAAGAGAAGAAGTGGACCGCTAGGGTGGAGATTAGGAGAGCTGCTCAGGAAGCAGCAAGCGCATCAACCTCTGAGCAATCGAATGCTAAACGTACAGAGAAAGAGTATGAAAACTATGAATACTCAAGTCAAGCGTATTCACTGCATAACGTGCAGTGCACTGTTACTGGTCCTAAATAATAGGTGAATGTGGGAGGGAGAGAAAAAGAGAGGGACAGAGAGAGATGCTCTGTGTATCTTGAAATTCAATGTAGTTATGGCTCTGGGAGAGAAATTGTCCTTCAGTCCGTTTGTCCTTGATTTGATAGACTTGTACTATCTACCAGAGGGCAACAGGTCAAAGAATTTAATACCTGGATGTGGTGGGGGGGGGGGGGGGCTTCAAAATGATTTTTGCCCTGCTAAGGCAGCAGGAAGTATACAAGTCTTGTAGGGAGGGCAGAGAGCAGCCGACAGTCTTCTGAGCTACATTGATGATGTGCTGAAGCTCCCTCCTGTCTGCTGCAGTGCAGCTTCCATACCACATTATGATGCGGTATGTCAGCACGCTTTCTATGGAGGACCACTAAAAGTTCACCAAGATCTTTTTGATCCACATTATTCTTCCTGAAAAGTCTTGGGAATTGAAGTCATTGTTGCGCCGATTTAATGACCGCTTTGGTGTTTGCAGTCCAAGACAGGTCAACAAAGATGAAGGTACCCAAGAATTTGAAGGCTGGAAACCTGTCCACAAAATCACCATTGATGTAGAGAGGGGCCAGGCCTGTGGAGTTTTTCCAGAAGTCAACGATGATTTCCTTTGTTTTCATGGTGTTCAGTGTCAAGTTATTTGCTCAGTTCCAAGCTGAAATCTCTTCTGTCTGTAGGCAGACTGGTGATGATGGTGTTATTAGAGTGGACTGGACTGTAGTCATGGGTGTAGAGGGCAAGCAGCAATGGACTCTGCGTGCAGACTTGTGGAGAACCGGTGCTGAGTGAGCGAATTGATAAAAAGTGGAGGCGGAGTTTCACTGTGAGGGTGATTTATTAGAAAGTCCTTTATCTAGGCTTAGAGGAATTGGGTGGTGGGGTACTAGGTTAGACAGTTTACTGACTAGACTATCTGGAAGAAAATTAAAAGCTGAGCTATAGTCAATAAAAACATCCTCGCATAGCTCCCCTTGTGCTCCAAATGCCTCAGTGCAGTGTGGTGAGCTATGGTTGTGGCATTCTCAATGGACAAGTTGGTGTGTGTTGAAAGTAGGAGGGAGACAAGCTTTGCTGTATTGTGAAGCCAACCTCTAGAAGCACTTCATGATGTGAGATGTAAATGGTAGTGATAGTCATTGAGACTGTCAGTGGCTGATTTCTGCAGGAATAATGGCGACTGACTTCAGACAGGATGGAATGAAGGCTTGTTTCAGGGAGTGATTGAAGATGCTGGTTAAAATGGTTGAGAGCTGGTCCGCACATGCTTTTAGCAGTTTCCCAGGTGTTCCATTGGGACAGGAAGCCTTCCTTGCAGTCACTGACTTTAGCACCCGCCTCACTTGATGCTCCTGTAAAGTAATTGTCTGGGCCCTAGGGTCAATGAGGAGCAGTGAGAATGAGACTGGGTGTTGATGTACTGTCTCAAAATGCACAAAGAAGCTGTTCAGTTCATGTGCTGGTGAGGCCCACCAAGTCTGCAGAATTTGTATTTCAGCCCCTATAGTTTGTGATGTCTTGTATTTCTTGCCATGCGCACTGAAGGTCTTTTTCTGTGTCTTATAGATCGCTTTAGCTTTTTTAATTCTTCTCTCCATCTTGGCTCTAGCAGCACTATACAGAACACTATTGCCTGATCTGAAGGCTGAGTCACGGTCTTACAAATGTATTTTTAAAGTGGCCCTTTGACTGGTGATGTTAACCTACTGAATTTGAAAATAAAAGAGAATTGGATACCTGTTAAGTTTAATGTGTGTAGCTTTAACCAGAAAGAAAATTAAAATACATTATACATTTGGCTTCCATGTATTTTTCTGTACTCTTACCAAACATGTCTCATAGATTATGACAATAATGCAAGGCAAGAAATAGTCCTGAGTGTTGAGAGAGGTTAGGAGCATGCTCTGATACAGCGCATTGCTGCACCCACCACATGACAGATATACTCAGGATCCCAGATTAGGACCCAAGTGCAGCCATGCAACAGGTGACACCTCAGCACCACACTAGTTCAGATGGAATGGAACCATGGGAGGTTTTTTATGGTGGCTAAAGTACCAATTCTGCCACCAACCCCCAGGTTTTTCCCGCAGGTTGGAGGGCCTACATGCAGGGCTGGACGCAGATTAACCTCATGCCCAGGACGGTACAATTGCAGATTAAGGGCCTTGTTCAAGGGCCCAACGAAGTAGAGACAATGTTTGGCGTTTGCAGGGTTCGAACCAGCAACCTTCCGATTGCCAGTGCAGATCCCTAGCATCAGAGCCACCACTCTGTCCCAGTCCTGAGTGTTGACCACATTTAAAAAAAAAAAAACAAAAAAAAAAACCAGTTACGCTCACAGCATAGACGTTTGGAACACCTGTTATCTAACAGCATGTCTTTGGGCGTAGAGTGGTTCAAACTAAAGTCACTTTAAAAAAACCAACTCGAGCAATGAGAATATGTAAACTTCTCGTGAAGGCACATGTTGAACTTTCACAACACCTAAAAGGAGCTTAGAGTGGTGTTTAATTTAGCAATGCTGTCATTTTCATCTCTTTAATCAATCGATTTTGTCCTTTTTTTCCTTTTTTTTTGCTAAATCCTTAGTTTCCCCAAAAATTAGACCACAAGATGTGATGTAATTCCAAGTATTGAGTGCAAGATTAGTGATGTTAGTTTTAAAAATTGTCCTAAAGTGATTCAGTTCCTCAGGTGATGCTGGGAAATTGGCTAGTTATTGGTTTAGACCTAATGATGAATACGAGGTGTGGCAGAAAAGTAATGAGACTGATTTTTTATTTACCAAAGTTTTTATTTTTTTCAAACATCAATGTTATCCCCTTCAAAGTAGTTCCCTTGGGCAGCTACACACCGATGGAGACATTGTTCCCACTGTTGGTAGCAGCGCTGGAAGTCTTCAACCGGTATGGTCTTCAGCATGTCCATTACACTCTTTTGGATGTTTTCTAAAGTCCCGAAATGACGTCCTTTGAGGACATTTTTCAGTTTAGGAAAAAGGAAAAAGTCACACGGACTGAGGTCAGGTGAATAAGGGGGCTGGGGAACCACAGGAATGCGTTTTTTCGATTGTCCTTCTGCTCAATTGTGAGGTTTTTCGGCACCATTTTGGTACAGACCTTTCGCATGTGCAAATGTTCAGTCAAAATTTGATGAACGGTAAATCTGTTCAAATTTAATTGTTCACTCAACATTCTTAATGTTAAACGACGGTCTGATCTCACAAGAGTGTTCACACGTTTGATGTTTTCATTGGTTTTCGAAGTTGAAGGCCTCCTTGAAAAACTTGAGCTCAGGATAAAGAATGTTCCCCATAGGCCTGTTTTAACTTTTCAAACGTCACACTTGCCGATTCTCCAAGCTTAACACAAAATTTAATGGCACAACGTTGCTCCAAATTCCGCTGTTCCATTTTGCGTGACGCACAACCAAAAACACAACTTCGCTAATAGCAGTCACAAAAATCACGTAGTTAACGGAAGGAGTTGAAACTCGCACTGAGCTATGGGAGGGTACTGATACACGTGCTCTATCAAGGACAACAGCGCAGCGTTGCCAGATCGCTTGCAGTGTTGCCAGTCTCATTACTTTTCTGCCACCCCTCGTATATATTAAAAAATGTAAATGGGACCTTCTTATCCTCAGTGCATGAGTTTAGAATATTGGTATTTGCCAAATTGGCCTTTAAAATAGGAGGAAAAAGAGGCCTCTGCAGGTTGGAATGAAATAATGTTAAGCTTACACACTCACAAGAGTTTTGTAAAATACATTAACATCATTTTTCTGGTGCTCAAGGGCAACATTATTTTTATGTATTTGGGTAAAAGTATTTGTGGCAGTCAATCAATAATTTAATTTTGATTTTAAATTAAGTGTCATTTCTATGTGTTGTAGACTCCAAGATAAGATACATAATGTTATTCTCATGTACCTTTTTTGCTCACTTACAATAGTTTTGCATGCAAGTGACAGTCGATAATTAAGGGCCTAGGGCCTGGTGTCACAAGTGGTTTTTAGAAGAAGCCTTACTGACCACCAGCTGTTTAATTACATCTTTTGTAACAATAAGTAAATACAGTGGGGGGGGG
>JANRMT010062789.1:20214594-20239351 GCA_026402145.1 Polypterus bichir lapradei
CAAAGCCACCTTTTTTTTTTTTTTTTGCTTGATTTACCCCTCTACTTCACAGTTTAAAATTACAAATCAAACATTCTTGAAATGATTAAAGAGCAAATTGCAGACTTAAGTTTCTTAAAGGGTATTTGCATACATTTCAGTCACACCATATGGGAATTGCAACACTTTTTCTACATGGTCTCCCCCCATTTCAGGACTGCATAGTGTCTGTGATTCCTCAGTGGTATTTCATTGCTTTATAAGACACCTCAGTTTGCTTCTACCGTTTGGAGTCTGCAGTTGCCTTTTTTCAATATGAGAAAAGGAGTAGTTCCAGTGAAAGTCAAAGAAGCCATTATGAGGCTGAAAAAGACAAATAAAACCATTTGAGACGTCAGTAAAACCTTAGGATGACCGAAATGAACTGTCTGGAAAATCCTTAAGAAGAAAGAGTGCACTGTTGAGCTCAGTAATCACAAAAGGACTACTAGTCCAAGGAAGAACCCCACTGCTGATGAAAGAAGAATTCTCACTATGGTAAAGAAAAAGCCCCAAAAGCCTTTCCTGCAGATTATACACAGTCCTCAGGAATCATATGTGGGTGTGTCATAGACGACTATAGCAGAAGACTTCCATGAACAGAAATACAGATGCCGCACTGCAAGATGCAGACCACTAGTTAACCGAAAAAACTTGAAGACCAGATTACAGTTTATGAAAATATACTTAAAAGCCTGAAGAAATCTGGTAAAAGGTCTTGTGGACCGACGTAACAACGATTAACCTGATCAGTGATGGCAAGTGATGGCAAGAGCAACGTATGGAGATGAAAAGGAATTGCACAACATCAAAAGAAGACCACCTCATCTGTTAAATATGGCAGTGGGGGTATTCTGGCTTGGGCATGTCCAGCTGCCACAGGTACTGGCACACGTCTCTTCATTGATGATGGAACTGCTGACAGCAGTAGCACAATGAATTCTTAGGTGCATAGAAATGTCTTATCTGTTCATGTTCCAGTAAATGTCTCCGAACAGATTGGATGGTACTTCATCCTATAATAATATAATGACCAAATATATTGCTAAGGCAGCACAGGATTTTTTCAAAGTTAAGAGTGGAAAATTCTTGAATGGCCAAGCCAGTCACTCAATTTAAATCCAATCGAGCATGACTTACAAGAAAATGTAATACAAAAATTAATTGTATTGTATTAGTGTATAATAATGTATAATTTTTGCCCAAAATCACACAAGGAGTACCGCAGTGGGTTTAACAGGTCTTGCGTTTTGACAGCCCCTAGGCTTGACTCTCTAAGAAGATTAGGAAAAACTTCCAAAACTACCCTTTTAGGGGAAAAAATGGAAGAAACCTTGGGAAGGGGGACAAGCTCCAGAAACAAGCAGGAGTTGAAGATGGCAGCATTAGAGGCTTGGCAGAAAATCACCAAAGATACTCTACACCTGGTGATGCCTATGAATCGCAGACTTCAAGCAGTCATTGCATGATATAATGAATTATGAAAGAGCTAAAGTGAGATTTTATTTTGGACAATATCTCTCTATTATAATAAAAAAAAATCTTGGGTCGAGATGTGATTTTTCTCAGAGACACTAACGCCCCGCGAGACAAGGAAGTGAGACAAAAGGACAGCTGCTGTACAGGCTTTTAAATGATCGACGTGCAGCGCAACATGCAGATCACGCAGCACGGCACAAGCAGCAGCAGCAAGCCAGCTGATCAAGCATAGAGGAGGTTAAAAAAAATGTATTTGTTTCCCATTGTATCACCGTTTAAGAGGGGGTTTCCGTGGAGCAATCGCATCTCCTTAGTGAGCATTCAGCCCCCCCTTTACACAACGCGAGAGGCAGAGATGCCAAGTGCCTGGCGCGGGAGATGGAGGGGGAATAACTCATTCACTACAGCTTTATTACTGGCAAATATCTTGAAATAAAAAATGAATGAAATGAAAATAATCTCTTTATATTGTATATCCGATTAACCAAACCCGGGGGTAGGCGAGCGAAGCCCCCTAGTTCTACAAAATTTTCAGTAGTTGGATATATTTCATGATTCCAGTTTTCTAAATAAAGCATTCAACAGTATAGATTAAAATGTATTTTTATTTTTGAAAAAAAATTACTTATTTTTTCCTGCTTAACACCTCGCATGAAATTGTAAACCCGATTTTACTGATAGAGCGCTTTGTGAATTGTCCAGGAAAACCTAACAATTGTTACTTGGTGCTGCTTTGGTTTCATTAACAATTTTGCTAATTATACTGTAAATAATATGAAGCTGAGCCATGCATTTTGAAGAAATGTATAAATGTATGAGGCTGGAGGGGGGCGATTTTGCTGCTCGCGCAGTGTAGTGTCCCTCTGGTGGCTCCCAGCGGCAAGCGGTGACCCATGGTCCATAGTCACCGGAGCCACAGCTATCACTGATGTGCAGGTGGAAGCTTGATGGGGCGGTTCGTTGTCTGACTATCATGCCGCCGCAGTCACTGCTTCTGATTGGACGCAGGCTGGATGGAGTGGAGGGGGGCATTTCACTGCACGCCCTCCACACACGGCTGCCCCGTTCGTTGGGCAGCTGGTGATGCTGCAAGCAGTGACCCATTCTGGCTGAACGGAGGCCATTGAGTGTGAACAGGGTGGCGGGGGGTAGCATTGTAGTGTGCCTCAGCAGGCTGCCTGTTGAATGGGGGCGATGGTGGGCGATTCACTACCCGCCTTTGGCTGCACTGTGTTCGTTTCGGTGGGTAGATGCTGCAGGCAGCATACTGTAGAGGAGGTGACTGTGTGGTGGGTGGTGAACTGCCCCTTGCCACCCCCATTCATTCTCAATAGCAAGCCTGCTTGTACTGTTACGCACATAGCAGGAAGCTGTCTCTTTTTAGTACATCAGACGTGTTGTCGACGGGTGCCTTCCTGCTGTGATGGCGTATACAGTGCTGTGCAGAAGAGTGAAGAGCTCATTTTAACCTTTTGTCTTCACCCTTCAAGAATGTCTTTGAAACACAAATCTGATGCAAGTGCTGGTGATACAGTAAAGAAGAGAAAAAACATCACCGTTGAAAATAAAGTAGAAATAATAAACAGGTCAGAGAGAGGTGAAACTCTTTATTAAAATAATGTACCTGTTCCGACTTACATACAAATTCAACTTAAGTACAAACCTACAGTCCCTATCTCGTTAGTAACCTGGTGACTGCCTGTAGTGTATATAACTGGGATGTCTGTGCTGTTTCACACTTTCTAAATTGCCAAAAACAGAATAAAAATTCACACATGTATGCAAGAAACCTTATATAATTGGTTGGCAGGAAACAACAGTTATTTAAAAAGGCAAAGAAAAATTAATTCACTGTTTAGCTTCTGTTTACTGTGTTCAGATCCATTTTTACATTTGGCATTGTTTGCAATACAATTGTACAGAATTTCACTGTCATTTTTTGATATTCTTATTAATTGTTTAAGCAATATTAGGCCATACCAGAATTCTTTCACTTGTTAAGTGAACCACATACTTAGACAGCAGTTAAAGTTAAAGGGGATTATATTTACTGTAAGGTGGAAAATGGGAAGTTCTTTGTTAAACACAAGGATGTGGAAAATTGAAACAAAGTTTAGAGTCACATAGTTGAACTAGAAACCTTAATAATTTAAAAGAAATATATCTAAATGAAGTGCTGGAAAAATAGGTTCACTAACCAAAGAAGTGACATGAATGACCTCGGTTGTCAAACCTCTTTTAGTTTATATCAAACTTGACTAGTTGAGAGGGTTGAAGTAATATATTTTTCCGTTATTCATACCAGTTAGTTAAAGGAATACTCCCTCTAATTTTTTTTTTTGTATCTTACTTACCCCATGTGGTTTAGTGATGGTTGAAAATTTTTAATCTCCTGTTTTCACGCTGAATAGAGAGAAAGAAGTTTGACACAATAGATGCCAATACTGATCAAAGCTGTACAACAGCAAATGATGTGAAAAGCATCCATGAAAAAGAGCAATAAAGAAGGAAAAAATAAAAGCATTGAAGAAATAATACATTATTTTTCATTTTGCAATTGTGGAGTTTTAACTGGATTTTAGGTAATTTAAAGTAAGTGTGCAGTAGTTGGTGAGAGGGCCGATTTTATTGTGCACACTTTAATAAAGACATGGAGAGAAATGGGCTTGCTTGGTGATGGGTAAGCAGTTTGTTGTTCATTAACCTTTTGGGAGTCTGCTGCTTATTACAGTAATTCAAGAGAATGAGTTTGTTTGTGTTACAAATATTTGAAACCTGTGAGTTGTCTATTACAGCAGGTAGAATTCTCAATGTGATCTTACCAATAAGTACTTTACAATATGTTCATTTACTGATTTGATATGGAAGCAGAGCAAATTGAGAACTTTGTGTTGGAATTTAAAAAGAAAAAGAAAACAAAGTACTACAAAATTATTAGCTGTTTGTTGGTGTTCAGTTGAAATACTTAATAGAAATCATCCTATATACAGTAAACACAAAATATAGGTGAGATTCAGTAGGAGTGTTTCTTTAAAAATAGACCGATTATGTATATTACTTTATGTTGAATACTAGAACACTCATATTTTTAAATTTAATTTTTCTTCACAAATTAACAAATTTAATTTGTTTTCTTCACATGTAAGTCATTTAAAATGTGAAATAGTGAGGCATGCCTAAGATTTAAGGTTGCTTATAGATACTGATAATGACTGAGCATTTTCTTAGATTTAGAGAAGGATTGCTCACGTTTGTCATTAAATGCCTACACTTCTGATGGGTAATTTTAATTTGCAGTATTTCAGCACTTTCTCTCTTTCTCACTGTCCAGTACCACAGAATAATGAGAAGCTGCAGGACAGCCCTTGCACATTTGAGTTGACCCAGAGTCAAGTGGACCAAATCAGGAACTCTAGGTAAGTGGGGTCTTAGTCAAAAAAATGAGGCCAGGGATGTGAACAAGCAACTGTGTTTTAAATCTAACTCATTATACTCACTCAAACGTCAAAATAAAGATATCAGTGTCATCGATTTAAAGGCTATTTTTTGGATTTTCCAGGTTAATTGCACCCCCAACAGATCATTCTTCTCCACTCACCATGATCCTATGCATACGTTCGACTAAGAACTATTCTTTTCATTTCGCTTGACCTCAAAACATTTTTGGTTGGCCTTCCTGTAGACCTTGTATCCTCCATCTTTGTGCACCTTTCTATCATTCCTTGCCTGCCATTCACCCAACATATTCAAAACACTTTAGTCTGTTTATCCTCAGCATAACACCTGTAACCACCATGACAAGTATTTCTCTTAACTTGGTATCTGTCCTCTTCTTGCTCTGACACTCCAAACAAATAATAAAGTTCTACCTAAGCAATTGGGGATCTCCTGGTATTCAGATATACTTTAGGGCTTTGTGCTTAGAAAATATGTTCTATATGTTCTTGTTTCTATCTAATCTTTTTTGCCTGATTTTTTCCCCCCAATGTTAAATTGATTTTTTCCTTTGTTCGCTGCAGCTACATAAGACAGAACACTGGAGGTCACTGTTTCATAATTAGTTCATATCATGTTCAATTTTACTGTACTGTTGGCTCTGCAGATTTCATAGTAGAAGAACCCTGAATCTTTTTAGTAGCTTGTCTACTTGCAGAGACACTTTACTAAAAGGAGGTTAAGCTGTCTGATTTTTTTTTTTTCTTTTCAGTTAACCAAATATCTGGTTTTCTCTTTCAGAGATCTGCGGCCTGGAGTTAAGTCTGTTCAGGTGGTGCTTAGGTAAGCATTTTTTTTGTGTTTGTGATCCTTTGTGCCTAATGAGGAGAGATCAGTGCCAACTATAATTAATTCATGATACCAGTGATTGCAATCTTGTCAGCCTGCTATATCTACTGCATTTACATGTATCTTGAATTCTTCCAGCATTTTGTTGGAATCATTTCATCAAAATACATAAGGTAAAATTGAGGTTGTATACTATGTCTTCAGCATTGAGTACTCAGTAATTGCCTAAACCATGTGCGCCACAGTTGGCCTGTTGGGAACTTTCTTTTGTCCCACAAGACAACTTCTGAAAATAAGATTTTTTATATAGTATATATGTAGGCCGTATTTTCTACTTTTATTCTTAAAAGTCACTAGCAGTCAAGATTTATAGTCTTTTCCTGTGTGCAGACATTCAACTGACAAATGTCATAAATACAATTTGGGTGTCACTTTTTATTCTTAAAAATTCTTGATTTCTCCATATTTTCCACTCGACTAATTTCTCAGTTCAGTAGTTGAAACAGACATTTGACTATGTCTTAAACTGCTCAAAAAAATTAAGGGAACACTTAAATCATGTATCGATCTCGGTAAACGAAATACTCAAGTGGACAGTTTTTACTGAGTAATACTGTGTAATTTGTTGAGAACAAAATTATATAGCAGCGGTCAATGAAAGCCAAAATCTACAACCCATTGAAGGCTGAATTCAACATCAACGAAAATCAGGAAAAAGATCCAACTTGCATGAATTTAATCACGGCAACTCATAATGTGACTCAGCAGTGTGCATGGCCCCCTTTATGCACTCACAACAATGCCTGGGCATGATCCTGATGAGACAGTAGATTGTGTTGTTTTAGATCTCCTTCTTCTCAGTTGGATTCAGGTCTGGTGAACGTGAAGCCAGTGAATGGCATCAATGTGTTCTTCATCTTAGAACTGAACTGCCTACACACTCTGTCAACATGAGGCAGGCATTGTCCTACACCAGGAGGAACCCAGGGCCCACTGCACCAGCGTAAGGTCTGACAATGGATCTCACGTGTCTAACAGCAGTCGGGGTACCAGTGCCTAGCACTGTCTGGCTCCCCGCCAAACCGGTCTTGCTGGATGATGTTGCAGGCTGCATAATGTTCACCACCACATCTCCAGACTCTTTCATGTCTGTCACTTGTGCTCAGTGTGACCCTGCTCTCCTCTCTGAAGAGAACTGGGCACCAGTGACAGAGCTAGCAGTTATGTATTCTCTGGCGAATGCAAATCAAGCTGCATGGTGATGTGCTGTGAGCACAGGTACTACAAGAGGATGTCAGGATCTCATTCCACCCTCATGGAGTCTTGTTTTTGACAGTTTTGTCAGAAAAATGCACACTAGTAGCCTGCTGGTGGTCAATTTTTAAGGTTCTGGCTGTGCTCCTCCTGTTTCCTCTCACATAAAGAAACAAATACCGGAACTGCTGCTGGGTTCATGCTTATCTATGGCCCTGTCCAATTCTCCACCCCTTGGTATCTCCTCCATGCTCTTGAGACTATGCTGAGAGACATAGCAAACCATCTTGCAACCACACATATGGATGTGCCATCCTGGAGGAGCTGGACTACCTGTGCAACCTGAATCAGCTGCAGGAACCACCTTATGCTACCAGTAGTGACAAGGACACTAGCAAAAAGCAAAATAGAGAAGACTCAGTCGGGAGTAATAAGGAAAGAGCAATTGCCTGTGGGCCACCACCTGCAAAACCATTCCCTTTTGGAGGTCTGTCTTGATGTTGCCTCTCCAGTGCTTCTGTTGTCACTTTTCACTTGCACCAAAGCAGATGAAGTTGATTCTTCCTAACAGGACAGATTGATATCCTTGAAGCTTAATTGACTTGGTGTTAGACCAGGATGATGAAGTGTTCTCTTAATTTTTGTTTAATAATCCATCATATTAGTTACACTTAAAACAACTAAGATGTGATCAGTTGAATATCCATCAATCCATCCATTATCCAACCAGCTATATCCTAACTACAGGGTCACAGGGGTCTGCCGGAACCAATCCCAGCCAACACAGGGCGCAAGGCAGGAAACAAACCCCGGGCACGGCGCCAACCCACCTCAGATCAGTTGAATATCACATAACTAATATGCTCATGCTTAAGTGAATTACAAGTATGAACCCTAATAAAGGTGAAAAATATCTTCCTCAGACAGAGATGGAACAGCTGAAAACCTCCCATCTAAGAAGCTGTTCTGTTTTTGGAAGCTATAGTCCAGTTGTCAGTGATGCCAAGGGTAATATTGCTGACTGGTGTAAATAAAACTTTTTACCATTTGTGTTTAGTGGTCTACATCCTTTTGTCAATGTCCGTGTCATATTTGATTTAATGTGTTTGGCACATTGTCTGTAGTGCAATAATAATGTAGGTAAATTTAAGATAGGTTTGTGCCTTCTATTACCGGAGTTATGAAATTGGTAGCAGAGTATTGTAATACATAGGAAAAAATGTAGTCTTAGGTATAAGCCACCCAACTGCAGGCACAACCCCCCAAAATTTAAAATTAAAGTTATGAATCCAAAAAAATGCTTTTTCACTTGCGTAGGAAAGTGCTAGAGCAGTGAGGAAGAATAAAACGACAGTGACAGTAAAAAGTGAAAAACATGTGCCTGTTGCAAAACATGATAGTTTGCTGCATTGAAGATCTGCCACTAGACACCGTAGGGCAGAAAAAAACAGAACACTGTGTAAGATTGATGGTAAAAGTGAGAGATGCCTAGGCTTTATGATATTTTTTTCAGTTAAACAAATCTGTGGTTATCCAGCTTGCTCAATGCTTTTTGTTTAAGATGCAGTGTACTGATAACATTTGACAATTTACTTCCAAACAATTTTTTAATGCTTTAATAGTCTATTTTGATGTCCATGCACATGTGAATAGACAGAACCATTATTATAAGCAGCACTCCAATTTTAAGCTTGGTCACAATTATGAAGTGCACATTGGCCCGCTGTTTCAGAAACTTTGGGTACTTCTGCTCTATAGAGTTCCCAACTGGTTACTTACTGATAGTAATTCTCTATAAACCAGTAACGGCATACTGCATGATAACGTGCAGTGAATACACTTGACTTGAGCATTCCTAGTTTTCATCCTCTTTCTGTGTGCGTTTAGCATTCGTCTGCTCAGAGGTTGATGTGCTTGCTGCTTCCTGAGCAGCTCTTCTTTTCTCCACCCTAGCAGCCCGCTTCTTCTCTTCTTTCGTTGTCATCTTTTCGCGTTAAAACTGATTAAGTCAGTGTTTGTGTTGCAATTACTTAGTACCCCATCACTGGTTTTAATCAGCCGCTGTGTGCTTCGGTTGATACAAAGTTGTATGTCCTGAGAAAAACTGTTGTGTTTTTTGGAAAGGACTGGTAACTGTATCAGGCAATTAGAAAAAGTAGTACACCAAGCAAAATGAGCATTACACATTTTAGCTGCCATCTATGACATAACTTAAGCCAGCACACCAGCACCCAAATATTTACTTATTTTTGTGAAACTGGTAATCCTTCCCGGCAATAAAAACAATGTAACAGGTGTAGTTTATTTCTCTATGGGATAATAATTCTTTACATTTATATAGCTCTTTTTTTCACTACTCAAAGCACTTTAGTGAGTGGGGATCCACTTCAACCACCACTCATGTGTAGCATCCACCTGGATGATGTGACAGCAGCCGTTTTTGTGCCATTGGCTATTAGGTGGCAAAGTGGTGAGAGATAGCCAGTTAGAGACGGGGGATAATTAGGGGCCAGAATGACAAGGCCATGGAGGAAAGTTTAGCCTGTACATTGGGATACACCCAACGAAAGAATACCCAGGGATCTTTTATGACCAAGAGAGTGAACAACTCGGTTTTAAGTCTCATCCGAAAGGACTGTATCATGTTTACAACACTGTGTCCCCGTCACTGCACTGGGGCATTGGGATCCATATTCATACCACAGGGTTAGTGCCCCCCGCTGGCCCCACCAAAACATTGATCTCCCCCTCTGATCCAAAGTTACACATTAATTCAGATGTGATTAATCTGCATATTGCAGACTTTAAGGGTTTTTGTGTACATTTCGGTATCACCAAGTACAAATTACAGTATTTCAGAGCACTATAATGTTAAGGACATGGCAATGGCAGGTATATTAAGCAGTCAATATTGTCTACTTTATTGCATGCAGTGAGTGCTGGAAGACATCATAGGTTCATAGACATCAACCAACGCAGAGTATAATTTCTGGTGATGCTCTGCCAAGTCTCTAATGCAGCCATCTTCAGCTCCAGATTCTTTTGTGGACTTAAGCTTTTACCTCAGCATATGGAAGGCCTGCTCAATTGGATTAAAATTGAGAAGCTGGCTCGACCATTCAAAAAGTTTTCGTTTTGTAGCTTTGAAAAACTCCAGTGTTGCCTTAGCAGTATTTTTGAGGTCATTATCCTGTAGGATGATGCACTATCCAATGAGTTTGGAGGCATTTACTAGAACTTGAGCACATAAGATCTTTCTATGCACGTAACAATTCCTTGTGCCACTGCCATCAGCAGTTCCATCTTCATTGAAGAGAAATGTGCCAGGACCTGTAGCAGTGACACATGCCCAAGCCGTAACACCCCCACCACCATGTTTAACAGATTAGGTGGTATCCTTTGGATCTTGGGCAGTTCCTTTTCATCTCTCCAGTTTGCTCTGCCATCATTCTGTTATAGGTTCCTCTTTGTCTTTTCTGTCCACAAGACCTGTTTCAAGAATTCTCCAGTCTCTTTTTTTGTCCCTTTTCGCAAACTAATCTGGTTATCCTGATTTTGTGGCTTGCATCTTGCAGTGTGGCCTCTTTATTTATGTTCCGTAAGTCTTCTATAGATGCCATCTCTGACACATCCATATGTGCCTCCTGAACACTATTTCAGATCTGTCGAACAGGAGTTTGGGGCTTTTTCTTTACCATAATGAGAATTCTTCTGTCATCAGCAGTAGAGGTCTTCCTTGGCCTACTGGTCCTTTCGTGATTACTGAGCTAACCGGTGTGTTCTTTCTTCTTAATGATATTCCAGACAGTTGATTAAGGTCATCATAAGGTTTTACAGATGCCTCAAATGGTTTTATTCTTGCTTTTCAGCCTCATAGTGGCCTCTTTGACTTTCATTGGCACAACTCTTGTCCACATGTTGAACAAAGGTTGGAAGCAAGCCAAAGTATCTTATGGCTGTAGTAATGAAACAGTGAGGAATCACAAACCCCTGTGACACCAATTGTCCTAAACATTATTGTGCCTTGAAATTGCGAGGGACCATGTGGAAAAAATGTTGTAATTTGTACATGGTGTGATCGAAATGTATGCAAATACCCCTAGGTTAAAGTCTAGATTGTGCTGTTGAGTCACTCCTGAATTATTTGATTTGTAATTTTAAGCTGTGTAGCAGAGGAGTAAATCTAAGAAAAATTTGTCTTTGTTCCAAAAATTATGGAGGGATCTGTATACTTGCCAAATGAATTAGGCTGAACAGTCAAATGAGCCAAATTACCTAAACTTGACAGTACAAATATGTTAAACTTGTCTTGCAATCTAGATCTATTTATAGTTATGACGCTCTCCAACCAAGGGAGAAATGGAGGAAGGGATCACATTCATTGTTGATAATTTCAGTGCTGTCCACCTCTGGTCAGTTGTTTGTCCTGTTGCACTGAAGGTCATTTAGCTGCTGCTGCTGTCAGCTACTTGCAGGAATGGTGAACACCATATGGACAAGTCTGGGAAAGAAAACAGAAATGTGCACTTTGACTTTTCCACCATACCGACACATTCCTCTTATCTTTCATGGCATGACTGATTAATGTTGAACTTCACCTCCAGTTTTATTTAGGGGTATATTCATCCACTCCTTAGACTCTGCTTCACTCACTGTTTGCTGTGCAGCAGACTATCTCCTGCCTAGCCTCTTGCTGGACATCTGCCTTGTCATTGTGGAGTAGCAGGCAGAGCTGACAGAATTTAGGCTTTTAAAATATCAGGAGTTTGTGCACTGGCTCATGAATAGTAGACTGATGAGCGTTGCGGTTTGTCAAGCCACAATACTACCAGGTTGAACGTTGATTATTGGTTGCCCTTCAGTTCACTTCTTAGAAAACAAGCCCATCCTGAGCCTAAAGTTGTATGTGAAAAATCAGCACAACTTTGCCTTAAAAACTGATACCTTGACTACTACTGTAGATATAAAAGCAGATGACCAGTACAAGATGCTGGACTTAAAAGATGTTAGTTTTAAGATGATGTTTGTTCATCCCTGATGAGATGACAGTGGGGTAGGAAATATTGCCCCCAGTAACGTAAATCCAAGGGCATTGTATAATCACATACAGGATTTGCTAATTATCCAAAATAACAATAATTAGATTAGTGAATTAACTGTCAATAACGGAGATAATTAAAAATTAGCAGTATATAAATTCAGTTAATCTTATGTTTAAAACAGTAGTTAAAACAGTAGTTAAAACATAAGAAATAAGCAATATATTGATCCAATCAAAAAAAAACACAGTAAGTTGTACTTAAATTGTTACAGACCGAGGATAGATTTGCTAAAGTTGAAAATAGTTGCAGCCTGTGACCAGTGTTCACTAGGTAGTTGTGTAATAACAAAGCTATTCTTGCTGATAATAGAACTTAATTTTGTGGCTTGTTAGTACTTTTATTGTTCCATGTCTGCTCATTCTAAAACTGTAAATTTCTGTTTTTTGAAAATATGCAAATTTATCAACCAGAGCACATTCATAATTGTCAGTCAAGTTTTACCTTATTTTACCTGTAGTTGATGTCATTACCGTTGTTTATTTAGCTGTTTTTTTTTTTCTTCTGCTTTAAAAAATACAGAATAATGTGGGAGTCAATTGCCCCATCAAATCATAAAATATTGTTTTAAATGTGCTTGTAAATTTGTGTTAAGTCCATACCAACTTCATTTCAGCCTGCTTGTAAAAGTAGATCTGGACTTGACCCGGTAGCCACGGTGATGTTGACAATAAAATCAATAAACTTATCAAAATAGCTCCTTGAAGATATAACTGTAACTTAGGTCACTTAAATAAGCTGAATGCCCCAATACAATAACAAAATTTGATGCAATCAAAATCAGTTCATATTTAAATTTACACATACTGTAATTTCTGTTTGTGTCCATGCCATCACACACAAAATGCAAATCATCACCTACTTAATAAGTTGTCAGAGTTTCTCGAAAAGAGAAGCTGAGAACCGGATATGAAAGTGAAAGGTATCATCAATCAAATCGTAGATAATAATGAACAACAAAGAATTTTTGCAAATTTTAAGTGCACATTTTAATGTAAGCCCATTTGGGATACTTTTATTTTTTTGACTTTAAATTAGTCTTTTAGCAATTAATTCAAAGCCTAGTTTTACAGTCATGTCGATCATTTAGTTATATTTCGCTTTGTCGGCCTCTCTATTGATACTTCAGATGGAGTATTTTTATAATTGTTGTTGTTAATTGTTGTGGTGGTTTTCATTTTAAGAAAAATTGATACACTGCAAATACAAGTTTTAGGCAAGAAATTTACCCTTTTTATTCCAGATGTTTCCAATTAATCGAACATGAAAAAATTAAAACTTAAAGTAACCTACAATGAAGTACTTGACATTACTTTGAGAACAATAGAATACTGAGAATGAATTTCAACTGTAAGAAGTTGCACTTTTAGTTTAGTGGGTGTGGGGGGAGACCCTCTGAAAGCAGGAACTGGCTAATTAGACTTATGTTTTTCCTTTTTAGAATTTGTTACACTGACTCCAGTTGTCCTCAGGAAGACCAGTACCCCCCTAACATTGCTGTGAAAGTGAATCACAGTTATTGCCATGTCCCGGTGAGCATGTTTTCAATGCCTGTCTACTTGCTAACTAATTTTTATTGACAAGAAGCTGGTTTTCTGATTTATTTATTTTTTTATTTATTTTTATTTTATTTTTTTTTTTTTTAAGGGATACTACCCTTCCAACAAGCCAGGAGTGGAACCACGGCGCCCCTGCCGTCCCATCAATATCACACCTTACTTGTATCTTTCAACAAGCACAAATCGCATCACTGTTACCTGGGGTAATTTTGGCAAGGTAATTTCCAGATTAGCTGCCCAGCTCTATGATTAACCTATCATTTTTATTTCTTGCCTGACTGACCATTATCTGCCACATGTGTCTTGCTTGCAGAGATACTGTGTTGCCCTCTACCTTGTCCAGGTATTTACTTCAGCAGAGCTATTCAGCAAACTGAAACGCTTCTCCGTGGAGAGTTCTGAACGATGCCGGGAACTAAGTAAGTATGAGGATAGATTTCCTAAAACTGAACTGGGTTGCATTTTTCTTGAAGCAATACACCTGCTTGCTTCCTTGATTATTTACTTAGCCTACAAAGAAGGTGAACAGGGAGAAAGTTATATAAGAAAATGGTAGATGGTGAGGACGGGTGATTCTCAGGATAAGTTGAGTGAGCAGAAGAGTAAATAATTGAGCTCATGCCTAAGGAGTTCTTTTTTTCCTCCTCAGTCCAAGACAAACTGCGATATGACCCTGATAGTGAAATAGCAACAACAGGTCTTCGAGTGTCTCTTATTTGCCCGGTAGGTGGTTCATTACTTTGGAGTGAGTTAGAGCATCCCAGACTTATTTTATTTTTCCTTTTTATAGCTGTCATCTTTTTGCTTCTCTCTCCATGTCTACAGCTGGTAAAAATGAGACTGAATGTGCCGTGCCGTGCTCTCACTTGTGCCCACCTGCAGTGCTTCGATGCAGTCTTTTTCTTACAGATGAATGAAAAGAAACCTACATGGACATGCCCTGTGTGTGACAAGCCTGCACCCTTTGAACTTCTCATTATTGACGGGTAAGTGTTTATCCCTCCCGTTCCATTGTGGTGTTCATTTACTCTGAGTTGTAGAGTGTAACCTGTGAAGAACTCTTAAGGTTTATTATAATCATGCTTGCTTTACCTTCATAATATTAATAATTAAATGCAGTATGATTTGTTGAAAACATCAACTGTATAACATAAATCACTTTTGCTGGAGGCTACTCCAGAAATTCGCTTAATCCTCACCCTCTCAAACCAAAACGTATTTTTTTGTGTGTGTTATTTCAAATCAAACTGTAGGGAACACACCTTTAAGATATATTTTGACACACTTGACATTGGATTTTGTTATGCAGTAGTCTTAACATAATTTAGTCTCCTTTTAATTGTCTGTTACTGGACTAGTGGGAATCTAAATGCAGCCTGACGTCAGTTGGGATTTTGTTTTTACAGTAATCCCTCCTCGATCGCGGGGGTTGCGTTCCAGATCCCCCCGCGATAGGTGAAAATCCACGAAGTAGAAACCATATGTTTGTATGGTTATTTTTATATATTTTAAGCCCTTATAAACTCTCCCACACTGTTAACATTATTAGAGCCCCATAGACATGAAATAACACCCTTTAGTCAAAAGTTTAAACTGTGCTCCATGACAAGACTGAGATGGCAGTTCTTTCTTACAATTAAAAGAATGCAAACATATCTTATCTTCAAAGGAGCGCCGTCAGGAGCAGAGAATGTCAGAGAGAGCGCTCGCTAAGAAAAGCAAACAATCAAAAAATCAATACGTTCTTTTAAGTATGCAGAAGCACTGCGATAAAGCGGCATTTTGTAGAGGAGCGTCTGTATCCTCTAGGCAAACAGCCCCTCTGCTCACACCCCCTCCGTCAGGCGCAGAGAGAGTGAGAGAGATAGAGAGAAGCAAACAATCATGCACCGCTCGGGAAGCATATCTTATATCATTGAGGAGTTTTAGTTAATATGTAATACGTGCTCTGATTGGGTAGCTTCTAAGCCATCCGCCAATAGCGTCCCTTGTATGAAATCAACTGGGCAAACAAACTGAGGAAGCATGTACCATAAATTAAAAGACCCATTGTCCGCAGAAAGCCGCAAACCAGCGAAAAATCCGTGATATATATTTAGATGTGCTTACATTTAAAATCCGCGATAGAGTGAAGCCGCAAAAGTCGAAGTGCGATATAGAGAGGGATTACTGTATATCTTTTACTCCATGAAGAGACTTGTATGTATAGAAGTGAGTGTGTGTGGGAGGGGCTCCTAAGGGGAGACTAGAATTCAAATAATTTCTGGTAGTGCTGGGCGGTATACCGGTTTATACCAAAAAACGTTTTTTATTTTTGTTATGATATGGATTTTTCTTATACCACAGCACCGGTTTAAATAGCCTAAACAACGTTCAGAACGTGGTGCAGCGGGAAACAGTTTAAAGGGGGAACCTTTTTCACTGCTGCACAGCTAAACACGCATGCAACGGAGTACATGCATTAGTGGAGGTATTGAATGGTGAAAATGGACAGAGAACATTCCGAAACTTAAAGCTGTAGCAGAGGGTAAAGTTGAACATAATGACACAGAAGAACTTTTGCCGAAAAAAGGAGCCGTGTCTGTTGTCTGGAGATACTATGGTTTTAAAAGGTCGGATGTGGACCAATATGTTCAAATGTATGAATACTGTTTCTATACTACTGGATAATACTGCAAGTCAAGTTGCATTTGTTTTATTTTTTTTCAGTACGGTGTATTTTACCTGGGTACAGTGTAATAGTGTGACGACATATTGGATTTATTCTCGACATTTCTACTTTATTCTCACAGTTTATGTCGAGATTAAAGTCGACACGTTGACTTTATTCTTGTAACTAGTCATTAACGTGGAACATTGTAAACTTCATCTTAAAATGAATATTTAATTTACTAGATTTTCTCAAACCCCGCCATAAGTTAATGTAGCACATTAAATGCTTTGTATTAAGTGTTTCCCGAGCCATATTAATCGCTACGTGCTTCTTAAACTGACCTCCTCTTGCACTAAAAGGAGGTGCAGGCAGCGATCACCACACAGAATACATTAATTTCATGATCTTCCTGCTCTCTGAACATTTACAATGCAAAGATAAATACTTGATATCATTTTCATGATGAAATACATTACTTCATGTAGTAATCATTTTGGGGCATGGTGGTGTGGAGGTTGCACTGCTGCCTCGCAGCAAGGGGGTCCTGGGTGTTCCCAGCCTTGAATTTGCATGTTTTTCTGGTGGGTTTACTCGCCGTGCTTCAGTTTCCTTTCAAAGTCATGTAGGATGTGGAGTTTTGTAATGCTATATTGACCCTGCTAGTGTATGTGTTGCTCATATTCACCCTGCGATGTGCTGGCGCCCTGTTCAGGATTTGCTCCTGCCTCGCACACAGTGCTTGCTGGGATGGGTGCAACCCTGAATGGATGGTATAAGTAAACATGTATAACAAAATTTTTTTTAAAGTTCTGAACACTCCATGGTCTAAGTTTATAACTAGTTTTAATTTCACAAAGATGTTTATCGTGTGGTGATTAGTTATATGGAGAAAGAAAAAGGAAGGATAGGAACTGCGGTTTTGGTAGGTCAGACAGGGACGGCACGCATGCAATAAAGAGAGCCCGCTCAGAAGAACACCCATTGAATTCTGTGTTCGTTTCTCCGACCACCAGATCACAAACCCAACATTTACACAATATTTAAGTTAAACCTGTGCAATATCCATTCATACATCCAGTTTTTTGGAGCCTCGCACACCTGCCATAAAGTTTACACTGAACGTACACCTGGAGACCCCTTACTGCGAGGGAGCAACACTACTGTGCATGTTTAGCACCTGCTTTAATGCATTTCATCATGAAAATGATATCAAGTATTTATCTTAGCATTCTAAATGTTCAGAGAGAGGACTCTTTGAAAACAGCCCAATCCACAGATTCAAAGCAGTCCTTAAGTTTCTCCTCCGCTTCCAGGGTCCAACAGTGCACCTCCCGCAAGACCTGCTCTGCGCGCTTCAACTGCGGCTTGTAAACAGGGAGGAGCAGCAGCACAGAACGGTGATCAGACTGCCCGAGGTTCGGCCGCAGGAGTAAGCAATACGCGTTTTTGTTTGCGATGTAGCAGTGGTCCAACTTATTAGCACCCCTGGTGGTGCAGGAGACGTGTTGGTAGTATTTGGGGTAAACCGACCTGAAGATTGCTTTGTTGAAGCCCCCGGCGATAACCAGACCTTCGGGGTGTGTGTTTTCACAGTCCGTAATGAGGCTGTACAGTTCCTTAAGTGCGGTTTTGGTGTTTGCTTGCGGTGAAATGTAAACAGCTGCCATGTGTACAGCTGTAAACTGTCTAGGCAAGTAAAGCGGTCAGCACTTGATGATCAGACACTCCAGGTACGGTGACAGCTTTGTGAAATGACTTCCACATCTGTACACCATGTGTTGTTGATGAGGAAGCATATCCCGCCACCTCTCTTTTTCCTGGAGGAGACCAACCGATCAGCGTGGTGGATAGAGAAGCTGCCTGGCTAGATAGCCGAATCCGGTGTGCAGGCGGTGAGCCATTAATCTGTAAGGCAGAAAACACAACAGTCACGCAGATCTCGCTGAAAACAAAGTCTGCCACGGAGATTGTCTAGTTTGTTGTCCAGAGATTGGGCATTGGCCAGGAAAATGCTAGGCAGTGGAAGTTGCAGTCCTCGGTGTTTCGTTCTCGCTTGGATCCCGGCACTCCGGGATTCGTCCTCCGGGCATGGTCGGGTGGGTCGCGTCCGCCACCTTGGTATCGAGTTATTTTGGCGAACAGCCCCTGGTCGATAACTTCAAAAGTAGCGACTTGTGCCTTTGTTGCTCCAATGTTTACCAGTGTTGTATGGTCGTACTTAATAAAACAGCAGACAGGCAGTACAAACATCAACAATAACAAAAATACAGACACAAAAACGAAAAGTCTGCGAGGCAAGGGAATGAATGCTCTAGGAACAGCTGTTTTTATGTTTCAATAATCACACTGATTACAATTAATCGCAGAAGGAATCCAGTGTCAGCAATGAAAATGGTGGGCACTTACACCTGATTGAGTTTAGGAAGGGGGGGGGGGGGGTGATCCTTTATTAAACTCAGTATTTTTTGTTTTTTATTTTTTTAAATTCTTCTGAACTGTAGCTGTGATATCTTTCACTTGGATGTTATGGATTGCATTGAGTAAGTAAAGCTGGAAAAAATATTGGTTTGTGTGTTTTCATTTAAGGTTGTAAAGCAAAAAAAATGGGAATATTTCGAAGGGGTTGATTCTTTTCTATACCCACTGTATATACCTTTCAGCTGCAACATTAAAAGCACTAACAGGTAAATTGAATGAGATTGATTCTCGTTACAATGACACCTGTCAAAGGATGGGACATATTAGGCATCAAGTGAACAGTCTGTGTTCCAGAATTGTTTTGAGGTGTGGTTTTTTTAAAATTTACTTTTTGCTGCTTTTGGTTTTGTGCTTAAAATACAGTACTTTTAGTGAATTTAAAAGTGTTTGTGAAATTTTCTTCATTGTGCTTGTTCTGGATTTCCAAGAAAGGTTATTAATTAATTGGAGAAATTACACAACTTAGTGTTTATGTTCAATACTTGTCGCATATGATTAGCAACATACGAAAATTAACAGTTGTCAGGTTTGTTTTTCATTGTTAGACATTATATTCTCAACGAAAGAAATTAGTTTTATTGGTAATTTGATTGTTTGAACTTATTTAATAAATTATATTGTGATCAATGAAGTCTTTGTTTTATAATTTTTCAAGAGATTATTTTTAAAGTATAAATATTCTTTAAAATTAAAATGTTTTAAATGTACATACTGTACCTTTCTGCTAAGCATTTACTTCTTTGTCCTTACGTTTAATTCCATGAATTGTATTTCATATATGTTTGATCTTTCATCCCTTTTGTACTGTTTGTGAATTAATTGACATTTCTTCTTGGTTTCTTTATTCTTTGGATTGACTGAACTTTTTTTTATACCTGCATTTCATTTTCTATTTGAAAATGATAGTTATAAAGCAAAGAGCATCGTAAAGGCAGAAGAAAACCACTTGCATACATACATGTTTACCCTCTGATTTTTCATATAAACAGACCTAGAATAATGTATATAATTTGGGGAATTTATAATTATTCATCTTCTTTAGTAACAGTTTATTAACTATGTTGCACGTATTTTTATTTTTAACTTTTATTTAACTTATCAACAATGCAAAGCAATTACATGGTACAAACACAGAACAACTCTAATTGAAAATGTATCTAATGAGGTAAAAGAACTATCAAAGAAACTTGAAATTTGAATAGATACATGTTTGGTTTCACAAGTTGACATATTCATACAATTATATTATCTCTACATATACAAGAAAGTCGAGTGGTGAACGCTCCAGATTTTTTCTTCTAAACAAATGGCTATGTCCTTATATGCACCCATCTCAAGTTAACGGGCCTCTTCAAATACTGTGTTCATAATGCTGTTTGCTTTTTGTTTCTCCAGACTGCTGTGGGAAATTTTGAAAGACACACAGGACGTTGAGGAAATAGAGTATTTATCTGATGGCTCTTGGTGCCCAATTAAAGCAGAGAAGGAGAAGGAAAAAGAGAGGGAGCAGAGCAACACACCAGAGTATCCTGTGCTGGAGATTGGTAAGCAGTTAGAGGGTGGCTGGCAGCATTTCTGAATTTAGTGTCCGGGTGTTTGTAATTCCTGATTAAAACATAACTTGTTTTTTTCCAATCAGGGTCCCCTGAAGAAAATGGACACTCTCCAGCACATAGCAGCACAAGCCAGAACGGGAAGACTGCAGTCGGTGTAGTGGTGGATCTAACGCTGGACTCTTCATCTGAGGAAGAAGCAAATGGGGACAGTGAGGGGGAAAGTGAGGAAAGTGAAGAGAGGCCACCTCAAAAGAGGGGACGTTATGACTATGACAAGGACTTGGTCACTGCTTACTGACTACCGAAGCGTCCACCAGCCTGGAATCTGTGAATGCGAACCTCAGTCCACTGGACGCGCAGAAGTGTGTGAATTGGGCACTGGAGACAAATACACCACTGCAAACAGAATCCCAAGTTACCCACCACACCTAGCCTAAATTCCCAACCCTTTACTCCCATCTGGACCCTTTTTGCCCACTCACAGGGTGTCTAGCGCCCAGTAGGCTTTGTCTCCACCTGTCTGTCATCCTCAAAAATGCCCACCCTTTGCTCGACGTTCAGTTTTCAGGGCTTTATTATTAATGGTTTTTAATTTTACTTAACTTGAACAAATTATTTTCAACAGCATGTTCAACTTAGATTTGAGAGGCCTCTCTGGAAACACTGGTCTGAGACGTGTAAATAAGTAAGTAAATTAATGCAGACTGGTCCCAGCCTTTCTGAGGGGTGTAAGTGGGGTCAGGTTTTGGAGAAATAAGGTGGTGTAAAGAATGGCCCTGGATATGAGGCTGGTGGGCTTCTGATTTTGAGGAAGGCTGTGTTGGAGCAACAATGCATTTTCTAATTTTCCTTTGACCTGCCTATGTCCACACACCTATCCAAGTAAATGGATTGCGCAGCGCCTTTTAAAACCCTTGACCTCTGGTATCTTAATCCCCCTGCCCTATCCACCCCCTAACCCCCCCACGTAACAAACTCCACCATTGGAAAATGAAGCCAAGCAAACGTGAGCTCTGAAAAACAGTTGCAACGTGAAAGCTACTCGTTTTGCTTTTATGAGAAACTGATATCTACCTCAGGAAGAACATGGAAGGTGGTGAAATGTGTGCTGAGCATTTAAAATCTTTGCTTTTATTTAAAAAAAAAAAAGAAAAGAAAAAAGAAGTTGGAAAAAAAGTTTCAATGTATCAGGGAAGGGGATGGATTTTTATTTATTATTATTTTTTTTTTTTAATCGTAGCATGATTTTTGCATTCAGCATTCCTTGCTGGTCTGTCTGATTTGGATTTCTGTTTATTTAATTTCCATCAATTTAGTATGGGGCAGTTCCTCCACCCCTCCTCCATTTTCTCATTTTTTCTCTTTACTTTTAATTTATCCTGTTGATTGAGTGAGAGATGTTTAACTTGTGTTGGACAAGGGTGCAAAGTCTCCTTGGTTGTGGACTGTGAAGGAGCCTTTGGAGGATGCTGTAGTAGTTGGAGTGTATCTGATTGTACCTTAGAAGAGAATGCAGAGTTCTGCTAAGTGACAAGAAGTGGACTGCAAGCATGCAGGGGACAGAGTGGGTATGCATTTGAGAAGCCAGGTGCCACCCAGACTGTAACATACATATTTTTTCATCCCTCTTTATTTCAAAGACAGTTAGTGAACCATAAGCCTGTTTTTGGTTTTTACTTTTCAGGTGATTTTTTTTTTTTTTTATTTAATCTCCCTTCCCTGACTAGTAGCAACTCTGATTGCGCTGTTTTTTGAACAGTTGTTTGAATGGCTATTCAGCAGTTCTGTGTGGAGTTGACGTTCCCCAAAGGACGTGATCTCTGTTCTTCTGTTGTGAAAGAATTGTCTTTCTATGCCTAGAAGCTTTTAATTCTTAGAAGCATTTTAAATAAATGCTAGAGAAATGTTGGTTCCAGGTACTGAACACTACGAGCTTGTTTGCTTGGGGTGGGGGTGGGAAGGGTGGGGTGGTTATTAGAGCGTAGTTGGCAGGAACGTTGGGATGATGGTGTGGGGATTGCAGTGTTCATTTCCTTAACAATAACACAGCCAACACCCCGGTGTAAATGTTTCAGTGTCTAGTGTTTTTTCTTTTTCTTTTTTTTTTTTATATGTTCATATAAAAAAATAAATAATATTTTATCAAATTCTGACATTGTCTTGTGATGGTTCTTTATGCAGTCCAACCAGTTGGGTTTTTGCTTACGTTTTCATACTGCATTATCTCTCACTTGGTATGAGTCTGGTTCTTCTTTCTGGCCGCCATGTTCTCTGGCATCCTACTTGACGATCCTTTTGTTTGCTTCTTCTTTACTTTGGTGCTTGGGTGTTGGTTTATTCAGACAGTGCTTCATTGGGGTGAAAAATATTGTTATTTTTACAGTTTGTTAAATAAGATTTGTAATATCTAATTTCTGTGAATATTAGATTTATATAATTATTTAGATTCAACTTTTAAGTGAATAAAAACTGTGTAAACAAGTTGTAACTCTCAATAAGGAAAGTTAGCATAGTTTATGTGCATCTAAATAGCAGTTTAACAAGCTAGTGCCTTTTTGGACAGAGGGATGGGTTACTGAGCACATTATGGTGACTTTTAGAATGGCAGTGCATTTTTGGTCATCCCATAAAATTGGAGAATGTTGAGAGATATGGACATGTAAAAGCAAATGCTAAGTTTAAACTAACCAATGTGTGTGTGAGTGTACTTGTAAGAAGATATGAAATAATTGCTTTAGACTTTGTATTCACTGTGGTGGGCTGGCGCCCTGCCCGGGGTTTGTTTCCTGCCTTGCTTCCTGTGTTGGCTGGGACTGGCTCCAGCAGACCCCCGTGACCCTGTAGTTAGGATATAGCGGGTTGGATGATGGATGGATGGATGGACTGACTTTGTATTCAATGAACTGAGAGTAGATGGTGGTCTGTGATCCTGGCCTTTGTAAGGGTATTTAGTGCAAAACCTTTGAGTGTAGCCAGTCCCTGTTAAGTATACTACCAGACAAAAGTTTTGACACACCTAGAAATGTTCATGTTTTTATTAGAAATGTTTACATTTTTTGGTCAAGATACCGTTAAATTGATTTTTAAAAAATAGGCAAGATGTTACTCGTGGTTTTAATGGCTGTTACTGTCATTTCAAGCAGTAATACCACTAGTAATGTCTTGGCTATATTTTAAAATCAATTTAATGGTATCTGGATAAAAAAAAAAGTGTTCATTTCTATCAAAAACATCTCTGTGTCGCTAAACTTTTGCCTGGAAGTTTATATCTGTGTTTAAATCTTTTCAGGGTTTCAGTAACTGCAGCAGGAGAAATTGAGAGCAAGTTTGTTCTGCTCCATGGCTGAGATAATCAAATGTTAAGTGCTAAATCCTTCCAGAGGTAAGTATTGCGGAGTGTACACGTAAAATGAGGTGAATAATAACATTTCTTAGGCATTTCCAGGAGGAACAATCCACTGTTAAAATATAGCCTTTGGAGGCTAGATTGCCTTTCATGGAAACTTTCATGGTTAAACATGTAGATCATTCTTGCTTTCTGTTTATTGACCATGAGCCTCAATGGTGTTCCAGTCTGGGTAGCTCTAAGTTGTACCTTCAGTTTTCTAGTCTTGATATTTTTGTTTAGTTTCTGTGGACTATAGCTTGGCAGTTTAGATTGCTCAAGGTCTGTGGTTTCTTGCTTGCTTCCTTCTCAGATGGTGTAATGTTCTAGCTGGAATAGTTTGAAGTAATGTCTCCTCTTCCAGATTTCTTTTCTGATGTCTGCCCTCACTGGCATATGTGTATTTTCAGTTTTATTGTGTTTGAATGCCCGTGTCTGTGTGGGTTTCCTCCGGGTACTCCAGTTTCCTCCCATAGTCCAAACACATGCAGGTTAGGTGCATTGGCAATTCTAAATTGTCCCTAGCTTGTGCTTGGTGTGTGTGTGTGTGTGCGCGCCCTGTGGTGGGCTGGTGCCCTGCCTGGGGTTTGCTTCCTGCCTTGCGCCCTGTGTTGGTTGGGATTGGCTTCAGCAGACCCCCGTGACCCTGTAGTTAGGATATAGTGGGTTGGATGATGGATGGATGATTGTTTTTCAATTCTTTATGTAATTTCTGCTAGTACACAAATAACAAAAAGCAAACCTATGTCTTTAATTGGGTCTGACATTTCTTGTGCTTTGCGGATGGAACCCTAGGAGGTGAGGCCACCCTGCCATCACTGCTATTGGGTCCATCATCTTCTTTTATATTTGATAAGAAACAGGGTATCAGAAATGGATCATGGGGTGGTGTTTATGGGTTACAGTGAGTATTGTTTTCTTTTGATGTTTCTGGTTTTTATTGATTGTACTTTGTGTTATTGTATACTACTTTTTTGATTGGATTTTAGACC
>JANRMT010062789.1:20259351-20289426 GCA_026402145.1 Polypterus bichir lapradei
TAAAACGCTCTCTTGCACCCCAAAACATTAGGCTGAGTCTCAGTACTTTAGCAATACCAAATTTTATTCCGCTTGAAACAGAAACAACATGGTTATTGGATCTACCACTCTCCTATATTCAGACACAGCATTCAGGCATGGTCATGTTAGTGGCCATGTAATACTGTTCCCTGCATTTACAATGTTCCTTGCATCACCCATTGACAGCAGGTGTTCAACCGCAGTCTTTTTGGATTTGTTTTCGCGGAGAGCTGCTCCAGTGCTGGGAGCCCACGGTTGCCCCGGCAACTGATAGGCTGTCTTCTATAGACGTGACAATCGCATTTTGGGATGCTGTCTGCCATGTTGTCCCATTGGGGGGAGCCCCAGAAGAGTTTAGAAACTTTGCAATGTGCAAACAAAGGATAACAACAAACAACAAAAAGCATAAATTTACACTAGCTTAGTCTGGTGTTTTTCTCTCCAATAAAAAAGGCACATAACATATAATTTCTGATCTTTCAATTAATGTGGTCAAAATGTGTAGGTTCTTAGCTAGTTAGATTTCTTCTGCCTACACTGTGATGGTGGTATTGATTTGCTGATATCTAGTCTGCCTTGGTTTATCCCCCATACTGAGCTCCTCTCTGTGTGTGTGTGTGTGTGTGTGTGTGTGTGTGTGTGTGTGTGAGAGAGACAGAAAGTGAGAGGGTGCTCCTCTTCACTTTACAAATGAAATTAGGAAGGTAAAGTTATAAAAGCACAAAAGTTATTTTTCAGTTACAGTGACACCAATAACCAGAATACTTCAGCTGGCTTTACCATAACTACCAGGTTACAGTCAGTACTTCTCGGAATCAAAGTAGGTGTAATTATGGTTTCGGTCCTGTTGACTACACGTGTAAGCGATGCTGTGTTCCAGTCCTTCTGGGTCAGTTTTTTCTGGCACGCGTGGAAGGATGTTCATTGAATTTCTTCCTCCTTTGCTAAGAAGCTCCTCTTCATTTTTTGCTTGCACCTTGTAGTTGAGGACATTACTGCAGTTTCTTCTGCAGTTTCACACACAGTGGTCCTCCTTTGCTACCATAAAGTTAACATCAGCTGGGTAGCTGTTGATCAGTCAACACCCTTCTTTAGCAAGTCAAAAGTGTTCCTTTACGTACAGTCTCTCTTGCTAATGTACCTTGCTTAACTTTAGCAAAGCTTGGACTTGTGGCACCCTCATCTAACTCTGACTAAGATCATCTTCCTCTCTTAGGGCCAGTTTATACTTCACGCTTATGCGTATGCATCATGGCTGCCACATGTTCCCAGTGTTCTTTTAATGCATCCTCCGAGTTCATTCTCAGAAATTTAATGTGACACGTGTGTGAGTTGCAGTACCAGCACAAAAATGTGGCTGGCATGTGTGTTCAGATTTGGTACGTGACCTCAGCATCGTTGTTTGCTATCAAAAAGTGACGACAGACTTGTCGCTCTAACAGGATCAATCTGTGTGCTTAGATGTTTGCTGAATGGTTCGATACGGTGAAGCAAATCATCAAACTTCAATGCTTACATGCAAATGTCTTCATGGTGCTTTTGTTCATCCATTTCTTGCATAGGCAATACCAGCGTTGCATATTCCCCATTGAAGTGACACGATACATTTAAAGGTATCACATACTGCCTCGACATTCTGTCAGAATGCAAATAATTTTTTTAACATCTTTCAGTGAAACCAGACATTTTCTCCCCATGTTGATTTCTCGCACTGACACCTGGTGGAATCCTCCAGATTTAGTTAGTATGCGCACAAGTGTAGACAGTGCATTGCTGGCGTACCAGCAGCATCCTCAAAATCATGCATCATGTAATGCTAAGTATATCCCTGGTTGTCCTTCAGAGTAAAACTGGTCGCTATAGCCTTTGTTGTAACCCCACTCTAGTCAACAGGGGCTCATGCTGTAGGGCAGAGTTATGGCCAGGTCAAGGATACTGAGCATATACAGTAGAGAGTACAGATCTAGTGCTTGCAATAGGTTTTATAAGACATGAACACTTTGCCACTAGTTTCTTAGGACCACACAGGGCCCAGCCATTTGATTGACAATTTGTGCAAAGTTTTGCCCATCATGGTTGTCAGTCATTGAGGTATGGCTCTTGGTTAGTGAACAAAGTGATTAAATAATGCATTACAGACATCTCTGGATGGGTTTGCCTGTGATTGATCAGAGACTGTTTTCCAAAGAAGACACTCACCCTGTGAGGAGAGCTTACACTTGAGCTGAAGTTAAATGCCAATAGGAGGGTCTGGCAGGTGCTTCTTAAACAAAAGACTTGTGTGCCAAAGCAAAGCAGTATGGCTGATGCCAGTCTGTCCTATTATATCTTCCCCATTACTCCTGGTTGCTCTCTTGCGTACAAAGGTTTCTTTTTATAGATACTGTATGAATTCTCAGATATCTTGTCCTCAAAATGATGTGAGAGAGCATAGAAACCAGCAAGCTATTTGCTGCACAATGTAGTCTACTAGGTCCAATCTACAGGATGAATTTTGCTATTTTGAGGAACACTCGTATCCAATTGCTTACAAAATTAAACCAAATGTATTTGGATATGAGCCAAGAATCCAAATGGAGTCACTTTGAGTTGTAGTGTGAACGTAGCTTAAAACACACCTGCTTCTTCAGATTTCAGTCTGGAGATTTCTCAAGTAGACCTCCATGGTTTTGTACCAGTGGTGCTCCTGTCTTTTACCTTCTCCTTCTGTGGATTGTCAAACATGATACATCTGTTTCTTAATTTATTAACTACACCTGACTTCCCTGGAATTTCCTCTTTGCTTTTCTCCTCAAACCCTTTTTGGTCTACAGGGTTTCATGATCTTGAATTGACATCTCTTTCCCACAGTTTGAGATTCTGTTATGGCAGTTATTTGTGTCCTCTGGTGTGATCCTGAATTCCAGTGGAAGCTCCTGTCATTGCCATCTTTGGGACTTTAGTTGCCTCTCCAGAGGTTACTTGCGCTCCTTCACTTGGATGCCATTATGTCCACTAGATTTCCCTGGACCCTATGAAGAAGGTTGGCTGCGTTAATGTTGGCTTTTGTGATTCTCTTCTCAGAAACCGCGAATTGTCTCAGGTGTAAGGTAAGTGTGAAATTTGGCTTTCTGCTGGTCCGATTACATTTTGGTACAGATTCTTGATTGCATTGTCTTTGCTTTCTCAGAAGTCAATTCATAAAATTCATGTATAAATGTGATTGTCATGCTTTCACGTTGGAAGTGTCATACTTGACTCAGAAGCAGCCCTTGACTTTCTTTAAATTGACTTCCCTCAGCATTAGGCTTCCACCAAGTGTTTTGTGGAGATTAACACCCCAATCCTTCAACAAAGCTGCTTCGGCAGGCAGAGCCACAACCTCCCTCTGTGGTGCCGCACTTGCAATCCGGACTAATTACTATCCCGTCTCAAGCCGCAGTCCTCCATAATCTCTGTTCAAGCTGATTCTGCTGTGAGGGAATTAATGGGAATATTCTCACCTAACAGTCCCACCCGTGTGCCCCCCTTGTCACTTTCTTGCCAATATATAGGGGTGTTTTAGAGGTTGTGTGTTCAGTGAGTTGGGTGTTACTGACCGGCTGAGGAACTGGGAAGATCCAAATCTGAGAGTTTCTGGTTGGCCGAGTTTGAGTTATTGAAGCTGCAGGAACACGGAGTTGGCGTTTGTTTAAATTGCTTCTGGAGTAATTGACCAGTACGGCCCAATTCAATTTGTACATAGTTGTTCAAGGTGTGGCGTGCCCACATTGTAAAAACCTCTCACTAGGAATCTGGTCACCTGTGAAGTCGGAATTGTAAACAATGCAGTGCATGAGTGATACTGGGACAGAGAAGCCGGGCATGGCTTTCACAATTGATTACCTTCTATATGACAAGGGCAAGCGGGAGAGAACATTTAAGAAACTACCCTCGCATGTTGATATTCGGGAGGTGCCTGGCACCCAAAATGAGAACCAGCTGCATCATTCAGAAGCAAAAGTAGAAGAGGGATCTGTGAAGGGTGAAAACACTGGAGTCGTGGGCAAACCAGCACAGTCCTACATCGCCCTCATCTCCAGCGCGATCCTTTCATGTCCAGAAAAGAAGCTGCTGCTTAGTGACATCTACCAGTGGATTATGGACCATTATCCTTACTTCAAAAGCAAGGTATGACACCTCGGTTTTAATGTATCAAAGTATTGATTCCAGCAGAACAAAAGTCCTCAAGTTCAGTCCTGGCGGTGCTGCAGTGGCTCTGGGTTTTTATTATAAGCCAATGACTGAATCCTAGCCAGCAAGGGGACTTATTTAATTCAGTGGCTTGTTAGTGTTTTCATTCTTGTGTTGTAGATTTTCCCCTTTTGAGGATACACAGTGGCATGCAAAGGTTTGGGCACCCTTGCTTAAAATGTCTATTACTGTGAAAAGTTAAGTCAGCAGAAGATGAACTGATCACCAAAAGGCATCAAGTTAAAGATGACACATTTCTGTAATATTTTAAGCAAGCTTACATTTTTATGTTCATCTTTCACGGGTACAAAATACTAAAAAAATGAAAAGTGCCTAAAGCAAAAGTTTGGGCACCCGACATGATCAGTGCTTAGTAAGACCCTTCTTTGGCAAGCATCACAGCTTGTAAATGCTTATTGTAGCCAACTAAGAGTCTTTCAATTCTTACTTGGGGTATTTTTGTCCATTCGTCCAAGCAATAGGCTTCTAATTCTACAAGATTCTTGGGCCGTCCTGCATGCAGTCCTCTTTTGAGATCTATCCACAGATTTCCATTGATGTTTAAGCTGGGGAACTGTGAGGGACTTGGCAAAACCGCCAGCTTGCACCTCCTGAGGTGTGTTTCAGATCATTATCTTGTTGTAGGACCCTCGTCTCTTTAACTTCAATTTGTTTACAGGTGATGTGATGTTTGCTCCCAGAATTTGCTGGTATTTGTTTGAATCCATTCTTCCCTCTACCAATAACCTGTTCCCCATGCTCACTGGCTGCAACACAAGACCAAAGCCTAATCGATCCACCGCCATGCTTAATAGTGGGAGACATGGTCTTTTCCTGGAATTCTGCCCCCTTTTTATCTCCAAACCTACCTTTGCACATTGTGGCAAAAAAAGTTCTATTTTGACCTCATTAGTCCAGAGGACGTATTTCCAAAAGGTGTCAGACTTGTTTAGATGTTCATTTGCAAACTTCAGGTGTTGAATCTATGGACAGAACGCAGGAAATGTTTTCTTCTGCTGACTCTACCATGAAGGTCATATTTGTTCAGGTGTCGCTGCCCAGTAGAACAGTGCACCACCACTCCAGAGTCTTCTAAATCTTCATGAAGGATCTTTTGTAGTCATACAGGGGTTTTTTATTTGCCCTTCTAGCAATCCAGCTAGCGGTTCTTTCAGAAAGTTTTCTTGTTCCTCCAGACCTCAACTTGACCTCTGCCATTTCCTGATAACAATCCAAACTTTGGAAACAGCTACTTGAAGATGCTTTCCTGTCTTCTTGTAACCTTCTCCTGTTTTGTGAACACCAGTTATTTTAGTTTTTCAGAGTGCTAGGCAGCTGCTTAGAGGAGCCCATGGCTGCTGATTGTTGGGACTGTTTGAGGAGTCCGAGAATGTATACAGCTTTGTAATCTTCATCACCTGTGGTTTCGTGATGATGACTGTGAACAAACCATAGCACTGACAAGCTAATGAAGGTCTGAGACCTCAAACATCTTGCAGTGCCCAAACTTTTGCAAGGTGCTCCTATCTTTTTTTTTTTTCTGTACAAATGAGCAAAACATAAACAATACACTAATCTTGCGTAAAATGCTGAGAGGAAATGTGCCACCTTTTAACCTTCTGTATTTCGGTGATCAGTTCATCTTCTGCCCGCTTAACTATTCACAGTAACAGACGTTTTAAAAAAAAGGGGGCCAAAACTTTTACATACCATTGTATCATTCAAATGATTAGTGGACCAGAACAAGACATCTTCCATTTTTTTCCATATGTTTTCCTAAATTGGACCCTCTATTATGAACACATACAGGGTCTAAGAGGGACCTGTTGAGATGATGGTTTGCTGGCTTCTTTATCATTTGTATTTTGTTAATTGGCATCTCGTTAAAATACCAAGAAGCAATTAAAAAGTGTAAATGCAGCTGTTTAAGATTAAAAAGGGCACAGATTTGGAATCTCAACGAGCGAGTGATCTGAATTGAAGTGCAAAATTGATCAGTAAGTGCTTCACCAACAATAATTGGCTTGTAATTTAAAGATTGGACTGGAACAAAAATCTCATCTCACTGTGGCATTCCAGAGCTGAATTTGAGGACTCCGGCCATACAGTTTAGGCAGTAGGACCTCCTGGCTAGTAGGATTTATGCTACTCTGGAATCCAGCAGAACCTGCAAAATAAGGTAGATCTTTGTTCTTGCCTTACGCTCCTGCTTTTCAGATGCACAGTCTTTGGTTCAAATCACAACCTGGTCACTGCCTGTGCTATACACCCTCACCAACATTTCAAAGAAGAGATGGTTTGGTTAAATGGTGACTCAAGTGCTTGACCCCTACCTCATCTAAGGATGGTCCTTGCTGTCGGGCTCCCCAGATCCTGACTTGGATGGAGCAGGTATACATGTTGACCCAGACATGTAAGGAAGAGTTTCACTGCACTCTCTAACTTGGGAACTTGAATTTGAAGAAGGATGAAGCTGATTGATTAGCCCCTCCAGATCAGCAAGGCAAAATCTCTTGGTTCCAATTTTAAGGCTCAATAGAACATTTCGGTATAAATGTTCTGCTCCTGGTGGGCAAGGAAGAGGAATTCAGTGGCATAACCGCTGCATTAGAGCAGAAAGCTTGGCAACTCTCAGCCTTAAGTCACTTCTCTAGAAGAGTGAAGTCCACCTTCTCAGTGGACTAGAGCTGAATGATCATCTTACCATGAATAATAATGCAGGGTTTCCAACCTCTGCCTTGGCAGTGTCACTATGCCTTCTGGGTTTTAGTCCTGTCAATTTATTAATCAGGAAGCAATTCCTATCTGTAACATCACACCTAGTTTAACTGAAAATTCGTTAATTACTAAAGTCGCTTCGTCAAATTCAGTGTTGAGAGGATACCAGGGCATCCTCGGTAATCTCTGATTCAAGCTGGGAACAAACCCGGAATGGAATACCAGTTCATGGCAGGGCACAGCAACTTGTCCATAGTGAATTTAGAGTAGCTAACCTTCTGTAAATGGCTTTGGGCCACAGGGAACGCCCACTTGAATGTTAACAGAACATGCAGTATCCTGGAAAGTATTTCATTCCATCCATCAATCCATTTTCTATCACCTATCTGTGTTTGGGTCATGGGGCCCACAGTCTAAGCAAAGATGCCTAAATGCCCCTCCTCCTTCCAATCTCCTCCAACTTCTCTTGGGATTTCAAGTTTGTTCCCAGGCCAGCGGTGATGTATAACGGCTCCAGCATGTCCTTGGTCTACCCTGAGGTCTCCTACTGGTTGGCCATGACTGAAACACCTCCACAGGGAGGCATTCTAATGAGATACCCAAACCACTCTCCTACCCCTGCAGCGAGGTCACATTTTATGTCCTTAGAGTTACCAAGGAGCTTGCCTTTGATTGCTGTCCAAACCACGAGACTTTTATGTCTCCCCCTGCAGGTGGTGGACCCACTTTAGGACAGTCCTATGTTGCTCATTTGGGTAAAGGCCCCATCACCATGCACTCACCAATAGAACTCACCCATAGAACCCCATATCCATATTTCACACCTGGCCTGCCTCCGAGGAGGATTCCCCCAGTTTCTCCTTTTCAGGAAACGATTACTATCAGTTTGGATTTCCTGACCCAATACAAGGATTTATTAGGAATTCTGCATCTCAACTTTTACAGATGTACAGTGGAGAGTGTTATCACAGTGTGGTATGGAAGCTACTCTCCACACTCGGGACAAGAAAAATCTCCAGTGTGTGGTTAAAAACTGTACAGTTCATCTCTAGAACAGTGTTCCCATCACATTTATACTACCAGGGTTATCAGGAGGGCCCGCCATATTATTAAGGACAGTACACACCCACAACATAGTATCGTCACACTTCTGCCATCAGGGAGACACTACAGGAGTGTGAAATCAAAGACAACAAGACTGATAAATAGCTTCTGCCCACAGGCCATCTGACTCATGAATACTTCATGCATCACTGCTTCCTCCATTTTCCATCAGTTCCATTGATTGTTACCCTGTCTGTAACACGAGGCATGGAGAACTTTATTTCTTGTATTTTTTTTCTGATTATTTTTTTGATTACTGCCTAATTATTACTTTTAGGTTAACTTCTGTTTAATTTATTGTTTGGTGTAAGGGAGACAGGCAAAGTAAGAATTTCATTGCATGGGTTGAACCACTGTGTTTCTTTACTGTGCATATGGACAATAAACTTTTTGAATCTCATTGAAGAAAGGTAGAGCTTTCTGAAAAGAAATTATGAATCCCAGTCTGGATGATCCGGCCCAGTATGGGTGGGTAGCATGAATTTAGCATCCTGGTTGAGCTTCCCAGTTTGCCTCATCTCTTTATTCTCAACTCACTGGTAATTTTCCACCGTGCAGCCAGTCTCTCCATCGTATTGCACACATGCTGGTTTTATAAACTTGTTTAGGTGTGTAAATTTATCTGCCGGATATGCTCTATAATAAACAACTGAGCAGTCTTTATTTTGTATGGCACCTTTCTATAGTGAGCACGATTCCAGGAGCTACATAATCACAGTAATTTGAGCAATTGTTATTTTATTTTATTTTTGTAATTTTTTAAGGACTGTCAGGTTGAATGATTGAGAAATGGGCATTTAAGAATATACTTTTCTGGATTTTAGTGTAGATTCCTCATAAAATTAGGGACCCAGTTGTACTTCACAAATCTGCTATCCTCTGTTAGGGAGCCTGTGACGGAAGTAAATAAATTTTGTTTCTGGAGCCTTCATGTTGTTCCCTCAAGTGGTTCCCCTATGGCAACTGCAGTACAATGCAGAATGAAAAAATCTGATGGGAAATGAAGGCCATTAAAAATGCAGTGGGCTCCATACTTTAGTCTGGTTCAGGAGGAGCGAAAATGAGATAGAAAAAGGTCCAACATCAGCGGCTGCTGCATTGATTCCTTTATACGAGGTGTAGGATTCTGAGTGATCAGTGGTGATCCTGGAGGGTCGCAGTGGCTGAAGCTTTTTATTCCAACCCAGCTGCTTAATTTGAAGCCAATCCTTGCCAATGAAAGGTCATATTTAATATCACGACTTGTTAAACTCTACAATGTCAGGTCATTCTTAAATCATTGATTTTTCATTCTTTCTGCAGGGAAAAACTTGGGGGTTGGTGGCAGAATTGGCACTCCAGCCACCATAGAAAAAAACCTCACACTGTTCTACTCCGTCTGAATTAGTGTGGTGCTGGGGTATCACTCGTTGGATGGCTGCATTCGGGTCCTAATCTTAATCCTGAGTTGGTTTGTCGTGTGGTAGGTGCAGCAATGCACTGTATCAGTGCGTGTTCCTAACCTAACCTAATGGAAGTCTAAAATGGATGAGTGATTTTCAGTTCTTCACTTTCTCTTTAGTTTCTTTTTGAAATATTTATTAAACGAAACAGAGGTGAGATTGTGTTAGTTTGGACATGTGCAGAGGAGAGATGCTGGGTATATTGGGAGAAGGATGCTAGAGGTAGAGCTGCCAGGTAAGGGGAAAAGAGGAAGGCCTAAGCGAAGGTTTATGGATGTGTTGAGAGAAGACATGAAGGTGATGGGTGTGACAGAGGAAGATGTAGAGGACAGGGAGAGATGGAACAAGATGACCTGCTGTGGCAAACCCTAATGGGAGCAGCCGAAAGAAGAAGAAGCGAAACACTACACCATGAGCACCCGCAGGTGTAAATGGAAACAAGCTAGATGGGGAACTTCTGGTTCCTTTGTCATTTGCATCTTATTGCTAATTGGAAGCCATTAAAAAACGTGAATGCAGCTGTTTAAGACTAAAATTAGTAATTAAGGGTTCTAAATCTTAACAAGCAAGACAACTAAAATAAGAAAAATGTCATTTGAGCAATAAGTGACTTCTCATGAAGCACTTGGGTCATATCAAAAACCTCCAGCCACTGCAGCCTTCCAAGAACCGACGCTGCTCATCCCTCATTTAAAGGGTCTGAGTCTTAAATAGCAAATCAATTAAATGAAGTTAATTAGCAGCAAAAAACTGGTCACTAATCAAGAAAATGGTGTTCAGCAAAAACCTATAGTCACTGAGGCCCTCCAGGATCAGAGGTGGGCACCCCTGCCTTATGGAAGAACAGCATTGTCACTTTTATTGTATAAGAAGGCCCCTTTAACCCCAACGGACAGATATGCTGGACACAGGTTAAAAGCAATAAGTTGTTTTAATATCCATCCATTATCCAACCCGCTGTATCCTAACTACAGGCTCATGGGAGTCTGCTGGAGCCAATCCTAGCCAACACAGGGTGCCAGCCCACCACAGGGCACACACACCAAGCACACACTAGGGACAATTTAGGATCGCCAATGCACCTAGCCTGCATGTCTTTGGACTTTGGGAGGAAACCGGAGGAAACCCACGCAGACTCTGGGAGAACATGCAAACTCTAGGCAGGCAGGACCTGGGAAGTGAACCCAGGTCTCCTAACTGTGTTTTAATATCTTCCTTATAAATAGTGCCCTTTAAGCACCACCACCACCAATAAACAGACAAATCAACACTTAATCACAATAATAAATAATACACTCAAATCACTCCTCCACACCTCCCAGCAAGGTCTGTCACACTCCATTCCGACTCTGGCTCGCTTGCTGGGTTCCCATCAGTCCTTTAAATAGTGCTTCTGTCATTCCGGCATTTCCGGGTCTAATGAAGAACTGCTTTTTTTCTTCAGCCCGGGGTATATGGAAAGGATGAATCCCCAGGTCTTTCAACAGCTCCCCCTGGCAGCACCCAACAGGGCTGAGATAGCGATCTCTAAGTCCCAGGATGCCCTGCAGGAATCCAGGGTACTGCTACACTTCAGGGGAGCTGCCATCTAGTGTTTTGGGGGAGGCAGTGTCGACAAGTACCTACCTTCCCCCATCCTTCCATTCCATACAGTCATAATTCTTAATTCTTTGGATTTTTGTTTATCGTTGGCTGAGCTTTCAAAGTAGCAACTTCCTTTCAATATATGACATACCTTATGGAAACAGTAGTATTTCAGCAGTGACATTAAGTTTATTGGATTAACAGAAAATATGCAATATGCATCATAACAAAATTAGACAGGTGCATAAATTTGGGCACCCCAACAGAGATATTACATCAATACTTAGTTGAGCCTCCTTTGGCCTCTAGACGCTGTCCTCCAATAGCCTTTGATGAGTGTCTGGATTCTGGATGGAGGTATTTTTGACTGTTCTTCCATACAAAATCTCTCCAGTTCAGTTAAATTTGATGGCTGCTGAGCATGGACAGCCTCCTTCAGATCATCCCATAGATTTTCAACGATATTCAAGTCAGGGGACTGTGACAGCCATTCCAGAACATTGTACTTCTTCCTCTGCATGAATGCCTTTGTAGATTTCAAACTGTGTTTTGGGTCATTGTCTTGTTAGAATATCCAACCCCTGCGTAATTTTGTGACTGATGCTTTAACATTATCCTGAAGAATTTGTTGATATTGGGTTGAATTCATCCGACCCTCGACTTTAACAAGGGCCCCAGTCCCTGAACTAGCCACACAGCCCCACAGCATGATGGAACCTCCACCAAATTTGACAGTAGGTAGCAGGTGTTTTTCTTGGAATGAGGTGTTCTTCTTCCGCCATGCAAAGTGTTTTTTGTTATGACCAAATAACTCAATTTTTGTCTCATCGGTCCAAAGCACTTCCAAAATGAATCTGGCTTGTCTAAATGAGCATTTGCATACAACAAGCGACTCTGTTTGTGGCGTGAGTGCAGAATGGGCTTCTTTCTCATCACCCTGCCATACAGATGTTCTTTGGGCAAATTGCGCTGAATTGTAGAATGATGTACAGATGCACCATCTGCAGCAAGATGTTCTTGCAGGTCTTTGGAGGTGATCTGTGGGTTGTCTGTAACCATTCTTACAATCCTGCACATATGCCGCTCCTGTATTTTTCTTGGCCTGCCAGACCTGCTGGGTTTAACAGCAACTGTGCCTGTGGCCTTCCATTTCCTGATTCCATTCCTTACAGTTGAAACTGACAGTTTAAACCTCTGAGATAGCTCTTTGTAGCCTTCCTCTAAGCCATGAGACTCAACAATCTTTGTTTTCAGATCTTTTGAGAGTTTCTTTGAGGATCCCATGCTGTCTGTCGCTCTTCAGAGGAGAGTCAAAAGGAAGCACAACTTGCAATTGACCACCTTAAATACCTTTTACCACTCATTTGGAGTGGAGGCATCTGTCTATGAAGTTCAAGGCTTAATGAGCTAATCCAACCAATTTGGTGTTACAAGTAATCGGTATTGAGCAGTGACAGGCATTCAAATCAGCAAAATTACAAGGGGACCCACTTTTTGCACAGCTAGTTTTTCACATTTGATTTAATTTCATACAACTAAATACTGCTTCACTAAAAATCTTTGTTCGGAAAACACCCCAGTACTTGGATGTTCCTAGGAAATAAAAAAATACTGCTGTTATCTTTTTGTTGAAAGTAGAATACATTATTATGCAGGCTGAGAGGGCTTCCCAAACTTTTTCTTATGACTTTGTATATTTTTTTTTGTTTCCCCAAGACACTCAAAGTGCTTTACATAAAGAAGGGTAGCCACTTTCACTACCACCAATTTGCAGCATCTGCCTGGATGATGTGATGACAGCCATTTTGTGCCAGTACACATGCTCACCACATATGAGCTAGTAGTACAGAAAATTGTATTCTTAAAATTGGTATTCGGTATGAATTAGAAAAGTATTATAAGCACATGAGAAAAGTAGACACTATATTTTATTAAGCATTAAAATGTAAGAGAATTATAAAGACTTATGCCAACATGTTTTTATTACTCTGTATGAGCTAGGAACCACCAATAGTTTATTAAGCCAAAGGTTAGACGTGCAGGAGAGCTGGAGAAAGATGGGCCACTCGCTTAAAGAGAGAATGTGAACTCTTTGGCTGTAAATTATAGTAGCAAGCAAGAATAGTCCTTATCAAATAGATAAAAGAATTATTGGTGGAATCAATTAGAGGCAGGATTAGAGCAATGGAATGCTAGGAGTCACATGAGGATGAATAATGACTTGTGTGATAAGAATTGTAATAAATGTAAGAGTTGCTTTTAGTTGTTTGCTCATTGTTCCATCTGAGATGAGTCTGTATGCGCGCCATACAATTAAGCTTAATTCTGCTGTCTGCTCTGAAGTCTCTGAGTGCCTTCTTTGGGGCTGAGGGCGCCCCTGCCATGTCAGCCTGCTTCAACAGTAGGTGGTGATGGGCTCAGAGAGATGTTTAGACAGTTAGGGACAGGGGATGATCAGGGGTCCAGAATGACAAGGGCGTGGTGGACAATTTAGCTGGGAAGTTTGGAGACATACTACTCTTTACAGATGCCCAGGACCGAGTCAGGACCTCGGTTTTATGTCTCATTTGAAGGACTTCACCGTTTTTACAGCAAATTGTCCTCATCACTGCACTGGGGCATTGGGATACACACACAGACCACAGGGTAAGCACCCCCTGCTGACCTCACCAACACCTTTTCCAGTAGCAGCCCAAGCTTTTCCTAGATGGTCTCTCATCCAAGTACTGGCCAGGCCTGAACACACTTAGATGACCTCTTCTGAAATGCAGGTGGTGTGGCAGCTGTGCAGTAATCCATCCATGGAAGTTGCTATGGATTGTCACGTTAAGAGACCATTTATTTTGCAATAGAAGGCTCATTTGGAATAAATGACTCCATAAATGTGTAGTTCTTCTGTACTTCTTTAGCTTTGTTAAAGTGACCATTAGCTTCCTGGACATCTCTCTGACCAAAGCCCTTGTAGTAATCCAAACTTTTACTAGATGGTCTCCCATCTATGCACTGTCTAGGCCCAGACATTGCTTGGCTTTAGGTGGATGACCTGTTCTGAAGTGCAGGTGGCATGGCTGCTTGAAAGACTAAACTTACAAGAGTGGTGTTGCACTTCTGGTGCAGTTATGGGCCACAGGAAACCCCTCATAGAGTGACACATGCATGTTTCACATGGCTAATCTCGTCATGTAGCATAGCGAAGATCAGGGGCTCCGTGGTACACGTCGGGGCCCAGTGCACAACTGTACTAATGCAGCCTCACAATGTATTGGCCATTTAACACCACTATTACTAACGGAATATTAGCAATGTGTATTTTATAACATTTCAAGCTCCCATTTGAACCAGACTGCAGGACTGCTCAGTACTTCTTGGTCCATCGTTGTGCATCAGTAAGTCATCACTCATGGATTTCAGACCTTGATCTTTAAAAGGAAAACCCAGTCAGCCACTTTGGAATAAATGAAATGTAGTTGAGGTGGGTGGGTGGCCGGGCACTGTTACCCTGTGACAGGCACCATGCTTGATTTCCGTAATGGCCAACTAGGTTCAAGTCATTATACATTTCAACCTTCTGTGCCTTTTCACAAACAAATTAATTTTTTGCACAGACTGTCCTGGGAACCCTCACAAGCTGTTAGATTCAGAGGGCTGAGTAGCCAGTTGAGCTAAAGCAGAACTCTCCCATGTGACCAAGTGGACTTCAATCTGCCACTGTGTCTTATTTTAGCAGTGGGAACTCTCCATTACAGTCTCGATGCAACATTCCAGAATGGCGTCTTCATTAAAACAACGTAGAGCCCTGCCATCGTGGATTATTTTAGTCAGAATTGAGTGATTTATCCCATGTGACAAAAACAAGAGCCTCACACTCTTTAGGGGTCTGATTAAGCAAACACCTAAAGCAAGGTAGGGCCTTATGATCTCTATTAATAGTCATTTAGCACAAGCTGGTATCCCTAGGACTATTTTTTCAGCTGAACCAGGTTCACAAACATTATCCATTTTCTGTTAAATCTTCTGGACTTTTATGTGTGCTTCATGCTTTCTGTGTGTCTTATTAAGTTAGTGTTCAGTGTTAGGGTCAAGGGAGGGTTTGTATTGTATATTAACTTTGTGCTGCACTTTTTCTTTTTATTATTACTTTCTGCTGGACACTTTTAGGGTTGAATGGTATGTCGGGATTGGTTGGGGTATGATATATATATTGTTTGGAGTTTGTTCATTTCTTTTTTATCAATATGTACTCACTTTATTAATTTACATAGGGTAGGGCAGTGGTTCTCAAACTGTGGGGCGAGGTGAAGGTGTGGAAAAAAAAAAGAAAACAAGAATTAAAAATATGAAAAATACTTCTATTGAAATCAAAACAAATTAACTTAAACTACATTCTGATACTAGAAAAATAAATATAGAGTTAGATAAATGTCGATAAAAGTTAAGTAGGTATAATAAAATATGCAGCTATGATATATCATTAACTGCGGTGGGTAGGCACCCTGCCCGGGATTGGTTCCTGCCTTGTGCCCTGTGTTGTCTAGGATTGGCTCCAGCAGACCCCCGTGACCCTGTGTTCGGATTCAGCGGGTTGGAAATTGGGTGGATGGATGGATATATCATTAATTAAAAAAGAACAAATTGGTATTAGTGGGCTCCTTTCAAAAATATTAGGGTTAGGGTTAATTGGGGTGCAATTAAAACTGCTATGAAAACTCGGGTCGCAAATACTTAAAGGTTGAGAAACGCTGGGGTAGGGTTTGTTTTTTGGCTTATTTTTGATGGTCAATTGGGGGAAGTTTATTTGGAAGAAGTATGGCTTGTCGGGTCTAAAGTCCTTAACTTGCCAGGCCACGGGTCTTGGTGGTGTAACTGCCAGTTTTGGAGAGTGAGTTGGCCGTTACAAGCTAAACCTAGATGGGGTGCCAGTTCACCTATGAACACACTTAGGCAGACCTCACACGATTACCTAACATGGCATGAAGGAAGAAGACCAGACCACTAGAGACAGCTTTGGGCATCAGGATCTGCCAGTTCATCGCAGAGTCCACTTATGCAGACACCAATGCAATGAACTAGCAGGATATGAAGGAGGAAAAATGGACCACCAGAGACAGTAACCAGCTACAGGATTTGAACCCAGGATGCTGGATCTGTGACACAGTAGTGCCAACTATTTTGCCACTTAGCCACTTTTGATTGAATGAATAGACAAAGAGCCACAAAAAGGTTTGGGACAGCCACCCATATGTTTGAAATCAGGCTGTAAAATAGTAAATAGGTTGTACAGTTGTGTACAGATTCAAGTCCAAAACAGAACTGACTTGGGAGAGATAAAATGGCGGTTTTATGGAAAGGCAGAGGAAGTGAAGTCAGCAGAGTCAGAACTGGAAATGAGGTCATCAGGGCCGGAACCAGAAGTGACATCATCTGGGCCAGACAGCACTTCCTGTAACTGGTCTGCAGAGAAAAAAGAGAAAGGGTTAGTGCACTCCGCCACCCTGGTGCAAAAACGAATACTAGCTTCACTGTGCCCAAGTGGCTGTTCTGCTGGTTATTTTGCTTAGGAGTTTACAGAGCATGTCACCTTAAAATGTTACACAGTGGACGTTTTTGTGTTGAGGTGATCCATGCGAGTTACTGTACATTCAGAAATTATGCAGACTCCGCCACTCGTCAAACAACACTGGATAACCCCGAATGACAAACCAAAACTGGGATTTTTACTTTAATGCCCATTTATTTAAAATAAAGAAACTGAAATATCCCACTGACACAAGTATTCAGACCCATACAGTGATAATTGAAATTTAGCCCAGGTGCATCCCATTCTGTTGGTCAACATTGAGATGTTACTACACTTTATTAGGAGTCCACCTGTGGTCATTTCGATTGATTGCACATGATTACATGGTTAAAGTGATTATACTTTGTGGTCACCTCAATTGAATGGACTGTCTACAGAAGGTCCCACAGCTGAACAAAAAAACTAAAATAAAACTAAAATTAGCGTCAAGTCTGGTGAAAACTAGACAGATTATCTGCGCAATACATGAAGCATGATGGTGGCAGCATCCATGACAAGTCATGGTCAAAAGAAAGCTTAATGGAACCTGCAGAAGAGTGTTCTGGACCTCAGACTGGGCCAAAGGTTCGCCTTCCAACAGGACAATGACCCTAAGCACAAAGCAAAGACAACACAGGAGTGGCATAGGGACAAATCTGCGCACGTCCTTGAGTGGCCCAGCTAGAGCCTGGATTTGAACCCAGCTCAACATCTCTGGAGAGATCAGACAATACTGTAGCTGTCCATCGACGGCCTCCATCCTACCTGACAGAAATTGAGAGGAGCTGCAGAGAAGAATAGGAGAAAATACCCCAAATCCAGATGTGTGAAATTTGTTGTGTCAAAATCAAGAAGACTCCAGGCTAGAATTGCTGAAAAAGGGGTCTCAACGATGTACAATACAATACAATTTATTTTTATATAGCCCAAAATCACACAAGAAGTGCCACAATGGGCTTTAACAAGCCCTGCCTTTTGACAGCTGCCCAGCCTTGACTCTCTAAGAAGAGAAGGAAAAACTCCCAAAAAAACCCTTGTAGGGAAAAAAATGGAAGAAACTTTAGGAAAGGCAGCTCAAAGAGAGACCCCTCTCCAGGTAGGTTGAGCGTGCAGTGGGTGTCAAAAAGAAGGGGGTCGATACAATACAATACACAGAAGAGAACACAAGTAATCCTCAATACAATATAATAGTAAAATAAAAATATTACAAGTATGGAGCAGAATTTAACAGTAGATGATATCACATAATATGATTTGGATTTGTTTAGAGTCCTGGAGACCTCGGCCATCAAGCTGCCTCCCCCAATTGGCCATTCCACAGCTGAGACAGTGCTGGGCCAGCCAATCCGATGAAAGGACCCCTCTACCCGATAATTCCTGTGATCCTCCACCAGAGATGACTTTATCTTAGGCAGGCAAAACAACTTGGCAGGTGGACAGTGGCACCAAGTGCCACATTTGAGTACCGAGAAGCGGAACAGGATAGGTGAGGGTTATTAACAAATTATAACTATCATGTTACTTATGTTTTAGTGCTAATGACTGATAAGAGAGATGCAGCATGTACAGTTAATCAGCAGCTCTAGTCAGGGTGTGCTAAACTGAAGTAGTGAGTCTTCAGCTGGGATTTGAAAGCTGAGACCGAAGGGGCATCTCTTATAGTAGCACATCAGAACACACGTAATCCTCAGTACAATACAATAGTGCAATAGAAATATTCATCCATCCATTTTCCAACCCGCTATATCCTAACTACAGGGTCACGGAGGGTCTGCTGGAGCCAATCCCAGCCAACACTGGGCGCAAGGCATGAAACAAACCCCGGGCAGGGCGCCAGCCTACCGCAGTCAATAGAAAATTTACAGAGCAGAACTCAACAGTAGATGGTATCACATAATACAATTTGGATTTATTCAGAAGTACTAAATAAATGGTCTCAATACTTTTGTCAATGAGATACTTCAGTTTTTTTTTTTAATTTTAATAATTTTGCAAAAATTCCTAAAATCCTGTTGTTTCTTTGTCATTCTGAGGTACTGAGTGTTACTTGATGAGGGAAAAAATGAATCTGGATGAGTTTAGCACAAAGTTGCCACGTAATAAAATGTGTTAAAGGTGGAAGGGGCTGTAAAGTTTTCAAATCCACAGTTTTTGTTGAGGCGTATTTGGAGATGATGAGTTGATTTAGTAAATTTCTTAATTTTTTTTTCTTTTTTGTACCAGGATAAGAACTGGAGGAACAGTGTTCGTCATAACCTCTCCCTGAACGAGTGCTTTGTGAAGGCTGGCCGCAGTGAGAATGGCAAGGGACACTACTGGGCCATCCACCCTGCTAACTACCAGGACTTCTCCAAAGGCGACTATCACCGGCGACGTACCCGCCGCAGAATCCGCAGGGTCGTTAGTGGCTTTGGCTACCAGCTGCTGCCTCTAAACCCATTGCCCAGACCCAGGGTCTGGGCTGATGGCCTATCTTGCTGGAGCTGCCTGGGCAGTAGCCTTCCTTATGTCCCTAACAAGCTGTCCTGGAGCTGGCCAACATTACCTGGGCCCCTGCCAGTGCCAGTGCACAACTTTCTCTAGGATGTAGCTCACCTTACCAGTCTCTCGTTTGGTGGTGTGAATTTAGTGTGCTGTACAAGCCTGGCCACCAGAATCTAGTGGGGTGGATGGCATCTTCTTGTCTAATGCCACGCCAAGCTTCCAGGAAAGCTGCTATATTACCGCCTTGGCTTCTCTGAAGAGGTATTGGCTTGTCCTGCCAGAACCATAAGGTGGAGTGATGAGTGAACTTCCTACCATGTCTGCAATTCAATGGAGTTGTGGAATTTGCTTCAGGCTAATGCTCACTCTGCCCAGGCTTTGAAATAAAGTATCATCCAATGAGCAGACTGCTTTGTGAGTTTATTTATGAAAAAATGAAGTGAAATGGTTTTGGGCATACTGGGGGTTGGGAGATGAACCTCAAAGAGCCTGCAGTGGGCATGAGAGTGGAGTTAAGGTTACATTCCACCGGAAGCTGAGAAAAGCGCACCCAGGCATCAAGGGGCTCTGGCCTATTTAACGGCTAATAAGAGCTGACCATCGGCTCAGCCGAGCCCTTCTGAGAGGGTAAGCGGGTTCCACAAAGCTCTTTTAGCAGCTTAAGTCCACAAGATAAGCCTCCAAATCTACAAGTAGTTTCGAAAAATAGGAAGCTTATCACACAGACTAATCGTTGCACTTTGCGGGGGTCTGCAGGGCTTTGCCTTAACGGAGCTGTAGGCACCGCGCCCCTCTGCAGAGCTCTGGGTGTTTGACGAAGGTTTGGTGCTCTAATGTCTGCATCCTTGAGAAGTCAGTGAGTTTCTGGGGGCCACCTGTGGCAAGTCATTTACTTTAAGTTTGGGTGCTCGTTTTTGCCAGCACCTTTGGCAGAATTTCCAAAGCTAAGTGCTGACTTGACAGTTGACTGGCACCTGCCTACCATGGGACCCTCTGGCTTAGCAATGGATTGTACAGATTGCGCAAAGCACAAGGGCCTACGAGCTTGGATGTCCTACTTGGGGCCGTAGAGATTTTTAAAAAATTGAATAACTTGCACAGTTCATTGCATTATTAATTGACAGTTTCAGTGACATGTTTGCACCATCACCAGGCAAGTCCAATCCAATTCATGATGATATTACGTATTCGGCAGGCCTACAGTTTACACAAATTTAGACTTAGAGAGTTTGGAGGCACAACACGTCCTAGTCCATCTTACAGAGAAGTGCACATTCCCAAATTTGGCGACCTTTGGCGTGTCATAGTGGGCATGAACGGAAGATGTTTTGAAGGACGTCACATGAATAGTGTAAATGTACATTATTATCGTAAATAATTGTTACTTTTGTGCTTTGATTCGATGTCAACAGTTTTTGAAATTCAAACTCGTAAACGGTAAATCATAGCAATTCTGTTGTTTAAGTTATGGTCCCCGTGAGTCGGCAAATGCCGAAAATGTGAACAATTTCACACCTTTTATACTCTCGCCATACGACGCCATGTCGGCCAATAGCAGCGGATCCGGCAGACATTCTAAGAGTGGTGCTGCTAAACGTAAGGTGCGCCTGCAACAGGAATTAAAAAAACGCTAAGCTTACCAAGATTTCTACCTTTCTCAAAACTGAGCAAGGGCCAGCAGTAGTAGTTGAGAATGCTGATGCTGGTGAATCGTCGCAACGGCCGCAAGCAGGTCATGCAGACAGTGCAGTGCAGTGAGTGAAATGGTTACAACTACCGAGTCTGGAATAGCGATACAACGGCTTCAGATTAGGTGCTATCTACTGAAACCGTTCAAAATGGAGAAACTACTAAAGACAAACAAGCAATATATATGACCAGTAACAGCATACTGCACGATAACGTGCAGTGAATACTCTTAGCTTATAGTTTTCCTCCTCTTTCTCTGTACGTTTACCATTCGTTTGCTCAGAGGTTGATGCGCTTGCTGCTTCCTGAGCAGCTCTTCTTTTCTCCACTCTAGTGGCCCGCTTCTTCTCTTCTTTCGTCGGTGTCTTTTCACATTAAAACTGATTAAGTCCGTTTTTGTGTTGCAATCACTTAGTATGTTTTTCTTAATTTTTCACTTAAGCTGGCACTTCAGTCTTCAATCTGCCTCAAGAATGATTTAAGATATGAAGAGGTAGAGGAAGTGACGGCGAAGTTGGTAGGGAATGAGAACGGCACCCGTATGCATTTCACCGCACGGCCGCCCTGCTGCTCCTTGCCGAGAGTTGATTCTACAATAAAATAAAAAGAGTAATAAAAATCATCACTCTTAAAGCGTACAGTAGACGTCGCATAGTATAGGTGTACCGAATTTCAGGTCAATAGTTCAAACGGTTTGCGAGCTACAGATGATTTAAAATCCTGGACAGACAAACAAACAGTGACAGTAGCATATTAAATAAGATGACAAAACAATTTCCTACCAACAAGGCACATTTCTTGGAACCACTGACACCTCACTTTGTGATGTCCATTTTCTCAGAACGTGTGTAAAACAGGTGAGTTATGGAGTAGTATCTTATCCGCCGGTGTTGTCGTTTTAATTTGTTACAAATTGAAATTACTTCATTTTAAAGTATAGAATAGTTTCTACTTTCTAGCTTACATTATATTTTAATAATCTCCCTTCACAAAGTTGTTTTGGAAAAGTAAGCGGGTCCACATCTTACATATACGTATGTACTACTGATACTACTCACACATCCCACATTCCATTCCCACAATTTATTTTATTTTTACTAACTTACAGCAGCCGTAATAAAACGATTAAAAAAGTTATTACAAATTTCATTTAGAGAGGTGGTTTGTTTGTCACCAGTGTCGCTGTCAATGACACCACTGCCCAGCCGGCCCCTATGCTCTAGTTGCGAATAAATTACTAACAGTTATGCTAGACAGGAGTGGCCCACCTCAGGGCACTGCACAGGGGCCTTCAGCAAGCTAGCTATGCCACTGCATGAGACCCCTGGCTTTCAATGCCACTGCATGAGACCCCTGGCTTTCAATGGGTACTGTACCAATCCAGCTTGATTTAGTGATACATTTTTCTTTCCAAACTTATATGAAGGAATAATATTCCCAAAAGTTTAACTGAAATTCTTTAAGAAGGGTTGCACAATTTTTAGGTGCAAACCCAACTTCCTAGGTTTGAATCCCATGCCCAGATTTCATGGGTTTGAACTCCATGCCCAGTTTCCGTCAGGGTGGAGTTTGTACCTTCTCCCAGTGACTGCATTGTTTTTGTCTGGTTATTCGATTGTTTTTCTCTCATATCCCCAAACACCCAGGACACTAGATCCATGAGGCAGCTGTGCTACCTGCTCTGTGCCACGCCACCTACAGCTTTAGATCTCTGTGGTCATTTTGAGTTCCACGTAAGTGATGTCATAGTTGAGTCTAACTTAGTGAAGAAGGGTTTGTTAATATAGGCACCAAAATAACCTGAAAAAGATATAGGATCTTCGAGAGCAGCGGTTCTCAAACTGTGGGGCACGCCCCCCTGGGGGGGCGCTGAAGCTGTACAAGGGGGGCGTTGAATAAATGATCAAGACATCAATATTAATTTTTTACATTTTTATTTCAAATTTAAATTTGCAAGCATATAATCACTACGAATGCAATATAACTAAAATTAAAATAAAACATTTCTAAGGCATAGATCTAATGACTAACTGATGAGCACCGCTGCTGCTGCTGCTTTTAAAGTTGCGTATTTTCAATCCAGGAAGTTCGAGACGTATCGGTATCTGTCGCGGTAACAGTAGATCAGGTGATAATGCGGCGCGACTGCACCACATTGGCAGCGTAGCCAATATTTTCAAATTGATTTAAATAATTTACTGCGTTTTGGGTTATTTTCATGATACAACTAACAGTGGTATAATATTTGTCGGACGAAAATATGTTCGTCTCACGCAGATTGACTTCATCGTTGTCCTCGTTTACGAGATTTTTAAAAATTAAAACATATTTAATCATTTCTTTACATAAAAAAATTAAATAAGAATAAATAATGTATTATTTGTTTTTCGGATTAGAATTACTTCCAAAAACCACACAAGGCATTTTAACAGTTATTAAAGCACTTTAAAAAAAAATAAATTGCAAATATTTCATTGAAGTTAGCCGAACACATGCAAATCTTATGGAAGTAAAAATGATAGGTTACCGCGACACCGCACGAGTATCATACCTTTGTTAGTTGTATCATGGGTTATTCTCATCAATCTTATATTATGCAGGGTGCGCAGAATTATTCCAGGTAGAAAAGGGGGGGTGTGAAATACAAACCGCTGTTTGAGGGGATGTTCATTTATAATGTGTGGTCACTAGAGAGCACTGCGGCTCCTCAAACCCAGAACACAAGTGCAGTCACACAGTCAAAAGGCTTCAACTAAAGGGGTTTACTAAATCCAATACCTCATACAGGTTTTAATCCTCCATCTCTTCTCCAGGCAAGCTTTGTCCACCAACCCCGGACTCAGCTCATCTGGACAAGGCTGGGTGACTCCTTTTATCTCAGGACCTGGGAGGACTTCCAGTGTCAAATGACTACAGCCTGGTAGCACTTCTGGGTCAGGCATGACCTTCTTCGAGGTGTGCAGCTGTCTTATACCTTCCTCTGGTGGCACCCACACACCCTGACAGGGTTGTTCTCTGAGGCTACATGTCACAAGGTGCCCTGCTGGAGTATGAATGGGAGCTCTGCCTGAGGGAAACTGCCACCTAGCGTATTGGGGGAACAAACAGACCCCAGAGACAGTCCTTCCCTGTCTTTCCATTTCATCCTGGTCAGGAAAGGTACTGAAAACACATGTGACCAGGACACCTGTCCATCCATCTGAGGCTTCCCATCCAGGTAAGGAACCTTACTTTCTCTTGGTAGGGATGCCCATCCATTCCTTTTGGCACTTACAACTGACTATAGTAAGATGGAAGGAGGACCATCTACTAATATGTTGTTTAATGTAAAATGTCATTATATTGCAAACATGATATAAAAAGAAAACTTTTTTATCCATCCATCCATTATCTAACCCGCTATGTCCTAACTACAGGGTCACAGGGTCTGCTGGAGCCAATCCCAGCCAACACAGGGCAGGGTGCCAGCCCACCGTAGAACTTTTTTATTTTCTTGTAATTATTATTTACTGGGAATTTCAAATTTTCTGATGCACTCAGTGAAACATGTTCTACCTTAATGTGTGGTGCAAGAGAATTCACTGAAAAAAACGTATTCTTTTCTACAAATTAATCTCCATAGATCTTATGAAATTCGACTGTCAAAGCTATTACTGACAACAAAGATGATTATGGGTTTGAAATGTAGCACAAAGTATCATCAACATAAGGAGATATCTTCTCTTCAACCATTTCCCTTATGATTTCTGTCTGCTTCTGAAATGGAAAGCTAGTGGTTCAATAGAAATTGCAAAAAGCCTTGGTGATAAAGGACAATGCTATCTGGTTCCTCATTCTAATTTGAAATAATCTACATTTATAATGTTTGTATGGGCTGTGGCTTACAGAGTCGTAGAAAGCAGTAGTTTGATCAGCCTCAGCTGGGTCACCTGGGCAAGGGACTCTGATGTTATAAGACCAGAAACACCCCGTGACGCCAGGAACCTCACTCATGATATGTCTAAGAGCATTGCAAGTTGTGTTGAATAATGTAACATTTCACTTCTTCCTAGCTGGTGGACATTTGTTGAATTTTGTTTGTGGGTATACTTCCATCTGCGTCTTTTGTTGTTTGACCTAAGGTGGCACAGTGGTTAGAGCTGCTGCCTCACTGCTCAGATTGCATATTTGACCACCACAGTCACCTTTAAAGACGAAAAGCATAAAACTGGACAAAAGGGGAGAAAAGCGCCTTAAAAATAATGACGAAGTCTGAGAAGCAGGCTTTACAAGAACGTGCTCGACAGATGGAGCGCTGATGAAGAGAACTTCACACACATGTGGTTACAGAGGGGAAGCGCTGAAAGCACACAGAGGGTAAGAGATAGCAAATACTTTTCAATTATACTATTACCTGCCCGTGACAAGTGTCTTGGCTAGTAAAAACATTAAAGGAGTGATTTGTAAATACTGTTCACCCTGTACTATACTGAAAACATTGCAACAACACATTATCTGATGTTTAACCTTGTGAATTTAATCGTTTTTAATATACCATATTCTAAACCCGTTTAATCCTGGTGTTGGGTCACAAGGAAGCCGAAGCCTATCCCAGCAAGCATAGGGTACAAGGCAGGAACAACACCTGGACAGGGCAGCAGTCCATTACAGGGTGAGCACACAGACACACAGACACACACAGACAAGGGTCAACTTAGTGTCACCAACCCCCAAACCTTCATGTCTTTGGACTTTCAAAGGAAGCCTACTCAAAAACACAAGGAGAACATGCAAACATCAAACCTGATGACTGCTACACGCTCCAACAAAGTGGGGTCAGTCGAGTGATCACCATTGTGTAACGTCATTTCGTATTAAGCATTTGAGTACTGAAGATACAAGATGGTTAAGTTTAGAAAGTATCAGTTCCCCCCAATCATCCATGGAGCAGATCTTCAGCTGCACAACTGTATTGGGTCTTCATTGCATAATGTGCCACACATTCTCAGTTGGGAACAGGTCAGGACTGCAGGCAGGCTAATTGAGTATACAAACTCTCTGCTTGTGCAGCTATGCACTTGTAATCCAGGCAGAATGTGGTCTGCCGTTGTCCTGGTGGGAAATGCAGGGACATCCAAGAAAAATATGGCATCTGGAAGACAGCATATGTTGCTCCAAAATGTGTTTCTATCTTCCTGAATTAATGATGCCCTCACAGATGCCATGGGCACTGGCACACCCCCCAATACCATAACAGACGCTGGCTTTTGGACTTGATGCTGTAACAGCTTGGATGCTTCTTTTTCTCTTTATTCTGGGAGAACGCAATAAATGTCTTTTTCCACTATTTGAAATGTTGACTTTTCAGACCACAAAACATGATTCCGCTGTGCGACTTTCCATCTGAGATGAGACTGAGCCCAGAGAAGTTGACGGCGTTTGTAGACCATGTTGTTGTGTGGCTTCATCTTTGCATAGTAAAGCCATAATTTGTATTTATGGATGCAGCAGTGAATGGCATTGACTGAAAAGTATGAAGAAGAATAAGGAATAAGAACCCATATCATGATATCCATTACAGACACATGCAATTTTCAAACACAAGGACACCTGTAGGATCGCAGATCACGCACATTCAGAGGTGGCCTTAGGGGTGTGTAGGGATGAAGGCTGACCAACCCCACGCGGGGTCCGGTTACGTCAAACGCTGTTACTGGTATGTGTGGACTATATAAACGTGCGCGCGAATTTAATAAAAACAATGTTAACATACACCGTATTTTCTCATTACAGTATTCAGCTAATTTTTTGCAAGATAACACGTGGACTTTATCAAAATATAACGATAAATTTATGCAAGATAACATACGGACTTTTTCAAAATATAATGATATAATCTATTAAAAAAAGTGCAATTCATAATTCATGACAATACCATGACAGTGCGAAATGGGATGCGGTGTCATGTGGAAATTAGCAGGGCCTCTTCTACAAAAAGTACCCAAATCGCAAGTACACTCTGAGTCTTGATATGCAGGATGTCATAGTCATAACTCACGTTGATGTCATGTCAGCCGGTTATCATTAGCGATACATGTATTTGTGCATTAATATTCTGACATGTTTATGGCCTACAAATAAAATGTTTTGACAGGAAGTGTAAAATTAACATAGAGGTATCATCATGAAGTCTCTTACCAGTATTCATGTTCAGAGACGAAAATCCAGTTTTCTTGTCATCTGATTGGAAAAGTCGTTGATGTCATCTTCGTAGTCTAATCTGGATCTGCAACGTCTTTTTCAATATACAGTGCATCCGGAAAGTATTCACAGCGCATCACTTTTTCCACATTTTGTTATGTTACAGCCTTATTCCAAAATGGGTTAAATTCATTTTTTTCCTCAGAATTCTACATACAACACCCCATAATGACAACGTGAAAAAAGTTTGAAATATTTGCAAATTTATTAAAAATAAAAAAAACTGAGAAAGCACATGTACATAAGTATTACCAGCCTTGGCCATGAAGCTCAAAATTGAGCTCAGGTGCATCCTGTTTCCCCTGATCATCCTTGAGATGTTTAATTGGAGTCCACCTGCGGTAAATTCAGTTGAATGGACATGATTTGGAAAGGCACACACCTCTCTATATAAGGACCACAGTTGACAGTTCATGTCAGAGCACAAACCAAGCATGAAGTCAAAGGAATTGTCTGTAGACCTCCGAGACAGGATTGTCTCAAGGCACAAATCTGGGGAAGGTTACAGAAAAATTTCTGCTGCTTTGAAGGTCCCAATGAGCACAGTGGCCCCCATCATCCGTAAGTGGAAGAAGTTCGAAACCATCAGGACTCTTCCTAGAGCTGGCCGGCCATCTAAACTGAGCGATCGGGGGAGAAGGGCCTTAGTCAGGGAGCTCCAGAGTCAGGGAGCTCCAGAGGTCCTCTGTGGAGAGAGGAGAACCTTCCAGAAGGACAACCATTTTTGCAGCAATCCACCAATCAGGCCCGTATGGTAGAGTGGCCAGACGGAAGCCACTCCTTAGTAAAAGGTACATGGCAGCCCACCTGGAGTTTGCGAAAAGGCACCTGAAGGACTCTCAGACCATGAGAAACAAAATTCTCTGGTCTGATGAGACAAAGATTGAACTCTTTGGTGTGAATGCCAGGCGTCACATTTGGAGGAAACCAAGCACCGCTCATCACCAGGCCAATACCTTCCCTACAGTGAAGCATGGTGGTGCCAGCATCATGCTGTGGGGATGTTTTTCAGCGGCGGGAACTGGGAGACTAGTCAGGATAAAGGGAAAGATGACTGCAGCAATGTACTGAGACATCCTGGATGAAACCCTGCTCCAGAGTGCTCTTGACCTCAGACTGGGGTTCATCTTTCAGCAGGACAACGACCCTAAGCACACAGCCAAGATATCAAAGGAGTGGCTTCAGGACAACTCTGTGAATGTCCTTGAGTGGCCCAGCCAGAGCCCAGACTTGAATCCAATTGAATATCTCTGGAGAGATCTTAAAATGGCTGTGCACCGACGCTTCCCATCCAACCTGATGGAGCTTGAGAGGTGCTGCAAAGAGGAATGGGCGAAACTGGCCAAGGATAGGTGTGCCAAGCTTGTGGCATCATATTCAAAAAGACTTGAGGCTGTAATTGCTGCCAAAGGTGCATCTACAAAGTATTGAGCAAAGGCTGTGAATACTTATGTACATGTGATTTCTCAGTTTTTTTATTTTTAATAAATTTGCAAAAACCTCAAGTAAACTTTTTTCACGTTGTCATTATGGGGTGTTGTGTGTAGAATTCTGAGGAAAAAATAAATTTAATCCATTTTGGAATAAGGCTGTAACATAACAAAATGTGGAAAAAATTATGCGCTATGAATACTTTCCAGATGCACTGTATATTGTAGGTGCTTCCAGTGGTGGACACAAGTCAGCATCAGCACTCTGAATGGTCCAAAGCTTTGCAACCCCCATATGCAGCAAGCTATGATGCACTGTGTGTTATGACACCTTTGCCTCATGGCCAGCGTTACGTTTTTCAACAATTTAAGGTGCAGTAGGTTTTTTGTGGAATTGGATCAGATGGGCTATCCTTCGCTTCAAACACACATCAATCAGCCTTGGGCACAGGTGACCCTGTCGCCTGTTCATCTGTTGTCTTTCCTTGGACCACGTTTGGTAGGTACCAACCACTGCATACTGAGAACACCCCATAAGACCTGCTATTTTGGAGAAGGTCTGACCCAGTCTCCTAGCCATCACATTTTGGCCTTTGTCAAAGTCGCTCAGATCTTTACGCTTGCCCGTTTTTCCACCTCACCTTCAAGACCTGACTGTTCACTTGCCGCTTAATATGTGCCAAATCTTGACAGGGGACCATTGTAACAAGATAATCAATGGTATTCATGTCACTTGTGAGTGGTCTGAATGTTGAGGCTGATTGGTGTATATGTTCTGATGACCACATTTCGGATAAGAACGCCACCTATCAGCACTTCTTTAGAGTTGTGGGAACCTGAAGAAACTACTGTAAGAGAGTAATGTCCTTGAAACTGCCAGCCTGTTTAAGTAGGACATCCTGACATTTGTACCAGCACATTCAAATTAGAAAATGAGATGCTATATAACATTTTGCTCTCTGATAACTGTTTATGTATAACAAGTATTATTTCTTTTAACAAATTATCCATCCATAACTCTTAATATGTTTAACTATTTTGGGAGTTTACATGATGCTTTAATCAGTAGTAGTTTTCTGGACTGTGCCATTTATACCATTTATCTGTATGCTGATTGGTGTGTTTAAAATGCTTTGTAGTAATTAGATGTAAACTAGCTGTGTAAGCCCGTGCTGTAAAAAGCCTGGGGTCCTTGAAACTATTGAAATTGTCAGAAAAAAACTGAAATGTAGAGATGTCAGGTAATTGAAAGGCTCACATTCCAACAGGACAAAGCAAAGACAACCTAGGAGTGGCTTAGGGAGAACTCTGTGGATGTCCTTGAGTGGCCCAGCCAGAGCCCAGACCTGAACCAAACTGAACATTACTGGAGATACCTGAAAATAGCTGTCCAACAATGGTCTCCATCAAATATGACAAAACTAGCAGAATACCCGCGCTTCGCAGCGGAGAAGTAGTGTGTTAAAGAAGTTATGAAAAAGAAAAGGAAATATTTTAAAAATAACGTAACATGATTGTTAATGTAATTGTTTTGTCATTGATATGAGTGTTGTTGTCATCTCTCTCTCTCTCTCTCTCTCTCTCTCTCTCTCTC
>JANRMT010062789.1:20316297-20346694 GCA_026402145.1 Polypterus bichir lapradei
AACAGATAACAAAGCATTAAATAGAGTTAAATAGACAATAAACCAGAGTACAATACTAAATTCAATACTATAAGAAAAAACTAACTTATAAAAAATAACCTAATTTTTGATATAACAGACACACAAATTACCCTGAGCACCCGGACAGAGAGGTAAACTGAAAGAAAGGGCAGAATGTTAAGTTAAGTTAAAAGCCTTCCTGAGCAGATGAGTTTTAAGTTGTTTCTTTATTTTCTCATTAATTTCGGGATGTCATTCCAAAGTCAGGGTGCTATGGAGCTGAAGGCCCTGCTGTCACCCATAGAGTGCAGGTTAGTGTGGGGCAGAACGAGATTACCAGAATCAGAGGACCTTAGTGGGTGAACAGGAGCCTAGTGATGGAGAAGGTCACTGATGTAGTCCGGTGCGAGGCCATTTAAAGCTTTGTAGGTCATTAATAGAATTTTATATTTGGTCCTGTAAGACACGGGGAGACAGTGAAGGCGAAGTAGGATGGGTGTGATGTGCTCTCTGCTGCTGGTTCGAGTAAGGACTCTTGCAGCAGAGTTTTGAACCAACTGGAGCTGTGATATAAGATTAGAAGGGGCGCCTGCCAGCAGCGAGTTACAATAATCGATGCAGGATGTGATACAAGCGGGGACAAGTTTCTCAGTGTTAGAAAAGGAGAGGAAGGAGTGAACACGGAGGTGAAAGCAAGAAAGTTTCTTAATTTGGTTAATGTGGATGGAATAAGAAAGGGAGGAATCAAAAATGACACCCAGATTCCTTGCATCAGAAGAAGGTCTGATGAGATCACCGTCAAGAGTGATTTTTTACTCTGTCGGCCTGCAGTGCCCCCATTTTCCCATCTCAACATTACACCCCCATATCATTATTGTTACTCCATCCCAGAACACAAAAGGACAAGATGGAGGGAGGGTTGTTGATAGTTTGATAATGATGACTGACTTGTGGTCCATGGTCTTCTTAGGCGATGTCCACACTTCTACATTTTCATTTAAAAACGTAGACATTAGCCTCCATTTTCGCTTTTTGTCCACATTACCCTGGAATTTTTAATCCCTGAAAATGGAGACTTTTTGGAAACTCTCTCCAGAGCCTGTAAGCACAAGGGGGCGCCACTGAGCCCCAAACCCAAGACACAGTAACACACCACAGGTTATTGGAATAAAATAAAGCATTTTTATTCCCCCAAACCACTTCTTCACAATCTTAATAAATCCAGCAATTATTCAAAAACCAAACAATTCTTCCTCCTCTCTACCTGTGCTGGGTGTTGCCCGCTGCCTCCTGACTCTGACTCAAATGAAGTGAGGCAGCAGACTCCTTTTAAGTTGGGCCCGGGAATGCAGCTAGAAAAAGAAGGGAGGTCCGCCCTTGACAGCGCTAACACCCAGGGATCCTGACAGCGCTGCACTTCCGGACTCCAAGTCCCAAGCACTCCTGTGGGTGTCCCGACCGGGTTACCGTATGATGACCACTGCCACCTATTGTATGGGGAATGGAATGACTCCCGATCCTCTGCTTTTCTCAGTCCGTCCAATAAATCCTACCAGCCAGGTACAAATTTATTCCCTCGTTCTGCCACCCAATTCGCTTGCGTCCTCATACTGGGGTCCGGGTAATGATACATCCTCCGGTCCGGCCGGGATGCCCATTCTCCTTCTACAAGCTGTATACGTCTTAAAATACTGACTCCATTCTGCAGTGTGGATGGGTGAAAACCAAGAGTATTAAAAACACAAATTTAATTGGTTTGTGCTTATTCTGTGGCCCTTCCCTGATTGGCTCCTGCTCATTACATGTTCTCAGCTGTGTGTTACACTCAATATCTTCCCCACCTCATTGTCAGTCCAAACAAAACAATCTGCTTTGCTTTTGTGTTGCTGTTCTTTGCTTGTAAACAAAAGCTGCCAATGAATGTAGCGTGAAGGACACTCCCACTTCCTGTTTCATCCGCGTTTTTGGTTGTTTTCGTGTTGGCGCAGACACTCTGGGTAAAGACGTGTAAAACGCTAGTGTGGTCCGAGAACTTTATCATTTAAAAGTGCCATTCTTAAATGAAAACACAGTAGTGTGGATGTAGCTTTATACACCAGGCGAAATGGAAAGGGCCAGAGGTCCCCCTGTAAGTCTTCTTCCTTTCTACAGGTAAAAGAGAGAAGGAGTCTAAAACCGCGTCATGCTACCCTCACGTGGACAAAGGGCAGTGAAATTCTTACTTGCATGCGCTAATCAACATGCCACACATCACCCTCAAAAGCTGGTTGCAAAACTAAGCAGCAAACATACAAGCTATAAAAACCTGGACACAAATAGATGAACATACACAGACCTGGTCCACAATAGAAGTAAAATCCTGCAGTACTTCTTTATATTTCCTGATTTGTGCCCCAGTAAATGCAAGTTATCGGCAATACACTGATAACCCAATTGTGCTTCACTCAGTCAGAATATGGAACCAATGTAGAAAGCATTTTAAGATGGAGAAGCTTCTATCTGTGGCACCTCTGCTTGAGAACCACCTCTTTCAACCTTCGCAAACATATGCAGTTTTTAATATCTGGAAAAAATTTGAAAAAATTAACTTGCTTAGAGATCTTTATATAGACAACGTCTTTGCATCCTATGAACAATTACATTCCAAATTTAACATTCCAGCTACACATTTATTTCACTATCTTCAAATCAGACACCTTGTTAAACAGAACCTTCCCAGTTTTGCTCATCTTGTACCCTCGTCCATGCTGGAAAAAATATTGCTCAATCTCAAGGACTCAGACACCATCTCTGCAATATATAAAATTATTTTACAGTCCCTCCCTTATAAAGATCCAAGAGGACACTGGGAATATATATCAGAAAAGGAGTGGAAAATAGCAATGCAGAGAATTCACTCGAGCTCCATATGCGCAAAGCATACAATTATACAACTCAAAATTATATACATCTGTCTCGCCTAAAACTCTCCAAAATGTTTCCAGGGCAAGATCCAACCTGCGAACGCTGCAATCAAGTCCCAGCCTCACCGGGTCACATGTTCTGGGCCTGCACCAAATTAACATCATTCTGGACCAAGATTTTTAATTACCTTTCAGACAGCCTTGGACTCACAATCCCTCCAAACCCATTAACAGCTGTGTTTGGTGTTCTTCCAGATGAGTTTAAAGTGGAGAAGGACAAACAAACTGTGATTGCATTCACTACACTTCTGGCACGCAGACTTATTTTGCTAAACTGGAAGAATCCTAACTCACCTCTTTTAAGTCAATGAGAAGCTGATGTTTTATACTATTTGAAATTGGAAAAAATCACTCAGTTAGAGGATCTGTACAGATTTTTTTCAAAACATGGCAAGATCTAATCAGGAATATTTTAAAATAAGCTCTTAAAGCACAGAGGAAGCAATTATTTTTGTATTTCTTTTTCTTCTCCATTCATCTCTATTGGCTTATCAAACTCATCAATTTATGTTTACAAGCCTTAAGTTTTACTCTGTTGGCCATGCTCACTCTCTCAGGGATAGGGGTCAACTTGTTCTCAATCCTACTTTTTGTAAAAATTGATTGATTTGTATGGAATGACTGCAATAAAATTAATAAAATTTCCAAAAAAAAAACCAAAAAAAAACTAAGCTGGTTGGGCCTGAACACCACCCTCTGCAAACTGGATCCTGGACTTCTTGACAGAGAGGCCCCAGTCAGTTTGGATGGGCTGCAACACTTCCAGCATCATCACACTGAGCACTGGAGCGCCACAGGGCTGCATGCTTAGTCCACTGCTCTTCACCCTGCTGACTCCCGACTGCACAGCCACGCACAACACCAACCACATCATCAAGTTTGCGGATGATATGACGGTGCTGGGACTGACGAGCAGGGATGATGAAACAGCATTCAGAGATGAGGTGGAACGGCTGTCCGCATGGTGTGAAGACAACAGTCTATCTCTTGTGGTGTATGGCCAGCCGTTTATCCCGGCCAATACCCCCAAGCCGCCAGGTGGAGCCCTCCCTGCAGTATGGAGGTTCCCCAAAGACCAGCATGGGCATCATGGACATTGCAGTTTTTATACACAGCCCTGCTGGATGCCATGGGGACCACTAGGAGATGCTGCACGGAGGAACAATGGTTATTTGCCTTACACCCAGGAAGTACGTCAGAGTCACGTGGACAAAGGGAACGATGTGCTTCCTGGGTGAAGAAAAGAAGGATTTTTATCTGACCCGGAAGTGTTCCAGGTCACATGGACAGAGAGGGTTAAACACTTCCGGGTCAAGGACTATAAAAAGGACTACAAAACACCAGAGCGTTGAGCTGAGCTGGGTGGAAGGGTGGCAATGTGTCTGGGAGTTGGAGGATTGTATTATTGTTATTGTGATTTATTTATGAGTATAGTGGCGGAGAGGGTGCTTTGTGCACTGTGGCGAATTAATAAAGTCATCATTTGGACTTTTATCTGGTGTCTGGAGTCTTGGACAGGGGTTCATGGGAGTGATACAGCCCTAATCTGTCACACTCTCAATGTCTCTCAGTGTCAACAAGAGAAAAGAGATAATTGTGGACTTCAGAAAATCACATCCTGCCCACATCACACTCAGCATCAAAGGTTTAGATGTGGAGACTGTTAGGAGTACCAAGTTCTTCGGTGTGCACTGAGGGACTTACGTGGACGCATAACATCTCATCTCTAATCAAGAAAGCCCAGCAGGGACTACACTTCCTGAGGCGGCTGAAGCGAGCAAGTCTTCCCCCTTCCATCCTCACCATTAGAACATTAGAACATTCTAGACGAGAACAGGCCATTCAGCCCAACAAAGCTCGCCAGTCCTATCCACTTGTTTCCTCCAAGAAAACATCAAGTCGAGTTTTGAAAGTCCCTAACGTCTTACTGTCTACCACACTACTTGGTAGCTTATTCCAAGTGTCTATCGTTCTTTGTGTTAAGAAAAACTTCCTAATGTTTGTGCGAAATTTACCCTTAACAAGTTTCCAACTGTGTCCTCGTGTTCTTGATGAACTCATTTTAAAATACAAGTCTCGATCCACTGTACTAATTCCCTTCATAATTTTAAACACTTCAATCATGTCACCTCTTAATCTTCTTGCTTAAACTGTAAAGGCTCAGTTCTTTTAATCTTTCCTCATAATTCAACCCCTGTAGCCCTGGAATCAGCCTAGTCGCTCTTCTCTGGACCTTTTCTAGCGCTGCTATGTCCTTTTTGTAGCCTGAAGACCCAAACTGCACACAGTACTCAAGATGAGGCCTCACCAGTGTGTTATAAAGGTTGAGCAGAACCTCCTGTGACTTGTACTCCACACATCGTGCTATATAACCTAACATTCTGTTAGCCTTCTTAATGGCTTCTGAACACTGTCGGGAAGTTGATAGCTTAGAGTCCACTATGAATCCTAAATCCTAAATCCTAAATCCTTCCATGTTCTACAGAGGCACCATTTAGAGTGTTCTGACCAGCTGCATCACTGTCTGGTATGGCAACTGCAACATATCCGGCCGCAAGCACCGGCAAAAGATGAAGACAGCAGAGAACATTATTGGAGTGCCTCTTCCTTCACTACAGGACATATTTTACAAATGCAGTGTCCGCAAGGCCTGCAACATTGAGCAGGACCTCCTTACACCCCTCACATGGACTTTTCATACTTCTGCCATCCAAGAGAAGATACTGCAGCATCAGAGCCAGATCTGCCAGGCTGCAAGATAGTTTTTAGCCCCAAGCTGTCAGACTCCTTTACACCAGGCTGCTCCCTGGGACACTTCCACACGGCCTCAACCACCTCTAAAAACAGAACTTTTATACATGCAGGCCACTTTCCTGTAAAGACGAGTGTGCAGGTAGAGAAGAACTGAAGATCTCACACTGACCTTTAAGGATTTTGCACACTGCACTTTGACATTTTGTGAAACATTCTGACCTGTCATTGTTTACACATCTTAAACAACTATTGTCATACACTGATAATTTTTGTATTATCTATATCTATTATTTATTTATTATATTACAAATTGTGGAAGCCGGCCCGGACACAGACAGGTAGACATGGTTTAAGCACCACCACATGTTTATTTATAAGTCCTAATATTTACAAAAGTGCACACAGCCCCAAAACTCCCCCAAAGTCCAGGCCTTCCTTCCAATGCCTCTCTCTTCAGGCCGCCTCTTTTCCTCTCCTCCCAAGCTCTGTCCTTCTCCTCACCCGACTCCAGCCCCCGAATGGAGGGAGGCGGGCCCCTTTATATACATCCAGATGTGCTCCAGGTGCCACCCGATTAGCTTCCGCCGGCACTCCCCAGTGTGGCGGAAGTACCGGCTGCACACCCAGAAACACTCCAGTGGTCCCCAAAGCCACCAGGGCTGGTCGCCCCCTCACTAGCAAAACACAAAACTAGAGAAGAATCAGTCAGAAAGGATAAGGAGAGAGCAACTATCTGTGGCCACCGCCTGCAAAACCATTCCCTGTTTGAGGGCTGTCTTGCTGTTGCCCCTCCAGGTCACCTGTTGTCACTTTTCATTTGCACCAAAGCAGGTAAAGTTGATTCACAATCCTTTATGCTTCCTAACTGGACAGACTGATATCCCTGAAGCTTCATTGACTTGGTGTTAGACTGGGATGCTTAAGCGTTCCCTTCATTTTTTTGAGCAGTGTATAATGTTAGGCCGACTGTAGGAATTTGGAGAAACATTGAAATGACCTTTCATTGAATTTAGTGAGTTTACTCGCCTAATGATGCAGACGTATTGTCTTCATTCAACTGAGCTAAAAATGTTTTTGCTGCTGATCTTCATTTTGTACTCCACGTCTGATTCTTCTCGTTCCAGGACCCAACAGTAGCCGCCCAGCATTGATAGAGTTTCCCTTTGCTCTGATGCAGCCCTTCCATCATTGCACTGTCTACTAATTAGCAGCTGATATTCATCTTTTCTGATCGGCAAAAGTCAGTAAGATCCACGCTGCCAAACTTTACCTTGAGCGTATTGTTGCAAGACAGTTCAATAAGATTTTCTTGTCCTGCAGAAGTAAATTTGTGATCCATACGCATCTACGATTGTTGCCTGATGTCTGGATGAGCTCATTCGGGTCAGTTCTCAAAATGATACTATTTGGTCTCGTCAGTGGCACTTCATTTATTATGAATAAAAAAATGAATAAAATCATAACACCAGAGAAACACTTAACTTAGAAAAAGGGTTGGATATTGTTATTATAACGGTGGTATTATTATCTCTATATATTTTGAATTATTTTTGGATGTTTTATGGTTGCAAAAGATGTCTAATATTGAAACACAGTTTGGGAACCACTGATCTAGCCACTCCACCCTCTTCTCCATCCTCTGCTTTCATCTTGTCTTGCACAACGAAAGGCAGATTGGGAAATGGGGATGACATGGAGAGGAAACGTTACCGAGAGTCAAAGTCGAAACCAGAGATCAGTCCTGTTCATAGCCGATAATCAATGAATCGTTATAAGGAAACAAACACAAAGCATCAGAAATCGGGACTACTAAAGCACATAGAATACACACATGCACAATGTTTGGACCAACTCCGAGATGAACACTTGGCATCCCATCCAAACAGCAGTCCATGTCAACACCCAAATGGCTTCTTGGCATCCCGTCCAGGTAGTGGTCTCTGCCAATCCCTAGATGGGTGGAAAAAAAAATCAAATTCTAGTGTACTTCGCCTCCTTCACAATGATGTCCTTCACAAAACTGAACTTACAGCACCGTCCCCTCCAAAACTACCAGAACTTTACAATTTAAAATGAAGCTACTAGTGAAGGATGACTGTGCCATCCATTTGTAGGGAATGGGATGGTGAAAGAGAGCATAAAATTGATGTTGCAATGGGAGTAACAGAGAAGAAAGTCTCTGCTGTGCCAGCTGCACTCACAGTCCCACCCTCCTCCTGTTTCCTCACTATTCAAGTGACCAGCCAATCAATCATGAATTTGTATAGTGCCTTTTAGCACTCATTTCGTGCTGCCCTGTGGGACACTGTGACGGTTTGCGGGATCCCCTCGAGGTTTGCTGGATATCATGGCTGGCCTGTCCACTGGTACTGTGAGTGCTGTGCAGAGTGGAGACAGGACCTCTGTTTTTTTTCCCAGTTGATTCTGGGGTTCGTCAGGAGTGTGTTCTGCTCCTACTCTGTTCAATGCTTGTATGGACTGGATGTTGGGCAGGTCGTGGGGTCCAGTGGCTGTGGGGCATCTGTTGGTGAAGAAAGATTCACTGATCTTGACTTTGCTGATGATGCTGTGATCTTCATGGAGTCAATGGAGGCTCTGATCGGGGCGCTCAAGAGACTTAGTGAGGACTCTGAGTGTCTGGGCTTGTGAGTGTCCTGATAAAAACCAAGATCCAGGCCTTTAATGACCTCTTGGGCATGGCCATCAGCAGTATGTCTGTCTGCGGAGAGAGTGTCGACCTCGTCGAGAGGTTTACTTACCTCAGAAATGACATTCATGTCTCTGGTGACTCTTCCTGTGAAGTCAGTAGATGGACTGGGAGAGAATGGGGGGTCATGAGGTCGCTGGAAAGGGGTGTGTGGCGCTCCTGATATCTATGCAAAAGGACGAAGGTCCAAGTCTTTAGAGTCCTCGTGCTTCCTGTCTTGCTATATGGTTGTGAGACATGGTCGCTATCCAGTGACCTGAGACGAAGACTGGACTCCTTCATATGTGTCTCTCCAGAAAATCCTTGGGTACCGCTGGTTTGACTTTGTGTTGCTCATGGAGTCCCGAATGAGGCACATTACCTGCATTGTGAGGGAGGGTCAGTTACGGCACTACGGCCATGTGGCATGTTTCCCCGAGGGTGATCCGGCTCGTAAGATCCTCATTTATGGGGACCCAAGTAGAGGGACCAGGCCAAGGGGTCGCCCACGTAACACTTGGCAGCGGCAGATAGAGGGTCATTTCCGGAGGGTGGGACTGGACTGCTTGTTTGCCTGGGGGGTTGCCAACCGGGATCCCGAGTTGTTTCGTCGTGTGGTGGGTGCAGTAACACACTGTACCAGTGCATGCTCTCCAACTTGACTTGACTTGACTTTTATCATGAACCCCTTTACAAAGTGCTTTACAAAGCAAGTAAGAATAGGATGTAGGTGGTCATAATTTTTGATAACACATCAATTGCAGTCCTGGCGTCTCTTGTATTAAGTAGGTATTATACAGTGCCTTTCTATCACTAAGAAGTAAAAACCCAAAACATCTCTGTGAGGAATTCTGGTATGGCCTGCTCCTCACGTACAGATTACGAAAACAGAATCCAAGGAGAAGTCGGAAGTTGCTCTCTGCCTAGCTGGCAGCTGTCCATTTCCTTGGCTGGCCTTTGACCTTCGCTCTGCCTCTTTCTCGATGGCGTCCTTTAATCACAGCAGCTGGAGTTTTAAATAAATAAATAATTATTGACGAGCTTTCAGTGTAGCTGTGGAGATTGGGGGGGGGGGGGGGGGGGGGTTCTGGGATAAATTGCCCGTCAGTGGTCACTCTATGCATCACATGATCATTAGTGACCTCACGGTGGTTAATTAATCCAAGCCAGTGAGCTGGCTTCAAAGGCACAGGGTGCAAGCAACCGACTGAGTGATTGGCACCTTCAGCAAAGAAAGATGACGTGACGTGACCTTAAAATGGCCACCAGTAGTCAAATACTCGGGGCTTTTCAGCTTGGTTAATACACTGAAATTTGATGTCCAGCTATACCAGTACACCAGTATGATGAATCCTTAGCTCTTTTGTCAGACTGACCAGTTTTAGTCTCCTGCTCCTATCATCACATGCTGTCCAGTAGACTGCAAGGTTTGGCTCAGTGGTTCCCTTGTCTCAGATTGACCAGAATGTTTTCTTAGAGTTTATATCTGACTGCTCCTCTGAGAAATTTTCCAACTGGTTCACTGGTCTTGGACTGAAAGATACAAAAAACGATGAAGACTCAATGGTCTCATTTGCTCAGATGACTAGGATGCCTGTGTCTTGGTCATCTACTGTAGTCTCCCAGTGTGAATCTGGCTTACTAGAGACCTCGTTTTGGGTTAATCTTTAGGTCACTATAGGTATACCTTAATTGTTACTAGTACCCTAATGTGCCACAATGCTGACCCACCAGACCCTTTTGTCAGGCTGGCCAGTGTGCCAGGATTCTGAATCACCCATCAGTCCATCCATTTTCTACTGCTTATCTGGGTTCAGGACGCAGGGGATGCAGTCTGAGAAAAGATGCCCAGATGTCCGCTTTCCCTGCCACCTCTTCCAACTCCTCCAGGAAGGGGATACCAAAGCATTCCCTGGCCAGCTAAGAGCATGTCCAGAGTCTGTCCTGAGGTCTCCTCCTGGCTGGACATGCTTGAAATACCTCTTGAGGGAGTCATCCTAATTAGATTCCCGAACCATCTCATTTGGCACCTTTCGATGTGAAGGAGCAGCGAATGTTTCTGTTCCTCACATTATCTCTGAGAACGAGCCCATACTGAGGAAAGGAAGCTCACTTCTGTCAGTTGTATCCATGATCAAGTTCTTTCAATCTCTACCCAAAGCTTGTGACCACAGGTGAGGGCAGGAGCGCATTTTGACTGGTAAAACGAAAACTGTGCCTTTCGGCTCAGCTCCCTCTTCACCACAACTGACAAGTATAATGAGCACAAAACTGTGGACGCTGCTCTGATCCTCCTGTCGATCTACCGCTTCTTTGTTCCCTCATTCGTGAACAAGACTCCGATAAACTTAAACTCCTGCGCTTGAGGTAGCACCTCATCCCCACTTTTTACCAGCTGAGTACTATGATCGCGGTCATGGTGGTGCTGACCATTGTTATATATCAGTATAAGTGTACATTTCAGTTCAGCTATTGATGTCTGATTGTGGCTTGACACCAAGTGATATGATTGGTAATGCCTTGCACATTTTGTTAGTTGTTGTTGTTCAATAAAGACACGTAAGAAAAAGGCGCACACTGTTTGCTTGTCCATTCTTATCAAAGGAAAAGGTTACGATAGTGTACTGCATCGCAAATACATGACAATCCTCATCCTGGCCCCTTCATATTTCACTGCAAACTTCCCCAGTGTGCGTCGGAGGTCACACCCTGATGAAGCCAACATGACCACATGATCAAGGAAAAGCAGATACACAATCCTGAGGTCACCAAACCGGACACCCTTCAATCCTTGGCTGTGCCTAGAAATTCAGAACCTGTGACAGTGGGCGGCCCTGGCAGAGTCCCACACCCACCAGAAATTAGTCTGTTTTACTGCCTGCAATGCGAGCCAAGCATTTATTCAATTTGCACAGGGACCGAATAGCCCGTAACAGCAGGTCCGGTACCCCATATTTCTGAAGTACCCCACACAGAATCCCTGAGAAATATGCATTTTCCAAACTCACAAAATGCATGTACTGTAGACTGGTTGGGCATACTTCCATGAGCCCTCCAAAAATCTTGTGAGGATAAAAAGCTGGTCCAGTGTTCCGCCGCCAGGACGAAATCTGCATTGTCCCTCCTGAATCTGAGGTTTAACCAACAGCCAGACCCCCCTTTCCAGAACTCTGGCATAGGCGTTCCCAGGGAGGCCGAGGAGTGTGATAACTCTAAAGTTGGAACACACCATCTCTTAAAGATTGGAATAGTCCTCACAGGTGGCGCAGTGGTAGTGTTGCTGCTTTGCAGTAAGGAGACTGTGGAAGATTGTGGGTTTGCTTCCTGGCTCCTCCCTATGTGGGTAGTGCTTTGAGTACTGAGAAAAGCGCTATATAAATGTAATGAATTATTATGATTATTACCATCTGTAATCAGAATATAAGTTTAATATGTCACTGTGTCTACTTTTCTTGCTACTCACATGTACATCTAACACAAAGCCAGATTTAGCACACAGGGGGTCGTCATTTAAAACTGCTAGGCCAGCATTAGAAAACGAGACAGGGACAAACTGCGAAATGGGCATTGTACTATTTCTGTGTGTCAGAGTCAGCATGACATTGGATCTTCTTTTCCTTGTTTGGAATGGCATGATTCACCTAAGTGGGGGCCTGCACATGAAGAAAAAATATAAAACCTTGGAACATTGCCCGGCACACCTTTAAAGCCTATAGATGGATGGAAGATAATGTCATCCGATCCGGAAAATCCTTCCAGCGCAGTGACAAAAATGGCAGACTCTATACACACTACCCAAAGGTCTTGTCATTGCTTCTTCGTCTGTTATGCTGCATAAACCATCATTAAAGAAAGCTATGTTGATTCACCTATGTGATTTCTTACCGCTGTATCACTAGGGGAGGGGTATCACCGTTTTATATTATATCTACATATTTTCGGGTTATGCAACGTGCCACAATTACAAAAGAACTTATTCCAATAAGGGAGCTAGCGCCCCCTGCTGGATACACCATCCCAGTTTGCCAATCCAGAGAATCACTTCACTTTAACTTCGGGGTGGCCAGTGGACATACTGAATAACTGGTCCCTTGACCAGTTCACAAGGATGTTGGCCAGGTGGTCCCCTGTTTTGAATTAACCAATACACCAGAATATTGGCCATTAATTGCTTTCTTTTTGCTGATCAGTTCACAATGTGACCAAAGAGTTCATTACCTGGTGTTGTCCATCCATCCATCCATTTTCCAACCCACTGAATCCAAACACAGGGGTCTACTGGAGCCAATCCCAGCCAACAAGGCAGGAACCAATCCTGGGCAGGGTGCCAACCCACCGCAGGACACACACAAACAGCACACACTAGGGCCAATTTAGAATCGTCAATCCACCTAACCTGCATGTCTTTGGACTGTGGGAGGAAACCAACGCAGACACGGGGAGAACATGCAAACTCCACGCAGGGAGGACCCGGGAAGCAAACCCGGGTCTCCTAACTGCGAGGCAGCAGCGCTACCACTGCCCCACCGTGCCACCCCTGGTGTTGATCGGTGAATTAAAATATTTACCTAATGGTTCCTTGCTTTTGGCTGACCAGTGTTCCAGGATTTTGATCCATTGGTCCTCTTTCTCCTGGCCCAGCCGTGTCACTATCTCAGATTGACCCCTAATCTGGGACATTTGTCCTCTCATTAATTTGTCTCTAACTGACCAGTGCTGTAGGATTCTGACCCACTTGTCTGTTGTCTCAGATGACTAGTATAATGTTACCCCAGTTGCCTCTTTGTCAAAGGAAATAAAAAATATGGTGATGATACTGGCTTACTGGTCCACTTATCTCAGTCTGACCAGTGCAGTTGGACCCTGTGGTCCCTATGCATTTTACTGACCAGGCTGGCATAGCACTCTGGAGATTGTCCACTCCAGTTGCCCATGTTTTTCACCTCAGACTGACCAGTGCATTTGAATACTGGCTCATGTTCAAATTAAAATCTATGGAAGGTGGCCTTTGGTCATCTTGTCTCAGTATGTCCAGCACTGTTTGGTCTTGACCACTATTCCAGTTCATTTAATGTCACATCCTGACTGATGTACTGGTGGAGGCCATCTGCTCTTCACCAAGTCTCTTACTGGCTGATGTGTGCCAGGGCGCTGACCCAACTGATTCAATGGCACAGCTGGCTGAAGTCAGTCCACACTGAACGGTACCTTGGGAGCTTTCATATCACAGCTTGATCAGTAGAACGGATGATAAGACTCACCCTGACACACATGAAGGTGCTATTCCACCACTCAGGTTGTCCTCTTGTTTCCTAGTCATAGCCTGAGTGGCACACAGGGATTCTGACTCCGTGGTTCCTGATGGCCGCTCCATTTTTCATTTGCTTTTTCCCGAGGCTAGGGTGAGTTAGGGGGGTGTACAGCATGTGACTGGGAGCTGCTTGGATCGATGGCTGAGTGTGGGGTCATTTGAAGAGAAGTGAAGATCACCTCTTGTGTGAGATGATGGGCCGCTTGCATAATTGCAGATGAGAGCTGAAGACCCGTCTCCCGACTCGAGCACTCGGCGCTTTGTGTAATCTTTTAATTACAAGTAAAGAGCGCGGCAGAGTGAGAGGAGCATCGTTAGCAGACATTAATAAAGCGCCTGCTCCTCCGTGTAACCTTTCATCAGAGAGTCGGAGATGACAAAGTTAGAGAGCAGGAGGTTGGTGGCGGAGGGGGGGGGGCACTGGGCACGGTGGGCGTTGAAGTGCAGGAGACAAAAGGACACAGCAGAACACAGACAGCCAGACGCAGGCGCGTACAGAAGGGAAAGGAAAGGTTGAGTGGATGCACAGTACAAGTAGGAGCACAAACCGCTGTGAAGTCACACACGAGTCACATGTCAATATAGACATATAGAATTGTGCATGTAAATGCTCATATGTACATGAAAGGAATCACAGAAATCACATATATTCATTCACTCATTCACTACACACATACTAAAATATCTATACTAGTCTATGTACTGCTTTCATACACACATATACATAGATATATATTTATATATGTATATAGACTAGTATATTAATATAGGGCGGCAAGGTGGCACAGTGATAGCGTGCCTGCCTCACAGTAGGGTTCCCATCCTCAGTCCTGCCTGTATAGAGTTTTCATGTTCTCCCCGTGTCTCCACAGACATGCAAGTTAGGTGAATTGGCACCCGTCTGTGTGCCTTGGACTGGCGTCCTGTTCAGGTGCTGTTCCTGCCTTATGCCCTTGTGCCTGCTGGGATAGGCGCCAGCCCCTCATGACCCTATTCAGGATTAAGCAGGCTTAGAAAATGGTAGAGGTGTGCTAATATTAGATTAGGTTAGACAAACTTTATTATGCACATTAAAAACAACAACATTTATTTCTATAGCTATTAACAAGAAGTTAAGAAACAAAAATTATAATTACCGAAATACAGATCTTCTTCTTGTTCTTGTTGTCCTTCTTCTTCCATAGCTATTCCCATTTTTATATGGGGTCACTGTTTCTTTTTGACTAGATCTCTCCATTAGAGGGTTTGACATGACTTGATGCCAACTACCCAGGGTCTCCAAACCGGCCCAGACCTCCTTCAATGAGTGAGGAGATGAGGTCGACCCTCTCGGCTCAATTATTTTCATTGTAATTTTCTTAAAATTTGTGATGAGTACGTGGCTCGCTACTTGCTATGAGCCTGTGATATGAACTCCATCTAAATTGTGGCCAAACTTAATCTGTACAGTGTTGCTTAGATACAACTTAAAATTTGACAACATACTTAAAATTTTAAATTTAATGAAAAATAAAAATTTAGTAACACGACTTACACGTTATTAGAGTACATGTCAACTGTCAATGCCATGCCCAAGTGCCAGTAGGCTAGTAGCTGCTCATTTACAATGGGAGAAATGATAACCGAGGTTAGAATGAAAACCTCACATGACTGAAATGTTCCATTAACTTAACGATAAACTATAAATGTTCCGTCCTAATATGAAAAATTCCTATCCTGTGCTTTATAACTTTATTTCATCATATTAAACTGAAAACCACTAATTATCACTCACTACCAGAGAACAATAAAATGCATAATACATAATCTAAACTAATTATTAGTACCGAAGAATTTAAATACTAGATATGAGATCAAATAAATTGCAATAATGTATATGCAACCTGAAATGTAGCGGTATCGAAACAGAAATTGGCAAAAGGCAGTTTGGACCAAATTTTTCGCTGCAATGTTGTGTACTGACATCTAAAACAACTTGATGACGTAATACGGTATATTATATAGGACTATAGAAATCACAGTACCAGACAGATAATGTTTAGTAGTTTAGAAAATTAATTTTAATGTCAAACAGTAACCAGTACATAAAATTTATTTCATGAAGCGGCCGGTTAATGACCAGACCAGAGTCTGTGGCCCACTGGGCATTGCCCAAATGCCCTAATGGCCAGTCCGCCCCTGCAACTACCCCCATTTATTCGACTTGGGACTGGCTTCAAAATGGAGTCTGAGTTAATTATGAAATATGAACAATAAAAGAAAATGCAAGGCAATTAATTAACAAAATAATCAATCAATCAATCAATTAAAATTTACATAATACAGATGTACAGGTGTTTGATTACCCTCTAAATGCACCTGAATGTGGAAGGGCCAACTTGTGGGGTGTCAATATGATGGGTTGACCTATACAATGAAGACAGAAGACCACTCCAAGCAGCTCCACGATAAGTCAGGGTCTGCAGACAAGAAAATATCCAAGCCACTGAATATGCAGCAAAATATCACATCGTTCCTTCCTGTCACATGACCGTGATGTACCCCCGGGTCATAAGGCACAAAAGAGCCCATAAGCCCCCCCACATTGACTCCTGGTGGCCCCCAAGGTATCCAGCAGGGCTGTGTATAAATACTACAAAGTCCATGAGGCCCTGCTGGACCTCGGGGCACTATCCTGCTATACTAGAGGGTTACCCCCTGCTCACTTCGCTTATCAACCCCCCTGGCCTGCACTACACACCAGCCACTTCGTGTCTCTGCCACTTGTGTTGTAAAGAGGGGGGCTGAATGCACCCCAAGGAGACGCGGCCTCTCCTCCGAAACCCCCACTTAAACGGTGATACAATGGGGAACAAATACAGTTTTTTTTTTTACCTCCTCTTTGCTTGAACAGCTGCTGGCTTGCTACTGCTGCCGTGCCATGTGATCTGCATCTCACACAGCGCTTTGAACATTTAAAAGCCCGTACGGCAGCTGTCTTTGTCGTCTACTCTTTGTCTTTTATTTCCAGCCCCAGGGGTGGTTAAATGTCTTGGTACATCGTTTCGTCTCGCTGGATATGAGTTCTTGATATTTAATAGTTTATAATTTAAAAACAGAATAAGAATCTGAAAATCTAACAACATCACATTAAAGTTTGATAAATCTTGAAAAGATTGATACCAAAAATATATATATACGTAGTTTTTAAAATAAGCCCAATTTAAAGCAAAATCATCACATAAAAATGTCACATAAAATCATTGCACAAAATTGTTGCACTTTTAGGCTTAGGATTTTATATATATAGAGTAGATAAAATCCAACGTCTGTCTGTCTGTCTGCTTTTCACGAGAGAACTACTTAATGGATTTAGATCGGGTTTTTTTCTATAATTTGCTGGAACATTCTGGTTGATTTTGCGACTTCTCTCACAAGTATCATAGTTTGCTTGCAGAAGTGATTTATTTGCTCGAATCCGAGAGAGCGGCTGTGGGTTTGCTGACACACCAGCCTCTGTTTGGGTTGGTTTGCCTCTCGCCACGTGTAGGACCATACCTTGCCTCTGCTTACCTAACAATACCTGTTTGTTCAGCAGACATTATCACCTACAGATTAAAAAGGAGTAATGTTTCACGTTTTTGAGAAAGAGATCAGAGCTGCGTGTGTTTTAGAGGGCAGGTGCTGATTGGCAGAGATATCACGGCCACGTGCTTTTCACCCCACGGGAGGGACGCTCTCCCGTCAGACATGAATATGATCAGATACAGTGCCAACATTTGATGCTGGAGCGTACCTACCTTATGATTCGCCAGACTTACATTTTTTAAAGTTTTTTAATTGATTTTTAAAGTTGGTCCTGTTTCACTACTACGTGGGCAGAGCTGCAGATGACAGATAGTATACAGTAAATGTAAATACACATAAGGCAAATAATCAAAATACATCTCGGTTTTCTTAAGTGTTCTGTTCTTGTCAGTCATAAAAGAACAGAATGAGTATGGCATGTCTGTATATCTGCTTGAGAAGGCTGCCCACAGAAAGTGACTCATTGTGCAAGAAGAAGTCCTGTGAGGGTGGCCACCAAAAGATCTCTGAGAACTCTAAAAGATTTACTGGCTATGCTGGCTAAGGTTGGAGAGACTGTGCAGAGAACAACTGTGTCCGGGTGCTTCACCAGTTGCAGCTTCATGGAGCAGCAGCAAAGAGAAAAAACACACAGGACCTCTTGAAAGAAGACACATGGTAGACTCTGAAGTTGGCTGGAAGAAGATTCTATGGCCATCAGACTAAAGGCCATGTTTGAATACTGCACATTATCACAAACACACCATCCAAAGCGTGAAGTATACTGACCTCCAGATATCTTCACAATGGGAAACCATCTCTCTGCCAGAACTACAGATCAGTGCCTGCTCCCAGTTTATAACCATTACAAGGACTGAGTAAAAATGTACTCATTATCTTACTAGCCCTGGGTTAGATTCTCCCAAACTATCTGGGTTAGTCAGGAAGCCATCTCACCTCCCTGAACCCCTCAGTGATTGCCAGTGTCATTAAACACATAACAACCGACTCACCTCTAAACTTATGTTTATTTGCAGAACAAACAGACATATCAGGGCAGGTCAGGTCAGGTTGGGGAGCATGCTCTGTTACAGTGTGTTGCCACACCTACCACATGACGAAACAGCTCTGGAACTCAGTTGACCGCCCCCCGGCAGACACATGGTCCAGTCCTACCTTTCAGAAATGACCATCTATCTTCCACAGCCAGGTGTTACATGAGCATCCTCTTGGCCTGGTCCAGCCACACTGGTCCTCAGCATTGAGGATCATGTAAGTCGGATCACCCTCGGGGAATCGCGCCATATAATCCTAGCGCCAATAACTGACACTCCCTCACAATGCAGGTAATGTCCCTCATTTGGGACTCTGAGAGCAACCGCTTATTGGACACAAAGTCAAACTAGTGGTCCCGAGGATTCTCTGAAGAGACAGAGTACTGAAAGAGTCCATTCTTCATCTCTGGGCACTGGATAGCGTCCATGTCTCTCAGTCATATAGCAAAACAGGAAGCACCAGGACTCTAAAGACTTGGACCTTCATCCTTTTGCAAAGATATTGGGAGCGCCACACATCCCTTTCCAGTGACCTCATGACCCCCCATGCCCTCCCAATCCATCTACTGACTTCATATCAAAATTCACCAGACACATGAATGTCCCTGTTGAATTAAATAAACCTCTCGATGAGGTCGACACTCTCTTCACAGACAGATACACTGCTGACGGCTGTGCCCAAGAAGATCTTCATTTTTATCAGGACACTCGCAAGCCCCATCACTCAGACTACTCACTCAGTCTCTTGAGAGCCCCGATCAGAGCCTCCATATCAAACACTTTTAAATAGAAGTCCATACAGCAAGCTTCGCATCAGTTCCATCACCTTGAGCTGTCATTTCATAAGCCAATGAAGATGTCCGTGTGCACTGAGTGCCCTATCTTCTTAATCCACCTGAGGTGTTCTTTAAAACTTCAAGCCATTGCATAATCTTTTCCTCTTATTGTAGGTCAGTTGTGATGACTGAATATCTGCTTGAGGATTCTGCCCACAGAAGGTGACTCATTGTGCAAGAAGAAGTCCTGTGAGGGTGGCCACCAAAAGATCTCTGAGAACTCTAAAAGTTCTCAGAGAACTGGAAAGTTGGAAAGCCATAGCAGGTCTCTAGCCCGAAAATGATGTAAAAATGCAAGAATTAGAAAAGCAAACTAACCATTGCTTCAGCTAAAATCAGACAGCTGATAATGGTCTTGTTACTTGTCAGTGAAGCTACTCTTATTTCATTTCTTCTTACAAGTGCACATACACCCTGGTTATTTTATTTGAGCTTAGTGCTTGTACAGTCTAATAGAAAAGATATAATACAGTAGATGCTTGAAGATGCTTTTGGGTATTTGCATATATCCCAATATCCATCAGCATATCTACTGTACATACATTTCATCAACCTACTTATCCTCTTTTTTCCTGGAAAGCACTTACTCATCCATTTGAGCTCATATGTTTCTTATCTACGCATTCCTATAATCCTGTATTAAAGCAGGACACAAATGAAATATTGTAAGCTTTACTACCACATAATGTATGTTTATTTTAACCCCAATACAATAAGTTTAGGGGGTCCTTATAGTGACAAGTACAGAGAACAGTGAAATTCTTACCTGCACATGTTAATCAACTAGTAACATGTGATGATCTCCAGTACCACGATCAGTTTAATTGCATGCTAAAAAAGTAGATGTTCTGAATTTTATACACATACACATACTTTAATACAAGTATTGAGACCCTTTCACTTTCTGTTTGTGTTGCAGATTTAATTTTAAATGGATACATTTTCCATTTTTCCCCTCAATCTGCACTCAATAATAACCCATAATGGTAAAGTGAAGATGTGTTTTCAGAGAGGTTGGCAAATGGATTAAAAATCAAAAACAGAAATCCTCAGGTTTCCTAGAAGTATTAAGACCCTTTGCTGCAGCACTCCAGATTGTGCTCAGGTCAATTCATTTTGCTTTAATTCTCCTTGAGATGTTTCTAGAACTTGATTGGAGGTCAACTTGTGGCAAACTGAATTGATTGGACATCATTTAGAAAGACACACATGTACCTGGGTATAGAAGGTCCTACAATTCACACTGCATCTCAGGACAATCCAAGGACGTTTCTGTAGGCTTCCACAATCAAATTATGGTGATGCATAGATCAGGACAAGGGGATAACACCATGTGTAAGGCTTAGAAATTTTACAACAGCAAAGCGACCTGAATAATTGTGAACTGGAAGAAGTTTGGAACCTCCAAGGCTCATCCTAGAATTGACCATCTGGACAAATTGATTAACCGGGCAAGAAGGGGTCTGATCAGGGAGATGACCAAGAACCCAATGGTTACTCTAAAAGAGCTCCAGATGTCCTCTGCTGAGATGGAAGAACCTCTTGGAAGGACAACCATCTCAGCGGCACTCCATCAATCAGGTGTTTAGGGTAGTGTGGCAGGCCACTCTTGAGTAAAACGCATATGACAGTTTAAAGCACTATGAAAGTCTGGTGTGATCAGGCAAAAATTAAACTCTTTGGACAGAACACCAAGCACTATGTCTGGTGAAGACCAGGCACTGCTCATCAGCTGTTTAATACCATCCTTATGGTGAAGCATGCTGGTGGTAGTATCATGCTATTGTGGTGTTTCTCAGTGACAGGAAGACCAGTCAGAATTGAGGGAAGGAACCAAATATACAGAGGTCCTTAAAGAAAATCTGCACCACGGTGCATGCAACCTCAAACTGGGGTAGACGTTCTTTCAGCCTGATGATGACCTAAAGTATACAACCAAGACAAAGCTGGAGTGGGCTTTAGGACAGGTCTCTGGGTGTCCTTCAGTGGCCCATCCAAAGCCCAGACTTTAATCCCATAGAACATCTGTGGATTTATGGAATTGCTGCTCTTGTTTGCGAGAGTTTACAGTTCTAAAAATGTAACTTTAAATCAAGAGCATGAGAGTAAGAAGTACATCAACTGGAAAAAACAGGTGGGTGCAGGACCCACTGGCACATACAGTGGGTAGAATACCAACATGTAAACTGAACCAGGTAAGTTGCCAGAGGCGTGAAATTACAATTGTCGACCACAAAAGCTGTAGTCTATGGGGGTTGGCTCACCCACTCCACATAACAGTGTCTGGGTCTGAGGTGCCATTCAGGGCTTGATGCTGTATGGGCATTTCAGAGAGTGATGGCAGTGTTAGTGTGGGGTAAACAGTCTAACTGGTCACTTGTTGGGCCCCCACAGTTGGCTTTCTTACTCTCCGGCCCACTGCCTTCACAAGGCTACCCACGCTCACTCAAGTAATCACGTTAAAAATCTCCAGTCCCTAGAGGATGGCCAAGAGGTCAAGGAGCAAGGCTGACCTCGGCATTATCTGAAGTAGGCAGGTCACTTTCCATTGAGTGGCCGTCAAGTGACCAGCAGATCCTGCCGTAGATTTGTGACTCACTAATCAGGATGAAAGAAGAGAAGCTTGATGTGCCTGCCTGCTTCTATGCATTGTGTGAGTGAGTGTGTGCAATCTGTATATTTGGGACTGTGAAATTGGGCACGTGTCCATAGATGACCTCATTGTGAGTACAAATGGTGGCAAGTGTATGTGAGTGTGTGTTTTTGTGAACATTAAGTGTGGAGATACACAATTCATTGCTAACAAGGCAAATATTGAATATCTGCATTGTATCGGTGTGGGTGTGTGAACATGTTCTACAATATGAGTGTGCTTGTGTTTATTCATCCATCCATCTTTTCTGACCTGCTTATCCAGGGCAGGATCCTGGGGCAGAAATCATAGGGCACATTGTTGGAACAACACCTGGACAGGAAACCAGGCCATCGCAGGATAAACACACACACACACACAAACACACACACACAAACACACACACGCACACACACTGTTCCATGTTAGCAGTGCCAATTCACGTCTTTGGACTGTCGACACAAACACATTTAGAACATGCAAACTCCACACAGGGAACACCCAGAATGTCAACCCTAATCTCCTTCCTGCCAGGCAGCAGCACTATTACTGTGTTACTGTGCCATCCATAGGTGCCAAAGAATTTGTTATTTAGGCCAGTAAGCCTTAATATTCATCATGGATAAATTAACTGGAGTCATTGTTAAGGAGAACATAAACATCAAAGGTTCAAAGCAGGAGAGTTAGTGAAGAGTCTGCATGGGTTCAGACAAATATGTCATGTTCTACTAGTATGATGGAATTCCATAAGAAAGCAATAAAATCAGAGAGGTGCATATGATATTATGTTAATTTTCTGAATGTTTTTGAAAAGGAACCATATCAGAGGCTGAAGATCAAACTAAAAGATGGCGGAGATCAAGACACAGTGTGGAGATGGGTACTGAAATGAATTAAACAGAGGAAGAGAATGTTTTTGGTATCAAGTACTACTTCTAAATTAGGTGATGTTAAGAGTGGTGTCCTTCAGGGGTCAGGGCTGGGGTCGTGGCTCATTGTAATATACATAAACAATCAGAAAAGAAGATAAATAACAGGTCAGGCAAGTGTGACGATGATACAAAACTAGGTGGAACGACAGATGAAGCAGAATCAGTAGAAGGATGGGCAGCATATGGACTTGGGCAAAACTGTGACAGATGAAATTTAATGTGAATAAAGGTAAAATATTACATTTCTTCTTCTTCTTTCAGCTGCTCCCATTAGGGGTTGCCACATCAGATCATCTTGTTCCATATCTTCCTGTCCTTTGTATCTTGCTCTGTTACCCCTATCACCTGCATGTCCTCTCTCACCACATCCATAAACCTCCTCTTAGGCCTTCCTCTTTTCCACTTCCCTGGCAGCTCTATCCTCAACATCCTTTTCCCAATATACCCAGCATCTCTCCTCTTCACATGTCTAAACCAACGCAATCTCACCTCTCTAGCTTTGTCTCCAAACCGTCCAACCTGAGCTGACCCTCTAATGTACTCATTTCTAATCCTGTCCATCCTCGTCACACCCAATGACCCATCCTCGGCCACCTTTGGCTCTGTCTCTTGTTTTTTGGTCAGTGGCACCTTTTCCAGCCCATATAACATAGCTGGTCTCACTACCGTCTTGTAGACTTTCATTTTCACTCTTGCTGATACCCGTCTGTCACAAATCATTCCTGACACTCTTCTCCACCCACTCCACCCTGCCTGCACTCTCTTTTTCATCTCTCTTCCACAATCCTCGTTACTCTGTAATGCTGATCCCAAGTATTTAAACCCATCCACCTTCACCAACTCTACTCCTTGTATCCTCACCATTCCACGGACTTCCCTCCCACTTACACAAATGTATTCTGTTGTTGTTCTTACTGACCTTCATTCCTCTCCTCTCTAGAGAATATCTCCACCTCTCCAGGGTCTCCTCAACCTGCTCCCTACTCTCACTACAGATCACAATGTCATTAGCAAACATCATAGTCCACAGGGACTCCTGTCTAATCTCGTCTGTCAACCTGTCCATCACCATCGCAAATAAGAAAGAGCTCAGAGCCGATCCCTGATGTAATCCCACCTCCACCTTGAATGCATCCACCACTCCTACCACAGACCTCACCACTGTCACACTTCCCTCGTTCATATCCTGTGCAGCTCTTATGTACTTCTCTGCCACTCCTAACTTCCTCATACAACACCACAACTTGTCTTGAGGCTCCCTGTCATATGCTTTCTCCAGGTCCACAAAGATGCAATGCAGCTCCTTCTGGCCTTCTCTAAACTTCTCCATCAACACCCTCAGAGCAAACATTGCATCTGTGGTGCTCTTTCCTGGCATGAAACCATCATGCTGCTCGCTAATCTTCACCTCCCATCAATGTACTACTCTTCCCCATAACTTCATGCTGTGGCTCTTCAATTTTATCCCCTTGTAGTTACTACAGCTCTCCTCATCCCCCTTATTTTGAAATATCAGCACCAGTACACTTCTTCTCCACTCCTCAGGCATCCTCTCACTTTCCAAGATTCCATTAAACAATCTGGCTAAAAACTCCACTGCCATCTCTCCTAAACACCTCCATGCTTCCACAGCTATGTCATCTGGACCAACGGCTTTTCCATTCTTCATCCTCTTCATAGCTGTCCTCACTTTTTCCTTGCTAATCCGTTGCACTTCCTGATTCACTATCTTCACATTGTCCAGCCTTCTCTCTCTCTCATTCTCTTCATTCATCGAAGTACTCTTTCCATCTTCTCAACACACCCTCGTCGCTTGTGATTATGTTTCCATCTTTAAAGGTAAAGTATAACATTTCGAATTTTGAAATGTAAGATCTGGATGCTCAATGGGAGGTCTGAATCTTTAAAATGCTCCTTATGAAAAGGACTGGGGAGACAAAGAGAACTCTGAACTAGCTGTCTGACAGTGGCTTAAGAAGATTTATAAGATGTTAGGTTGTATAGTGCACTTGATGTGTGGGGCACAAGTCAAAGGAGGATATGCTTAAGCTTTATAACTCACTTGTTAGGCCACATCTGGAATACTGTGTACAGTATACAGGTCTCCATATTACAAAAAAGACAAAGGCAGCACTGGAGAAGGTCCAGAAGACAGGACTAGGCTGATTCAGAGGCTAAGGAGTATGAGCTTTGAGGAAAGATTGGTGGAGCTGGACCTTTTCATGTTAAGAAAACAGAGATTAAGAGGTGACAAGACTGAAGTGTTTAAATTTATGAAGGGAATCAGTATGCTGCTTTGAAGTAAGTTCTTCAGCAAGAACATGGAGTTACAGACATACTGTAGATGTAAAAGGTCAAGAGCAGATTTCATACAAATGTTACAAAGTTTTTCCTTCACTCAGAGACATAAGGAATAAATGACCAAGTAGTCAGATAGAGAGGAGGTAATTAGGAACCTTCAAATCTCAACTTGAGAATCAAGAAGAAAAAACTGTTGAGCTTGTTGCGATGAATGGCCTGTTCTCGTTAAACCTTTTGTGATGTCCAGTTGTATGTTTCACCTAATGACTATAAACCAATGGCACTGATCACAATATGAAGACCTTTGAGAGATGGGTCTTGGACTAAATGAGTTCTCTGGTGATAGACTCCCTGGACCCAATGCAATTTTCCTATCAGACAAAGACTGGAGTGGAGGATGCAATTATCTGTCTGCTCCACAAGGCTGATTTTCACTTGGACAAAGCTGATAGCCTTCAATACCATCAGGCCATCCCTGATAAGAGATATGTAAGTGGATGAACCTGTGGTTCAGGATCCTGTCGGGTAGACAGCTGTTTGTGAGACTCATGGACTGTGAGCAACACTGGAGAACCATAGGGAACAATCCTGTCTCTTTTACTCCTCAGTCTGTACTCCTCAGACTATAAATATAACAGCAGGTCATGTCACTTGCGGAAATTCTCAGATGACATTGATATGTAGGATAAGACAGAGTATGGAAGTCAGGTGGAGAGCTTTGTTTCTTGCTGCAGAAATCACCAAACCCAAGGAATTGGTGATTGACTTTCACCGCACTAAAGAGCCTCTATGTCAGGTCACTATTCAGGTGGTGTGCTTCTTACAACTACTAGGGAGTCCACATCAGTGACAGGTTGGACTTCTTTTGGAGCACAGAGGAACTATAATAATAATAATATTAATAATAATAATAATAATAATAATAATAATTATTATTATTATAATAATCATCATCATTCTTTACATTTATGTAGTGGTTTTCTCACTACTCAAAGAGCTTTAAAAACTCTACACGGGGACGACCCAGGTTGCAAACCTATGTTCTCCTTACCTCCTTATTTATCTATTTAAAGAGCTTCTGTAAAAAGCCACATTTCCCCCTGGGTACAAATGCAGTTCTACTTAAGATGTCAAAATAAATGGGTGCAAATTTTTGAGTTTAAATATTTGTCTATTTGCCACGTTGATTTTGTTCATGTTTGTGAAATTGTGGGCCTCTGTATACAGTAAGTATGGTGTACATTGTATGTACCAGTTGTGTGTACTTGTGTGTATATAAAGCTGTGAGAGCACACGTTTCTGTGCTGATAAATTAGATGTTGTGTGCTTGTTGTCATGTGTGTATGTTGACACGAGTGTGTCTATGTGCGTGTGAGGCTAATATTGTGGTATATACAGTACGTGTGCCCGTTTGCTGTTAGTATGAGTAAACGCACGCTGGTAAAAACATTTGTGTGTGTCTATTTCTGTGAGTGTGATGTGTCAGTGAGTGACATTGAGATGCAATGCATTTATGTTCTTACGTACTTGACACAACGTACAGTATTGGCGCTTTTCCACTGCATAGTACGGCACGACACGGTTCAGTTCAGCTCACTTTTGGGGGGTTTTCCACTGGGAACAGTACCTGGTACCTGGTCCTTTTTTTAGTACCACCTCAGCCGAGGTTCCAAGCGCGCCGAACCGTTACCAAAACGTGACGTGTAAACTCTGCTGGTCACTGATTGGCCGGAGAAAATCGTCATTACTGCGTCACTGAACTTGCGACACGAGACACAACAGACCCGCTAGATTTTTAGCACAGCCAGCGAAGGTTCGGACGCACCATTTTGTTTTAACCAAAAATGGCTGTTTTGTGGTCTATTGAGGAAGTACAGACGTTTCTCTCGTTGGTAGCCGAGGAGCGGATCCAGCGAGAGCTGGATGGGGCGACGCGGAATGAAAAAGTTTTTCACGAGGTCGCTAAGCTCTTGGGCGCACACGGCTACCATCGGACTTACAAACAGTGTAGGGACAAGTTAAAAAAAATGAAGAGCGACTACAGGAGTATAAAGGACCACAACAGCCGGAGTTGATGATGTCACGGCAGTAGAGGCGGCACAACTATAACGACATATGAATAATCCCGTCCACTCTAAAGCCGTACTAAACTGCAGCTGAAACACAAACCGAGCCGAACTGAGCCGAACCAAGGTGAGCTGTACTGAACCGTGCTGTGCCGTACTATGCAGTGGAAAAGCGCCATATGTGTGTGTCTCTGTGTGCATTTTTGGTATTGTGTATTTAAGCTCTTTCAGTTAAATGAATGTTCGTGTGCAGTTTTCTAATGTGGTAGTGATGGTGATATTCTGTATGTATTTACTTAGGTATATATTTGTTAAAGTATGTTCACGTGTGATAAGTTTATAGGGTCTTCATTGTCACATGTACAGAGTACACTGAAGTTCTTACTTGTATGTTGTCACCGAAAAACAGATTGTGAGAGAGCCAGCATGAATAACTGGGGTACAAGTTGGGCAACGCTGTGTAATCAATGGCATTGATTCATAGAAAATTTTTTTAAAAATGCGTTCCCCACTTTTGTGCACACAGAAATCAAACGTAATCACAAACCAAAGAGACCAGCGTTGGTTGTAAAATTGGCTTTGTCAATGGGAGCTCCGTCTCCTTTTTGGATTGGTCCCAGAATGAGCCACGTCCTTCTGGTGACCACCCAAATTTGTTGCATCAAGACCAGAACGGGTTGGGCCATCTTTGGGCTAAAGGCGGGTGCTAGGTCACCTCCTGGGTCTGCCTATTGGAAGCGTGGGTGAGAGAGAAGACAGTGTTGGGTGGGGGGGATTTTGCTTACCTCGTCAGAGCCAAGAAGATGACCCCCAGGTGAACATGCGTGACAGTGTGCTAAGCAACTCTACGCCACTCACTGATCACAGAATTAGTAAATAAAACTAACTAACCTCGAAACCTCAGAACACATTTCTCAAACCCTAACAACAACACATGACAAACTAATGTGGTAGTGCATACCATTACTTTTGTCACTTCAGTAATGACAAACGCATCAATTCAGAGTGGCTAATGAACCTGAGGTTAAGCACTTTGAGCTTGAGAAAGGTCTTATATTAGTATTCATATTTGTATTAGTATTAAGATGGACAACATCAGGGCATTAGTTGAAATCAGTGAACCCAGAGAAAACTCACTGAGAGCAGACACCAAGATTGGTGAGATCCGCTGTACCTGTCATCATGCGTGTGTAGGAGGCAGCTTAAGGGCTCTGGTGATGGTAACTACTGCCACACCAGAGGTTGGCGCTTGATTCTAATGCCTTCTCTCTTCTTTCCTTCGCAGAATGGAAGATTGGTGGCTGTTCCACCAACTAACATCACTTACGCTATCTACCCTCCTGGACCTGCCTGGAACACATATGACCTGAAGTTCGGCCATGCTTGATGTGTGTGGTTGTAAGTTCAGTATATATTTACTAGGGGGCTTTGCCCCCTGCTCACTTCACTTGCCCACCCCCTAAAGGGCATGTTACACACCAGCCACTTCGCATCTCTACCGCTCGTGTTGTGAAGAGGGGGGCTGAACGCACTTAAGGAGATGCAGTCGCTCCTCTGAAACCCCCTCTTAAATGGTGATACATTGGGAAACAAATACATTTTTTTTACCTCCTCTTTGCTCGATCAGTTGCTGGCTTGCTGCTGCTGCTGCTGTGCTGTGTGATCTGCATGTTGTGCAGCGCTTCGAACATTTATAAACCTGTAGAGCAGCTGTCCTTTTGTCTCACTGCCTTGTCTCGTGGGACATTCAAGTGCCTCAGAGAAAATCACACCTTGTCTCCTTCCAAGCCTTACAAGATTTTTTTTATAATAGAGAGAAATGTGCATTTGTGATATTGGGGTGGAGTGGTGGCTCTGAGGATAGGGATCAGTGACAGCAATCAGAAGGTTGCCGGATTGAATCCCATAAATGCCAGAAGTGACTCTACTCGATTGGGCCCTTGAGCAAAGCCCTTAACCTGAAATTGCTTTGTCCTGCGTATGACGTTAATCTGCATCCAGCCCTACAAGCAGGTCATCCAACTTACAGGGAAAACCGGAGGGTTGGTGGCAGGATTGGCACTCCAGCCACCGTAAAAGAAGAAACCTCACACTGTTCCAGTGTAGTGCTGAAGTGTCACCCACTGCACTTGGGTCCCAATCCAGGTGGTTTGTTCTGTGGTGGGTGCAGCAACGCTCTATCAGTGCATGATCCAGACCTCCTCTGAGATGTTGTGCATGTGCGTCCCCATGCAATTGTGTCTTCTCTAAATGTTTTTGACACATACTGATGCACAATTGTTTGTATCATGATATACCGTAAATATTATTTTTTTAGGTGGAATAGTCTGCGTGTGCTTATCCTTCTATATAAATGCGGTCGGGATTGTCCTTCCGTCTCGTGAGTGCTACGCAGGAGCGGAGTTTCACACACGCCCCGTCCATTTTGCAATGCACGATGGGATTTGTAGTTTCGTTTTTTCAGGTAAAAGATGATTTTCTACTCTAGACTGTGCGATATCTTCTTCTTCTTTCTTACTATATAAAAACGGTCGGGATTGTCCTTCCGTCCCGTGAGTGGAAAGTGTAGCGGTATTCCGCTTATCACAGACTTACTACTTGCAGCTTGCGGTACGAAGCGACATGATGTGAGCAGAGTTCTGGTGCTCCCATCGTTCCCTTGCTTTTGTGCGTGATGCGCTGGAAAAATAGACAAAATTATGTCTCTGGAAATAATTAATGTTGATGGAGTACAAATGCCTCACCGCGTAGTAAATATCAGGGGGGTTCAAAAGGGCGACCTCAATATAGAAAAAAAGTTTAAATTTCATCACAAAAATAACAGAAACTACGAGTATTAAAGTAATACCGCTCAAATGCAATATAACCAAAATTAATGAGTTTGTATAAAATATCAAATTGATCTACATATTGAATTGCCTTAAGAAGTGGTCAGCTTAAAAGTCGTCACCTTAAAAGGCGGGTCAGCCTAGTGTAATTGATATTTTGTGATCATGGGCACAATTTGGGGTTTGTAATGTTCATGTCTCTACAGTGATGTTTGCGTATTGCAGCAGACATTCTGTGGGAATGTGTGTGTGGTAGAGGATGTGATACCCTGTGTGTGTGTGTGTGTGTGTGTGTGTGTGTGTGTTTTACAAAGTGCACCCTTGAGCTGCCTTTGCTGTGTTCACTTTCTTTCTTTGGATGTGTTTAGAAACTGAATTACAAATAATTTTTCTTGAAATGCTAGAGTGTCTCCTGCAACCCTGGATTAACATTATTAGATGATAGATAGATAGATAGATAGATAGATAGATAGATAGATAGATAGAT
>JANRMT010062789.1:20346704-20363138 GCA_026402145.1 Polypterus bichir lapradei
ATAGATAGATAGATAGATAGATAGATAGATAGATAGATAGATAGATACTTTATTAATCCCAAGGGGAAATTCACATAATCCAGCAGCAGTATACTGATACAAAAAACAATATTAAATTAAATAGTAATAAAATGCATGTAAAAACAGACTAAAATAATAATAATAATAATAATAATAATAATAATAATAATAATAATAATAATCATCATCATCATCATCATCATCATCATCATCATCATCATCATCTTGCTAATAATGTTAGCATTTACTCCCCGTGTGGAATTGAAGAGTTTTATTATGGTATAGCTGATTGCCACTAACGTATGGAGACATGGTCCAATATTTCAAGTCTGGCTGCATTATAACACTTGCTGTCAGGATTCAGCTAATTCTTGGGTGGGTTTATTTAACAGATGGATGGTACAGGGTCAGCCGTTTTCAAAGTAGACTATACAAGTATAGACCAATAGCCCCAAATTGGCTTCTGCCTTACACCTCCTACTGCCAACTTGGAGCTGGTCCCCTGCGATCAGGACTTTGGATTAAGTGGGTTCAGTTAAGATGTATGGACCCTGAAGTGGATGGACTGTGATCAGCCAAAGGATGGATGTATGTTTATGCAAGTGTGTGTAGTTGTACTTTGATGGTCGTGTATGTGTTGGAGTGTGTGTATTCATGATTACACATGTACTAGACAACTGCACACATTGCCCATATGGTTAGAAAATTAGAACATTACGACAATCTGGACAAGAACATGTCATTCAGCCCAACAAAGCCTGCCAGTCTTATCCACTTAATTCTTCTAAAATAATATCATGTCAAGTTTTCAAAGTCCGTAAACTTCTACTGTCTACCACACTACTTGGTCACTCATTCCATGTGTCTGTGGTTCTCTTTGTGAAGAAAAACTTTGTAATGTTTGTGTGAAATTTACCTTTAACGAGTTTCCACCTGTGTTCTTGATGAACTCATTTTAAAGTCAGCATCTTGATCCACTGGACTAATTCCCTTCATAATTTTAAACACTTCAGTCAGGTCTCCTCTTAATCTTCTTTTCCTTAAACTGTAAAGGCTCACTCTTTTCATCTTTCCTCATAACTCATCCCCAGTATCCATGGACTCAGCCCTGTCGCTCTTCTCTGGACCTTTTCTAGTGCTGCTATGTCCTTTTTGTAGCCTGGAGACCCAAACTGCACACAGGACTCCAGATGAGGCCTCACTAGTGTGTTATAAAGCTTGAGCAGAACATACCTTGGACTTGTACTCCACACATCAAGGCACTATATAACCTGACATTCTGTTAGAATTCTTACTGGCTTCTGAACACTGTCTGGCAGTTGATAGTGTTGAGTCCACTACGACTCCTAAAACCTTCTTATAAGGTGTACTTTTCAATTTTTGGACCTCTAATACTGTATTCAAATATAACAACTTACTTCCTATGTGCAATACACTTATTGATGTTAAATTTTATCTGCCTCAAATACACCCAAGCCTGTATGCTCATCAGGCCCCTCTGTAATGATTCAATGGATTTCACCTTGGTATCATCTGCAAACTTGTTACTTATACTCCTATCCAAATCATTTATATTTATTAAAAATAGTAGCAGCCCCAGCACTGACCCCTGTTGGTCACCACCCTTAACATCAGCCAATTCTGATGAGGTTCTTTGCACCACCACCCTCTGCTTCCTGTGTTTGAGCAAATTCTGCACCCATCTACACACAACACCCCAAACTCCAACTTTTTTAGTTTGATGTCCACCCTCTCATGTGGTGCCTTATTAAATACTTTCTGAAAGTCAAGATAAATAATATTGTATTCTCTTCTTTGATCATATCCTTTCGTTGCTTCATCATAGATATCCGACATGTTAGTAAAGCACGACCTTCCTCGTCTGAGCTCATGCTAACTGTTCAGTACAATTCCTGTTCTTACAATGTGTGGCTCAGTCTTTCCCTCAATAATTCCTTCCATTAATTTACCTTTGAGTCACATTAAGCTTATTAGCCAATAGTTGTTTGGATCTGCCTGGTCACCCTTTTTATTTGACTGGATAATATTTGCCATTTTCCTGTCCTTTGGAATTATCCAGTGCACAGTGACTTCCTAAAAATATACATCAAGGGTTTATATAGGCGGCACAGTGGCGCAGTGGGTAGCACTGCTGCCTCACAGGTAGGAGACCCGGGTTCGCTCCTCCCTGCGTGGAGTTTGCATGTTCTCCCCATGTCTGCGTGGGTTTCCTCTCACAGTTCAAAGACGTGTAGGTTAGGTGCGTTGGCGATTCTAAATTGTCCCTAGTGTGTGCTTGGTGTGTGGGTGTGTGTGTGCCCTGCCCCGGGGTTTGTATCCTGCCTTGCACCCTGTGTTGTCTGGGATTGGCTCCAGCAGACCCCCGTGGCAGTGTAGTTAGGATATAGCAGGTTGGATAATGGATGGATGGGTTTATATGTGTACTCTCTAACCTCCTTAAGAACGCAGATATAATTATCATCTGGTCCTGGCGATTTATTTGGTTTCAGCCTATTTAATCTAAACAGCATTTCTCTCTCTACAATTTCTAAACCCGTCAGTACCTCCTTAGCTGCCCTTTTTGCCACTGGGAGGATATCCACTTTCTCAACATGTAAAAACCTCAAACAATGCAAGTTAAGAGCATCTACTAGAGTTGTATAATCCATGTATAAAACTTGTCCATACATTATCCATTCATCATCAATAGTGAGTGTTTTTGGAGATCTACTGTTTCTGGAGTATGCTGTATGGAGACGTACTGTATGTTTTTGGTGAACCCAGCACATCAGGTGTGCCACCCAAAGCTGCTGCGTAACAGAAAGGCATTTCCAGGTCTCCACTAACCCACAACCCCCATTCAGCACCTGTCGTGTGTGGGCGGCACCATGGACTTTTCCCTCTGGTGATTTTGGCCTTTGTATCTTGGTGACCCCTGCGACCCATACACGTGCCTCTGGCGGTCCCATCAATCGTCCCTCTGCCTCTTAGTGGTGGACGCACTCCAGCTGTAGAGGAATTGTGTCAAATGAGCAGCGCGTGTAGGCCCCTTTTCAGAAGATTAGCATCCGCCCCCTGCTCTGCGCCATTAATTTGCAGAGCTGCTAAACCAGCCTTGTCCGTGGTGGCCAAACCATACAATGGCTGACGCTGAAAAGAGCTTGCCCTGACCTTTGCTAATGTTTGCCCACTGGCCTGCCTTGAGGTCAAGGGGCATTTTGCATTGACAAGAATTAGCCCAGGGATGTGCTGGCCCTTTCCTCATTTAACTGTTTATTTGTTCAGTGGTGTTGGGCGATGTGTCAGCTCTGTCCTGGTCTAACTGGACCCAAACCTATCCCTAGGGAGTGACCCAAGCGCTTGATGTAAATTCACACCTCCAGAGGCTGGAATTGGGCGACCAGTTCAACCCGTCATTCATCTGCTCTGCTTTAACATTACAGTGCTCTTCTTCTGGTCAATGTAAGGGTCAGTGTAGTGGCGTAGTGAGGGGGCAGAAGGCCAGTTGCTAATCAGCTAACGTCTGTCCCTACCTTCTGGTCACTATTAGGCTCCACACTGAACTCATGGGCTCCTTAAAATGTGTTACTTTGATCAGCGTTGTGTTTGCCTTTAAAATTTCCGGACCGCTGTCATAATTAGGCTCTGCAGGTGAATACTGTGGTCTGGACAGCATCATACACTATTCCCAGTATTCTCACAACTGGTCACTATTGGTCTTGTTAGCTTTCTATTACAGACCTGTGTGAGTAAATGTTATGAGCTCCTTTCAAAGGAATCCCATTCCGTCTTTGCAGTAGTCATCATTGAACTAAGCAGACTCCTTGAGATCTGTTCTGATTTTTATGATCATCAGCCACTTGTGCTTGATCTCAGTTCTGGTCTCCCTTTTTCTTGACTTCTCTTATGGTCATTATTGGCCATCCTAATCTTTTCTTCTTAACTTCTGCTCACTTTTAGGCCTACAACAGCATTTGTTTGTATAACACATCTTCATACAAATGATGTAGCTCAAAGTGCTTTACAAGATGAAGTAAGAAAAAAAAAACCAGAAATATTATATAAAAATCAGGCAATACTAATTAAAAAAGAATAAAGTGATGTCCAGTGGCCAGGGAGGACAGACAAAAAATAAAAAACTCCAGATAGCTGGAGAGAAAAAATAAAATCTGCAGGGGATCCAAGGCCAAGAGACCTCCCAGTTCCCGCTGGGCATTTTACCTAACATAAATGATCTCAATTAGTCCTCATGGTTTTCAGGCTTCACGTGGAAGTATTAGATGATGATGGTCATGTGGACCTCTGGCCTTTAATCCATCAATGTAGGGACAATGTAGGGACTGCATGGTGCTTTGAACCAGAAAGAGAACAACAGAGAAAATAGGGGTTAGTATGGATTTTGAAGCCATGAAGAAAAAAATCTATACTAATAAAAGGCAAAGCCCTCACTGACTCACTCACTCACTCACTGACTCATCACTAATTCTCCAGCTTTCTGTGTAGGTAGAAGGCTGAAATTTGGCAGGCTCATTCCTTACAGCTTACTTACAAAAATTAAGCAGGTTTCGTTTCGAAATTCTATGCGTAACGGTCATAACGGCCCCATCTTCACAAAATCTGGTAGGCAGCTTCCCTGCGCTAACCGAAACCGATGTACGTACTTATTTAGGTGATATGACACCACTGTCGGCCGCCATATTGAACTTTCCAACGTCACTAATTCTCCAACTTCCCGTGTAGGTAGAAGGCTGACCCTATCTTCACGAAATTTGGTAGGCGGCTTCCCTGCGCTAACCGAAACCGATGTACGTACTTATTTCGGTGGTATGATGCCACCGTCGGCCGCCATATTGAACTTTCCAATGTCACTAATTCTCCAGCTTTCCATGTAGGTAGAAGGCTGAAATTTGGCAGGCTCATTCCTTACAGCTTACTTACAAAAATTAAGCAGGTTTCGTTTCGAAATTCTACACGTAACGGTCATAACGGTCAACAACGTCCGCCATTTTGAACTTTCTTACTTATGGCCCCATCTTCACGAAATTTGGTAGGCAGCTTCCCTGCGCTAACCGAAACCGATGTACGTACTTATTTAGGTGATATGACACCACTGTCAGCCGCCATATTGAACTTTCCAACATCACTAATTCTCCAACTTCTCGTGTAGGTAGAAGGCTAACCCTATCTTCACGAAATTTGGTAGGCGGCTTCCCTGCGCTAACCGAAACCAATGTACGTACTTATTTCGGTGGTATGACGCCACCGTCGGCCGCCATATTGAACTTTCCAATGTCACTAATTCTCCAACTTCCCGTGTAGGTAGAAGGCTGAAATTTGGCAGGCTCATTCCTTACAGCTTACTTACAAAAGTTAAGCAGGTTTCATTTCGAAATTCTACGTGTAACGGTCATAACGGTCGACAACGTTCGCCATGTTGAACTTTCTTATTTATAGCCCCATCTTCACGAAATTTGGTAGGCGGCTTCCCTGTGCTAACAGAAACCAATGTATGTACTTATTTCAGTGGTATGACGCCACTGTTGGCCGCCATATTGAACTTTCCAACGGTCTTTGTTACTTATGGGCCCATCTTAAAGAAATTTGGTAACTAAATCCTACTTGCGTACATATATATGCCCATAGCCTGCTGCTCGGTCACAGTGTGAGGCGGCATTGGGTCCCCCATCCCAACGTCTCCCACGTTGTTGGCTGCCTGCCTATATAAGGCCGTCCGTCACTCCGGTCTCTACATTCCCTTCCTTGCTTTGCAACGGGATTCACGTCTCCCTGCTGATAACTACAGACTCTTAGAAAGGGAAGGAAACCAAATGTTGATGGAGGTGGTCACAATACTCTCAATGATGGCTGAGTAAACATTTAACAATATACACCTTGATAAGCCAAGCTTCTTAAGCTGGCAAAGGAAGAATAATATCTGCCTGATGATTAGGAGGTGATGTGCTTGTCCCATCTGAATGTATTAGTGAAAGTAATCACGAGGAATTTAAACGACTGAGCCACAAACACAGTCTGGTGATTAATTTGCAATAGTGGACAGTTAGTGACTTATCGGTGGAAGTCAATCCTCATTCCCGCTGTCTTAATACCATTGAGCTCCATTGTTGATAGGAAGACAAGTCATTATTAGTAATGCGACCCACTACGGTTGTGTCATCTGCAAACTTTAGGAATTTTACAGATTTTTCCATGGATCTACAGTCATTATAAAGTGAAAAGACGAGGGGTGCAAGAACACAGCCTTGCGGGGAGCCTATGCTAATTGACATTGGATTTGACCAGAGGTGGGTAGAGTAGCCAAAAATTGTACTCAAGTAAGAGTAACGTTACTTCAAAATAATATTACTCAAGTAGAAGTAAAAAGTAGTCATCCAAAAAATGACTCAAGTAAGAGTAAAAAGTATTTGGTGAAAAGACTACTCAAGTACTGAGTAACTGTTTGATCATAATAAATGATTTATGTTTTAGAAATGTTGTAATAAAGACAAATATACAGTAAAATAAAGTACAAATTCTGCTATTTCCAAATAATAAAATAAAAAATGAGTACAAATACATAACATCTTGACAAAATAAAGATGCACAAAATAACACAAAGTTCCAAAGCTCAGTTTGTCACAACAAAGCTTTTGAAGCGAATGCCTACAGTAGGTAACATGTCTGTTTGAACAGTGCAGACTACTTACAGTGACGAGATCTCCTGCACACTGACAGTATAATACTGCATATTCACTCGCCCTCCAAATAGCATAACTGATAGAAAATAACATTAGAACAAGGCAGCTTGTGCATGTACAAGAAGTCTCACTTTACCTGGACTGTCTGTGTCTGTGCATGTTTGGTTAAACCGTGCTTGTTCTTCACTCAGTGATGTGATGGTTAAGCTTCAGCAGGAGTTGGCTCTCAAGGTTCTTGCAGTGAAGATGTGACCATTTAGCATTGAACATGAGCCCCGCATGACCAAACAGTCTCTCACAGGCTGCAGATGAAAGAAGTTTGTGTGTGGTCATGTGACTGCATAGCTATGTCTGATTGGTGAAATGAAGTCTTGTGATTATTGTTACTACGTCTGATTGGTGAAACAGAGTCATGTGATTATTGTTGCTACATCTGATTGGTGAAATGGAGTCATGTAATTATTGTTGCTACGTCTGATTGGTGAAACCGAGTCATGTGATTATTGTTGCTATGTCTGATTGGTGAAACAGAGTCATGTGATTATTGTTGCTACGTCTGATTGGTGAAACAGTCATGCAGTAAGATCCACTGGCAACTTCTCTCTGGCAAAAATATAGCGTATCTAATATGTAAATGGAAAAAAAGTAGCTAGTTGAGTGTTGCCCAGTGTAGTGGAGTAAGAGTAGCGTTTCTTCGTCACAAATGTACTCAAGAAAAAGTAAAAAGTATGGTGCAGTAAAACTACTCTTGGAAGTGCAATTTTTTTTTAAAGTTACTCAAGTAAATGTAACTCGTTACTACCCACCTCTGGATTTGACGGATGTGGGCCCAGTTTCACATACTGCTTCCTACCTGTCAAAAAACTCATGATCCACTGGCAGACACCATAGGGTACACCTGACTGGGTTAGTTTACTCTGAAGCAACTCTAGAACAATAGTATTGAAGGCTGAGCAGAAATTCACAAACAAGACCCTCACATAGGTGTTAGGCAAGTCCAGGTGCTGAAGAATGTAGTGCAGGCGTAAATTAACTACATCTTCCACTGAGCGATTTGCCCTATATGCGAACTGAAGTGGATCAAGGAGAGGATCAGTGAAAGACTTTAGGTAGGAAAGCATGAGACGTTCGAATACTTTCATAACCACTGAGGTCAAATCACTTGGTCTATAGTCATTAAGTCATGAAGCATGTGACCCCCTATAATGAAAAAAAATAATATGAAAGCAAAATGAAGTTTTTCACAAAGTAAAGATGAAAATGACATTTTATCACACAGGAATTCAATATGGAACTGATTCAAAATGGCCGAACTTCCTGTTATATAGGTTCCAGGCAGGAAGGGATGGGTTCAGGAGGACGTCAATGGTGGAATGACTGGCATTCTTCCATTCTGTAGACAGAAGAAGAAAGAAGGCATTGCCCCTGGTTCAGCGGGTAATTAACATCACCAGATCCCTTAAGCTGCCTTCCAAGCACATGCGCATGACAGTTTGGATTAAGATTGAACTTTATTAAATTAGGTGTTTTAAATTAGGATTTAGTTTGTACACTTCTTAATATACCCAGTCCACATTAGTGTAGGTTCACACAAAAAAATTCATACTCAGACAGATGTCTTCCTGGAGTTTAAAAGCAACTGTTATTTTGTCATTTATGGATGTTCACACTCAGATCCACACTAAGTTTTATAAATGAGGTCCCAGGTAGGTGCACCTACAAACTTCACAGACATGCTGACTTCTCATGGCACAGAGACATGACCTGTCACAACCTAAAATGAGGCCCTGGCTTTCACAATTCAGATATACTTTTAAAATTCCCAAAATACACTAACACCTCCCTTTCAAGGGAGAAGAAGACCATAATGTATCTGGCTTGAGAACAATGACAACAAATAATCATTCTAAACAAAGAATTTATATTATATTCAACAAAAAAGTCCAATTACAAAACACCGCTCGGGTTCAGATCGGGGGGGCCATTCCTCCCAATCACACCCTTTCAGGTCTCACTGTCACTGCCCACGTGAGCATTGAAGTCTCCCAGCAGTATGAGGGAGTCCCCAGAAGGTATGCTCTCTAGCACCCCCTCCAGGAACTCCAAAAAAGAGTGGGTATTCTAAACTGTTGTTCGGCGCATACGTGCAAACAACAGTTAGGACCCATCCCCCCACCCGAAGGCGGAGGGTGGCTACCCTCTCGTCTACCGGGGTGAACCCCAATGAACAGGCTCCAAGTAGGGGGGCAATAAGTATGCCCACACCCGCTCGGCGCCTCTCACCGGGGGCAACTCCAGAGTGGTAGAGAGTCCAGTCCCCCTAAAGGAGATTGGTTCCAGAGTCTAAGCTGTGGGTTGAGGTGAGCCCAACTATATCTAACCGGAACCTCTCGACCTTGCGCACTAACTCAGGCTCTTTCCTCTTCAGAGAGGTGACATTCCACATCCCAAGAGCCAGCTTCTGTAGCCGAGGATTGGATTGCCAAGGTCCCCACCTTCGATCACCACCCAACTCACACTGCATCCAACCTCCTTGGCCCCTCCTACAGGTGGTGAGCCCATGGGAAGGGGGACCCACGTTGCGTCTTTGGGCTGTGCCCGGCCGAGCCCCATGGGTGCAGTCCTGGCCACCAGGTGCTCGCCATTGAGCCCCACCTCCAGGCCTGGCTCCAGAGGGAGGCCCCGGAGACCTGATTCCGGGAGAGGGAAAACGCCGTCCAAAGTTTTTATTCTTCATGGGAGGTTTATTGAACCGCTCTTTGTGTCCGGCAGAACTTCGAGGAGGTGGGGGACATTGAGTCCGAAAGGGCCATGTTCCATGCCTCTATTGTTGAGGCAGCTGACCGGAGCTGTGGCCGTAAGGTGGCCGGTGCCTGTTGTGGCGGCAATCCCCGAACCTGTTGGTGGACACCGGTGGTGAGGGATGCCGTCAAGCTGAAGAAGGAGTCCTACAGGAGTCCTCTTCTAACAGTAACCCAGGCTTTTCATGGCTGATCTCCCACCCAAGTACTGGCTGGGCCCAAACATGCTTAGCTTCAGGTGGACTACCTGTCCTGAACAGCAGGTGGTACAGATGGGCACCGTTAGTCCCTTCAGAATTGCTGCTAAAGTCCATTGTGGTCACTACTGGACTGTCTACAACCAGTCACCTAAGGCTTTTCTCACGGTCAGTTATTAGGCTTTGTGGAAACTATGTCAAAATCTCTCTTATGGTCATTAGCAGGAACTCTGGACTCTTTATTCTCAGCTCTGACCTAATCATTCTAAGACTTATTGGACTCTTTTCTCAACTTTGTTCTGGTTATTAATTGATTTTTTGGCCACTATTACGTTTTTTGGAATCTTCTGCTGGAGCATTCTTGTGGCTACTGTTAGTCCCTCAGGTATGGCTAGTACTAGACTATTAAATGCTGTTTTGCCATGGAGTGAGCAGGACACATCACAGTCTGAAAATCTGGATTTGTGATAACTGCGTGTGGCCGGCTGCAAACCTGCAATATCCGTGTAACAGAACTGCTCGTAGGGCACTCTTCAATACTTCGAGCACAAGAGAATTTCTCACTCTCTCAGTTGACAATGCACTCCATGAGAGTGTTGTCAGCTGTGAGATGCAAACCAGTGACCTTTGGTTTACACAGCAGTCTGGTTTACCTCGGCACCATGGGAGAGTCACTCTCTTACTTCTGAACACCTTTGTAATCCAGTTATCATGGGTTCATGACTGGCCTCTGGTAGTTATATATCCAGACTAGAATAGATCATGGAGTGTCCCACCAACTTCACAACAAAATCCTTAGCATAATCAGTAGGATTTGTACTGTGAGTAGGTCGAGTGTACAATACAATACAATACAATACAGTTTATTTTTGTATAGCCCAAAATCACACAGGAAGTGCCGCAATGAACTTTAACAGGCCCTGCCTCTTGACAGCCCCCCAGCCTTGACTCTCTAAGAAGACAAGGAAAAACTCCCAAAAAACCTTGTAGGGAAAATGGAAGAAACCTCGGGAAAGGCAGTTCAAAGAGAGACCCCTTTCCAGGTAGGCTGGGCGTGCAGTGGGTGTCAAAAGAAGGGGGTCAATACAATACAATACACAGAACAGAACAAATCCTCAATACAGCATAAAAATAAAAATTTTAGAAGTACGGAGCAGAATATAACAGTAGATGATATCATATAATAAGATTTGGATATTTTTAGAGTCCTGGAGACCTCATCCATCAAGCTGCTTCCCCCATTTGGCCATTCAACAGCTAAAAACAGTGCTGGGCCAGCCAATCCGATGAAAGGACCCCTCTTTCCCATGATTCCTGCGATCCTCCATCAGGGATGACTTTACCATAGGCAGGCAAAACAACTTGGCAGGTGGGCCGTGGCACCAAGTGCGTCGGTAAGCACTCAAGGTATGAGCTGTCTGAGAGCTTATCTAACATCATCAGGAAACACACCACTGGCTGTCCCTACATGTAGAAGTATTAAATATTCTTTCTTGTTCAAAGCTTTAGGGACCTGCTTCTGAGCACCTCTGTAACTTAGGTGTCATTTGCTCATGGCTGGCCACCAGCAGTTACCACAGTACAAATGTCTGGACTGAAATGAATCATGGTGTGTCTGAGCCACTCCACGACAAAATGTATGACATTCCTAAGACCTCTTTCATGGTCACTATTAGTCTATGCCGTCTGGATTCTTCTTTAATAACTCCCTAGTGATCAACAGCAAATTCTATGGCTTCTTCCCCATAGCTCTTTTGTGGCTACTGATAATCCCTCCCGGTGAGGTCATTACTAGACTCTCAAGTGCTGTTCTTAATACCTCTGTCTTGGGCACTATTAGATTATGCTGTATGGTCTCTCCCCTAAGAACTCCCTAGTGGTCAATGGCTGGCTCTCTGGCTTCTTTCACCAGAGCTCCCTATGTGCCCTCATAACTTATCTCTGAACTCCATTGTGGTCACTATTTGAGTGTCTAGCCTCAGACCTAAGATTGCTCTTATGGTCACTGTTAGACACTGAGGAGACTACCACAACAGCCCTCTTGTACTCACTGGTGGAATCTTAGCCTCCTGAATTGTCAAAACTAGCCAGAAATTCCATAATCAATAATCAGGTCTGTCATTTGTCAATACCTAAGCAGTAACCCAAAACTTAGTTTTTAAACAAAAAAAGCCAGAAAACCATGAGATAAAGAGAACAAACTAAATGCCCACAAAGGTTTTTCATTATTTATACACAAAATTAGGATGATGATATAGCCTTGACAGTAGTTTGTATAGGATGGTCCAGATCTAATTATGCAATTTTCAATACGCTATAACTTATTAAATTTATCACATAGAAAATCACCTGAAAAATCCCTGACCATCGAGAAGTGTGCGAACTGACGACATGAGGAATCGTCTTCGCTCCGAACTGGAATTGTCCCCGCATAAATCAAAGTCATCCAGACGATCTGGATCTGCATAATTAGATCTGGACCACCCTGTAGAGCGTTGTGCTGGTATTGTCAAATGTGTGAGCAACTAAAGTCATGTCATGGCAATAGCAGTGTCCCAGGAACACACAAAATGGTGATGGAAAAGACACAGAATATTTTTTGCTAAATTAAAGCAGCTTTTTAGTGGAAAGTAAATGTAATAATCAAATTCAGTGACTGGAAAAAAACTATAAAGGGAAGTAAAAAGAACTTAAAAAATACATATAAAAACAAATCAAAATATCCAGAAATGATAGCAGTCTCATCTCCTGATCCTTACACTTTGTCAGCACAGGTGCCTTGTACCATTGAATGGCATAACAATGTGGCACAGAAATGATGTTACATCATCGCTTTGCTCCTATATAAGATGTTGGCGCATATTATTTCACATCCAAGATTGTGAATAAAATGAAAGAACTGCTGAATCTATGACATGGAAAAGGAAACTTAGCTACAGTTAGGACTTTTGGCTTCAGTTTCTTGACCTCCATTTTGGATTAGCAGTTTGATTTTGTGTGAGGGTTAGATCTGACTTTCTGGTGCAGATGCATGCCTATATTTTTGATAGTTTTCTCTTTTTTGTGTATAGTCCTAATTCAATTTTCTGTCTAATTTGATGTGGCCTTTTTCTATTCTGGGCCACAATAGCCTCCTGATGAAGATGGAATGGATCAGCGGCATCAGGGAGCACTCCTTTGAGTATTGGTAAGGCACCATCAGCCGTCTCAGTAGAGTTTAGGCCTTGGGAAGTAGTCAAGCTGAGTACAGTGGTCATTTATACAAAGTGGAGGTTTGAGCTTCATGCTGCATCCAGATGTTGCAGATTCATGGTTGGCCTCTGGCAATTACCGCAGTGCAAATATCTGGACTAGAATGAATCATGGTGTGTCCCACCCATTCCATAATCAAACACTTGGTATAGTCGGCAGGATTTACACTATGAGTGGCTTTAGTGTAGTGGCCCATTGGTGTATGCGCAGGTTGGAGGCTGACTGAGAGCTCAGTGAATGTTACAGAAAGCACATCTCTAACTGACCCTACATGTGGATTCTCTCTTGCTCAAAGTGTTAAAGAGCTGCTTCTGTCCAGCTCTGTAAAGTAAGGATTGTGACTGGTCACCAGAGGTTACCAGAGTACAAATGTCTTGACTGGAATGGACTATGGCATGCTCTACCCACTCCATGACAAAAAAGGTGCCATTCCTAAGACAATGGAGTGGCATAAAAATGTGACACAGTGGTTACGTAATGTGTTACATCATAATGTGCCCCTATATAAGATGGTGGCATCGATGGTTCCACATCCAAGCTTGTGAATAAAATAAATGTAATGTTGAATCAACACCAGGATTTACAACAGTCATGATAAAGAAAATTTAGTTACAGTCAAGGATTTTTGGCTTGAGTTTTCTGATCTCCAGTTTTTGATTAGCAATTCAGTTTTTCTGACTTTTTCACGCAGATGCAAGCTTGTTTTTTTGAAACTTTTCCCTTTTTTGCTTCTAGTCTTAATTCTAGCTATAGCCTGTTTCCAACATTGGCCACAATAGCCTCCAGATTAAGATGGAATGGACCAGCGGCTTCAGAGGGCATTCCTTTGAATGATCAGCTATCACAGCAGAGTTTAGGCCTTGGGCAGAAGCCAAGCTGAGTGCAGTGGTCATTTGTACAAAGTGGAGGTTTGAGGTTCACGCTGTGTCCAGCACAGTTGATATTTTGGGCTAACCTTTAAGCTACATCCAACTGGGCCATTTTATTGTCTAGTGTCCAGTTAAAGGCCAGTTGCATACCCAGCAGGAGCAGAACAGATCAATTTGCTGGTCAATATCTCCTGCTCACTTTTATACCCCTAAGTGAGAAAGGCTAGACAGCTTCTCCATGACATTTCACTGGCACGTCCATGGGATGGGACAGAGGTGCTGGGGCTGAAGACTAACACTGAAAGGTAGAGGGGGCTGTGCCAGAATGGGAGTGTTGGACCATGAGTGATGGAGAGATGTAGTGAGTAGAGGAGAGCATCACAACCTGTTACTGTTTTTATCGCAGTGGCTGAAAAGGTGTAATTGGTTCAACTGTAAACAGAAGCAATGGGCTTAATTAAGAATTTTTGAGCAAGGCCCGGAGGAGCGCCGGAAACATTAGGGGCAGCTCCGGGTGTCGTAAACATTGATTGAGAGAGGAGGCTATTACAATTATCTGATGGATCAGATGTTCCAGAGGACGCTCTTTATTTTACTTTTATTTTAACATACTGGTTGGCTGGGGGATGGCGAGGGGCCCAGTGATGGCTCTCCGTAGATATGGCTAACGATTTTTAATGCATTAAGGAGCCGCGGTGTGCAGCGGCCGGACACCATCGCGCTCACGGAGACTTCCGACAATGCTTTTAAAATGTTGACATCTGCATAGATCAAGCGTGACAGCAGGCGAGGATCATCAGCCACCCCCAGACCCCCACCCTTGGACAGCTTAGCACATTTATGGCGAGGAACCCGGACATCCTCCGGGAGATAGTGCACCTACACCTCCTGCCATTGCTCTCTGTTTTTATTAGTGAGATAGTGGTGCCAGGGCAATGGATAATGGGCAGCGCACTCCCAGGAGACTTAATGCGACCGATCAGATTTATTTATTTATTTATAGGCACAGTTTTATCACATCAAGCTGGCACTTTATTGCTTTTTCCTATACCAAATGACAAAATCGGAAATATTAGGGACCCCTGCCGCATACACACAAGTTGCCCCAATGCCATCCATGTGCAGAGGTCAAAGGTCACATGAGGTGCCTATCTCATGAAAGGGAATGTGCCACAGCTGTCTGCTTTCTCCTCCTGCCATCTGTAACTTTAACTCTAAGACATTTGCAATGACAGAGAAATAATTTAAGATGTGGGGGAGGACATGTGAATGGAGGCCAAAGACTTCTAACAAGATGAATTAATGAAAGGAGGACAGTTTCTCCATCTGTCTTATACTTTAAAGTTGCTATTCCTGAGAAAAAAAATCATAAAATACAAACTGAAGGATCTGTTTGGAATAAGCGGATATGCATTCCCAGGTACCTGTTTGTACAGATGTCAGAGGTCACAGGAGATGTTAATTCCACTACCATCCTGAAGAGGCCACTGCTGCTGATCTCCACTCTATCTTGTCTCCTGCTTCTCAGGACATTTTATATAATAATGAATAATAATAATAATAATAATAATAATAATAATAATAATAATAATAATAACTTTTATAGCACTTTTCTAAATACTCAAAACACTTAACATAGTGTAGCTACGTCAACCATCACCAATATGCAGCATCCACCAGGCAGCCATTCTTGCACCAGCATGCTCACCATACAGTAGCTATTAGGTGGTGAAGGATTGAAAGAGATAGTTAGCTGATAAGGGACAGGGAATGATTAGGGGGGCAGAATGACCAGGTTGAGGTGAACTACTCATCCAAAACTTTGGGGTACACTCTACTCGTACCAAACAATGATAAGGGATCTTTTATGACCACAGAGAGTCAGAACCTTCGTTTTACATCTCATCAAAAGGATGGCACCCATTTTTTTTACAGCCTCATCATTGTACTTAGGCATTGGGATTCACAAATAACTCACAAATAACTGTTCCAAATTAGTCCTGTATAAATGTGTGTGTGTGTGTGTGGTGTGTGCACATACATGGAAATGACTTTGAGTCAGAGCTGAGTACTACCTTGGACTCAGTGCTGGTGGGATAGGCACAGACTCCCCTCAACCCTAAAGTGGATAAGAAGGCCATAAAATTGAGATAATGGAACACACGCCAAGCAAACAGGATAGCTGGAGTAGGTAAGAGGGGTCATGCTTTTTCAATATAAGGGTAAAGCTGGCAATAATAATCTCTTTTTACAATGCTTTATTCTTTCCAATTTTTAAGGTTACTTTCAAGAATCCCTCAAAAATAAATGAACAGTAGCAGTAATAATAGTAGTAATTTAAAATTTAGAGTACACTAAACTCCTTGCTTGCATATCCGATCAACCTGCAACACATCACCACTGTCTGACTCCATGATAAACAATAATGCATTAAAGTACATAAATTAATTTTATTTAACAAAAAACACAAATTTCTCATGTTGGCAGAGGTCAGAGGTCAGGGTTTTACTGTGAACCAATTACAGGGAAAGGTAAAAAGAAGACACTATATAATAGATAGATAGATAGATAGATAGATAGATAGATAGATAGATAGATA